>QANW01005099.1:2121996-2294229 GCA_003254865.1 Dryas drummondii | reverse complement strand
TTGGGGGGAGGGGGGCGGGGGGGGGGCCTCACCTCTAATGAATTGATTTTTCTTTTTCGATTTTCCTATTATTTTTATTAATATATTATGACATATATTTTCTAAATAATTTTTTTGACATAAATATAAAATAGTTTCTTGTGTAACATGTGTAAATCCAAATGAATAATTATATATATTTTTTTTAATGGTAAAAGTCGATTTGTCTTGCTCATTTTATAAAAAAATACTTACTCTTGTTGGAGATACTTGATGATTAATTACCTTAAAAACAAGTTAATTCTCTAAATTTTTTGTTTGTGAAAATAATTCTAATTATATAAATATGTTTTTTATAGTTGTGAATATCTTGAGAAAAACAATTGTACATTCAAAATAATAAAGTTATCATACAACAATGACATAAGCTGAAGAAATATATATAAATATGCGCTTGAGCTTATTAGAAAACAAAAATGGGCTTATGTGTGTTATAGTGAAGGTCAATGAAGGCCCATTAGAAAAGTGTGACATGACCATTTTACCCTCAAATAGCAAAAGTTTTGGCTCTCAAACTTTTGTTATATGACCATTTTATCCTCAGTATACTCTCATGTGACCCTTCCACCTCATTGCCAGCCAGTGATTTCTTTGGCGACCCCCTCTCGCAACACCAATGACATCGATAGCCCCAGGAGCATAGGTTTTGGGAGAGAGGCGCCCCCTCTTAGTCCAAATTTCGGCTAGTAAGGGTGAGGTTAGGGGAAAGGTTAGGGGAGGCAATGGCGAAGACATAGTGGGGCCCTGGGGGCAATGGTGTCAGCTGACCCCTATAGCTTTTTTTTTTTGTTAATGATATTGAAGATTTTTTTTTTTTTTAGAATATGTTAACCAGTCCAGCTACTATGAGGGACAAGTGAGAGACAACATATCTACAAGTGAGGGTTCAAATTCAACCCTTGGATGTGTTGTCCCTTATATTTTGTTCCTCATACTAGCTATTATGATATATTGACAATGAAGTTGATAAATATAGTACAAATTTGTATGGATTTGTTTAATCTTGGATTGATCATTTTGAGGTCTCTTCTATCCATTCAAAAAATGTATATGGATTTTATGAACATGACATATTGGTGCAAGGGGAGTAATTCATTGGTCTTTTCAATTGGGTTATACCCCAGTATGAAATTTTATAATTATAATAGATTCATATAAGTTAAGCTAAAGGGGGCTCAATTGGCTGATTAGCTCAATAATTTTTTCTACTTATTCTTAAGCATATAATCAATATTAATATTATATGTGTTTTTTATAGGTTGCTATTACAAAGTTTGATGAAATTTTTTGAAAATCTAAAAATATCATTTTTTAAATAAAACTATTCAAAGTGTGTTATAAAACAAATATATATAGTTAATAAAGATAAACAAATAACTTTGGACGTGAACTATGTTGTATCAATTATATGTGCTAATTAATAAGTCCACAAAATTGTGTAATATTTTTGAACATTTTAATTAAATTGATTTTTGTAAAGAAAAAAGGGTGATCGTTAATAACTTTTACATGATAAGTTGATCATAATAAACTTATTTTTCTAATTTATGATAACAAAATATAAATTTGTGTCTCAATGGGATAGTATAAAAACTAAAATTATGAGTTTATATGAATAATTCATTATTGATATATATATATACTATTTAAGATATTAGAAGAAATTAAAAGAAACTATTATTAATATATTATGAGTTTTTTTTTTTGTCGAATATACTGTGAGTTAAAACTCGCCCTCAATGAGTAAATTCCTAGTTACACCACTGTTCACTCATCTCTATACCAAATTTCAATATGATTGAATTATGTATATGATTTATTGAATCAAGTGTATTCACTAAGATATAAATACCACTTGTTGAATATGCACTATATCGATCTTAAAGCAGTCATGATCACCTTGTCCCTACCTTTCATGATGTCTAAAATCTCAGCAGCAAATCCAACAGCGATATTCCTACTGAAATCTCTGTATTTTTTACTGATAGTTAGCAGCAAATTAACAGCCAGTTTGGAATTTCCAAATTCCAACCAAATTCCTCGAGATGTAAGTGAGAGGCAATGGAATAGGGTCTCCACCTTCAAGTACAGGATCCAACCAAGATAAAGCTACCTACCTCTCTATGCATGGAATGCATTTCCATAAAGCAAACCATGTGACTCCTCCTTTTTCCGGTTCCAGCAGATCATCCTCCCCTCCCAAGACAAAAATGCCTTATTTTTATCATTTGAGGACCTTAAGGAGCCTAATTAATCAATTCTAAGTATGTTTGTAATTCATGGACTTTGAGGCTTCGTTTTGATGCACATAATTAGATTGAACAGAGTAAATAGCTAGTTAGATTTATGTATATTTAAAGAATTAAGAAGATGAAGGGTGTCTTCTAACTTGTCATAGAAGAAAACTTATCCTTACTAATACTACTATTTTTGTAGAATTAAAAGAGATAAATTTTCGATCAATCCATCATCCTCCTTCATATTAAAAGCCTCTCCTTGAATACACAAGAATATATATTCTATTAAAAAATCTGAGAGTATTGGGGCCTTCATGAACTGGAAGTAAAAATTGCTGTAAGTATAGATGTGGGTTTGGTTTCGTAGATAAAGATCGAATTGAAGTTCTTCGATCTGGTGAAGTACTAGTCTACTACTCTATGATATATATTGGATCTTGTAGTTGCTTTGGTATTAATGCCACCGCCTATATGTGATTATGAAATTCAAGAGATAATGTATAATTGTATTTGTGTCAGAGTATGTTTATCAAATTGCAGATATCCAGACTCGAGTTAGCATGACACAGAGAGACAACTGTCTGTACTGGATGAAGAGGTTGTCCATAGTCCACATACTATAATTGGAAATCCTCTCCAAACACTCCAAGACATTCCCATAGTGGAAATAGTCTCATATTTACAAACATATAACTTTATAACACGTGATATATCTCATATCATATCATAATGGCAGCTTCCAAAGGTCTTATATATCGGCTCCTCAAATTTATAAAACCTAATTAATTTGTAATTCACTTTCTTTAAGAGAGATTTTTTGTGTGGATAGTATTGCCATATGTATAGGGTGACTTCTATTTGTATACTAGTACTCGTGGCTTTAATTTCTTAGTTTATTTTCTCAATCATTTTTTTGTCTGAGTTTATTATATATAATCTACGCTGTAAATTAATAAGATAAATTTACAAGGGTCTGACATGCGACTGTAAAAAGCAAAAGAAATGGAACTTTGCTTCACCCCTGGGTAACATGTTTCAAACAGTTGCGGTTATAGTACGTGTCGCTGGTTTGACGAAAAATGTTATACAAACTTACACGTGTCAGCCTTTCACCATAGCTTGTTATATGGCCTAATCAATTGGCAAAGCCGTTGCTCAGGGATTCCAAGGGATAGATTTTTCTGCAGCATCAGCAACTGGAAACTCTTCTCAGTTCTCACATTAAGGTTCGTCTGTTTCTTCTGGCTGGCATTTCATACATTAATTTTTCTATAAAATTAAAAGAAAATTAACAAAATGGTATTGTGGATATTGTTACTGTGTTTATTTATATATATATTATGTTTTTTTTTTATTGAGTTGGATTGGTGATAGTAATGTTTTTGCTGACTAAATTAATCTTGGGTTTTGATTAAAAAACCCTCAATTAGCCTTACTGGGTGATGAACCTTTAATGGCTTTGTGAAAATTGAAAGCATTGTTTTAAGTAAAACTTGTAATAAAGTGACACAGACCAATGTTGGTAATTGGATAATGGCATCAATTTTTTTTTTTTTTTGGACAATACAGGATTTATAATTTACTGTGTTGTTCAGGTTTAGTTGACATTCACAGTGAGCTACTCTGGTAATTAATTACGTGCTCCTCAAGTTATTTGGGAGTGGAAGATGTGCGAGTAATTAATGGCAGCACATCAATTCTCAGCCCATGAAATGATATATGGAGATCTCTACAAGCCAGCAGTCATCATTGCAGGGTGCTTTACAGTTGTGGCACTGATTCTCTCCTTGTTTCTCATTTTCCAGCATCTCAGATCATACACCAACCCTGCAGTCAGTATTTCTTCCATTTACACCAAACCATAACTCTTTAATGTCATTTTGTTTTTTCAACTTTTAAAATTTTTTCGCTACGAATAACTGTTGATTGAAATGAAGTTTATCTATTTATTTTACTGATTTGTGCTTGGTATCAAGTTATCTTGAGGTAGGTGACATTTTATGATGTTTGTTTGTGTTGGCTGATTCTTAAATGTATGTAATATTGTCACTTAATTCTAGCAACTTCAAAGTTTGGAGCAACAATGGTATACTCGCTGAGAAAACATCTTTCCTTAGTGCTCAACCTGTTAGCATTTATACATGTGCAATTTGGATTGAATTGTATTCAATTCCATTGTTGATCTCTTTTCCAGGAACAAAAATGGGTTGTTGCTGTAGTTTTCATGGTACCTGTCTATGCTACTGAGTCAGTATGTGCTTCTCTCCCTCTCTCTCTGAAAAGCATATCCATGTCTTCTTATAACTTCGGTATATTGCTCCAGAAAGAACACATTCACTTCAAAGCCATTTTTGTGAATCATGTTGTGTCTACATTGTTCTTTCATTGACCTTGGAATCTAGATTTCTCTGTTCAGAAGGAAAACAGAAATAACGAAGCTTTCTCTTGCATGTTAAAAACTTTAGGGCACGGATTTATTCTAAGAGAAGGAAACATGATATTTTAGGTTTCTTCCTCTTGACCAAATCCGTAGCCTTCTTTAGCAGATTCATATTCTGTGGTTTTCTTTTCAATGATTCTGGTTATACAGCATTGGCATTAATTTTTTGGTTTTTGACTTCTACAGCTTATATCCTTGTGGAATCCAAGATTTTCTCTTGCATGTGACATTCTAAGAAACTGTTATGAAGCATTTGCCTTGTATTCTTTCGGAAGCTACTTGGTTGCTTGTCTGGGTAAGTCACTTCACTTGTTTCTGCATTGTTTTCAGAAATATTATTACTATTTATATAGCTTTGATGCAATCATGCCACTTTCGCTGTATTCTTTTGTACATTTACTCTTCGGGGTCCTTTTAATCAAACCTGATCATGTTTTCTAGAGTGGTCAAGATCTTGAAACTTGGAATACTCACAAACTGCCGGAAAGTTTCTGTAAATTTAAGGTCAACCATTTACATGCGGGTCGAGTTTTAGGATGGTGTAGCTTTGCCTCAGTTTACTTATTTGCTATTTGCTTTTATTTGCCCACAAACAAACTGTGAAGACACATTTCCATGCTTTGCTAAAGTAATTTCTATGGAAGTAAAGGTAATACTCTAACAAGATATTGATACCTTTGAAGTAATATTAGCATCTTTAGCCTTATATGGCCGAAAGCTCCTTAATACCTTCAACTATTCTATGTAAATGATGTTTCTTAGTCAATACTACATTTCATGATGTTATACCTTGCTCAATCATTGTTGAATGGTTGTTATGCAGGAGGTGAAACAAGAGTCATAGAGCTACTTGAAAATCAATCGGAAAAACTTCTCAACAAACCATTGGTAGAAAGAGGAGATGAGAATCACAACGTACCACATTGGTCTCTTCGCAACTTCTTCTTACGACCAAGTCTGCTTGGGAAATATTTGCTCACTATAGAAAAATTTGGTCTTGTACAGTATGTAAGTCCATTTTTTCCCCCTTTTTCTAAATTTAATTTATTGGTCGGCTCTAATATTTGCTGGATATCCCCAGATGATTCTGAAGACATTTTGTGCATTCTTAGCATTCCTGTTGGAGCTCTTTGGTGTTTATGGAAATGGTGAATTCAAGTGGTATTATGGGTATGTATTTCATGAAGTATGAGTAACTAATTACAACACACTGCTAATATCATTGAATGATATTACTCTGATATTCTTCATGGATGCTTTGATTAGCTGTCTCATTCTGCCACTGCACACAGTAAGCACTTTGCCTTTCTTCTCTTGCAGGTATCCATACATTGCAGTGGTACTGAACTTCAGCCAGATGTGGGCATTGTATTGCCTTGTGCAATTCTATAATGTAACTCATGAAAGACTTGAACCAATAAAGCCACTTGCAAAGTTCATCAGCTTTAAGGCTATAGTGTTTGCCACTTGGTGGCAAGGTCTAGGTATCGCGCTATTGTGTGCATTTGGTATTCTTCCCAAGGAGGGGAAATTACAAACTGGCTTGCAGGATTTCTTGATTTGTATAGAAGTATGTTGCTTCTTATGCTGTGGTACTGGCAACTCTGTTTCTACTGCACAAGTTTGTTCTATAAAATATTAAGGCATTGCTTGAACTAGGAAAAAATATTCTGATGAATACTTTTGGTTGAACCATGATGGCCACAAAGCTTCATTATAATTTTGTTTACTCCTATAGCCACGATAATGCAGGTTTATGTCTGTGGCTTGGCAGATGGCAATTGCAGCTGTTGCACATGTGTTTGTCTTTTCAGCAGATCCATATCATTACATTCCGTCTTTGGAATATAAGAAGGTCACCACCGAAACAACCAAGACGGAAGTAAAGTTTGAGGAAGGTGGCAGCCCAGATGTGCTTGAAAGAAAAGAAACTCAGGTCGAGGCTCCTGGAACAAGTGTCAGAGAGAGTGTTCAGGAAATTGTTCTTGAAGGTGGTCAATGTGTAAGTTCGTTCCCTGATCCCTATCAATAACCATTGCATGGATTGTATTAGATTTTATATTCATTTTGCAAATTGTAAGCAGATTGTCAAGGATGTCGTATTGACCATAAATCAAGCAATAGAGCCTGTGGAGAAGGGTGTGACAAAGATCCAGGAGACCTTCCACCACAGATCAGATAGCCAAGAAGAGAAGTCAGAGGTGGAAGTTGAGGAACAAGTTGAAGTGAATCTTACAAACGGAGAAACTCCAATCGACTTTTAAGAGAAAGTAGTCTTTCTGCTTGAATTAAAAAAATGTAGTCACTTTGATCAAAATATTGCCGGAAATGATTTTAGTATTAGGACATTGAAACTAGTACATACTTTCTTCAAGAATAATTTTTCCTTTTTAAAAAAAAAAAAAAAATCTGACTGAGGGGTAAAAATGCTGTTACCAATTTACCATTGCATTTACAATCCCCCAATAAGGAATATTTTAGCAAAGAAAAAAAAACTTCGGAAGGGTTTCTCGAAAACGAAGTATCTCCAAAGCAGAAGTTAAAAATGGCACATTGTTTCTAACCCAAATGAACATTGTGAACCATCCTGCAAGTTTTTTACTTTAAAAATAATATATATATATATATATATCTTTCCTGCTGAAGTGTGCACGGTTCACCCGGACAATCATAAGTGTACTTGGCTAAGCATAAGATCCAAATTGTACTAGCTGTCTAGCTGTGCGTATTTGATGCCATTTCAAGAGAATGAAGAAATGCCTATACGGTATACACTATTCTACAAGATCGGAATTTACGTGGCCAAGATTTATGATCCCCCATCTCCACGACAGCATATCGCTGCACAGCATCTGAGGCAGCCAGCACATGCTAGACCAGTGCAGAGCTGGGCGAATACATTTGCACATTGAGGACTCATCTTGTTCAAACACTGTATGCAGGCCATGCAACAGCAGAGATTGCAGCAGGAGCCACAACAATTTGAAGCAGCTTTGACAAAAATTTCAGCAGCTTCAGGCAGATTCGGTTCTCCAGATCCTGGAGAAACGTTTTCGGCGGTTGCCACCAAGTTGCCAAAGCCAATAGACATACTCGGTAGCAATATCATTTCCTGGCGTTTGGAATCTTTCTTCTTGTTCGGGCGGCCTTGCTTCAATACCTATTATGATGTTTATTGAAGAAAATTCATCAGAAAGATAATTGTTTATATTTATTAGAATCATAACTAGTCCATACAATAATTAAAATTAACCGTATGGGAGTACGGAGCTAAACATTATCAAATATGGAATTGATAGCATTCACCTATTTAACAAATGTGACATGCTATAGATTCACACTTATAATTTTACAAGACTTGATAAAGTTATGGATTTTGGTGATAATCATACAATGGGCTCACACTTTTCATAGTAGATCAACATATTAGTATCTTAGTTATTGCTAAACATATGCGTACCTCTGGTGGTGGTAATTCTTTGCTAATTATGACCATGCGCGTATATTCACTCACAATATGGGTCTGTATGCTCAATTTAGCTACCTGCAAATAGAAGGAACCGGAGATACTCATAATTACTATGATTTAAAAATTGATGTCAGGAATAGAACCATTTATAAAATTAAGAGGCACACAGCACAACTTTTAAAAATTAAGTGACAGGATCGCCAGGCTGGAAAACTGAGAGATTTATAAATCTTTTTTAGAAAATCCAGTTCTATCCAACCCTTCTACATTTTAATTTTCATGGTGGTGGAATGTAATAGCACCAAGCGACAAACCTTATCCTCAAGCTGTTTGTTAACTGAATACCATGCCTGAGCAGTCAGTGACTCAATCTGTTCTTTTGCACATATCTGTTACAGAAAAGGGGGAAAACTGTCACGAAACAAGACATAAGGTACACCTACAGCCCTGGAGATTGCTACAAGTGAAATTAATGGGACGAGGATTTTTTATCTGAAATAAAAATATAAGAGAACCCTAACAGATACCATATGGGTCTTTAATGTAATCATGCTTAATTTATGAGGTAGATATTTTGTGTGTGGCTAAGCACCCCCACCCACAACTAAAGCAACAACTAAATGGAACATGAATTGCAAACACGTAAGCATGATAAGAATAGTATGATCCAATAGGAGGTAATTCAGTTCATGAAAATCCAGAGCAAGCAAAGCCAACTCAATAATAAAATGATCTGAAACAGATGCATCTAGCCAATATAATTATCCACTCAACAAAATCACTCAAAAAAAGTTTAATGAGTGGGAATCAATTGAAGTTAATCTCACAAGTGAATGCCTTACCCTGTCAAGAGGTATGTCCTTTGCATCTTGTAACTTCAAATCAATCACAATATTAGACATATCAGCTGAGAGACCTTTAGCTTTAAAGGTGTTGGGAAAGTTTCCTCGGAATCTGCCAGATACAGTTAATGGACTCTCAGATGAGAGTTCTGGAATATGGGAAGGGAACACCTACCATAAATTGCAGATATGTCATGATAAGTCAAGATAAATTGCTAAATTTGATACAAGTTGGATAAATTGTCCAAATGAAACAGCCATTAAGTCAATGTTTGAGGTTGTTTTAGCATTCTACATGCAAAAGGTCCATAAATTTTATCTGCAGAAATTATGTTTTGGAAAATTACAAAAACCAATTACAGATAGAGGCACGGCATATAGATCACAAACAGAAACATAGGATACTGCAATACCACTGTTCAAATTATTGCAGAAAATGGTATATTTTCTCAAGTTAGCAGATACATTAGAGATTGTACATTATCCCTAAGTTGATATGGGACAAAACGTAGTCAATATACAAAAATACAGCTAAATCAAAAGGCAAGCGCAAAAAGTTGGGATGACATAGTTATGTCGTATACAAAAAAAAAAATAAAAATATTGAAAATATATAAAAATATAAAAAGCTTAAAATATCATATTAATGCTACAAAAAGACAAAAAAAAAAAAAGATATGAGCATACCTCAACTTCGTCAAGATCATCCAATGTCTCAAGGGTTATATTTGTAAGAATCACAGATGAAGCTCTGGTAAGTAAGTTCTGCATTCGAGACTCAATCAAATCTGAACATAGAAAGGATTTTACGGGCATAAGTACAACAGCTACAAGAAGTTAGCATAAAATTTCTGACATACCTTCATATAGAAGGATTGCTGCAGCAATCGAAGGATTCAGCTGATGGTTTTTGTGTAATATAGGATTTTGTCAAATTCAAAATTTGTATGTTCAATGCCCCCTCCTCATAATACAACAGATGGAGGTAAGTCATATGATTTGTATGATTTGAAGGCCGAGTTTCTAGGAGTCTAGGGTTATCACAGCTTTTGATTTGACAAAACAGGTTCATACAAGCTCTACAGTCCAATCATACACAGTGTCTTGGGGATACAAGATTATTTTGTGAAAGAAATACTGAACTGACCTACATCATACGCAGCATCATATTGGCCCCTGCTAATCATTGCAAGCATCCGCAGGAAATAATGGTTGCAGAATGAACCTGGAATATTTACAGATAAAAGTTAACCAGAAGGCAGAGCATAAAATATAGAAGATCATATCTCCTATAGATGCAAGTGTACTAAAAACAAATGTGTGCTTGATGATAAAATAAATGTGACTTTAAACTAGCAGAAAAATTAAAAAAGTGCTGTAAACAGATTTAAATCATCAGGAAGAGTTTATAATGCCACAATTCAAAAAAGTCTTGGGGAATATAATAATCTGCCACTAACCCAAGCTCTAACAGCACACAATGCCATAAACCATTACCTATTCCAAAAGTGTATATATGTGGACATATAGAACCCTCATCTGTGAGACGATTTTCCATTACACTACAAATCTGTCTCTCATCTTCAACAGCCCCATCAGTAACAAGGAAGATGATAGGAATTGAACCCCGAGCATTGGATAGCATCTCTATTGCCTAAAAACAAAGGAGCAACAAAAGAAAATAAATACATCCACCAACAATGCAGAATAAAATCTAAAACCGTAAACCAAGAAATAAATACATATGTAGTAGACTAGAACATAAAGAGAGGATACTCCTTGAAATGACCACTTTTCATTATTATAATGTGCCTTAATACAGGCCCATGTACTTATTATGCATGAAAGAATCAGAAAGCAACCATTATTGGTAAACTACAACTTCATAATTCACAAAGAGGTGAAGGAGCATGAGACAAGACCTGATTAAGGGGAGGCAACATATTTGTATCACCACCAGCAATAAAATTTATGCCAATCCACTCAATGGCCCTTTCAACAGCCTCCTTGGTAGCCAATTTCATAGATGTAGATGACAGATAAGTCTGTCCATTAAAAGCTATGATGCAGAACGAATCTTCTGGATCAAGCTTAGAGAGGGCTGCAGAGAGTACATTCTTAGTATCATCAAGTGGCTTTCCCTCCATACTTCCACTTATATCAACAACAAACACTATATCCCTTCTGAAAACCTGTACCACCAATTAAGAGGATGATAGGTACAATAATTAAAGAGTAAGAAACATTTTTAAAAGAAAGGCCCTAGAAGTTCCATTTATTATAGCACCAACCTTTCTACTCTGCTGGTTTCCTGGAAGAATATAGACAGAGAAAATCTCTCTTTGATCAACATCATGCACAGATGGTGACTGCAAGAGAACAGCACCATGTATATGACTTGAAGGGACCTGGAAATGCACAAATATGTTAGAATGACAAAGACTTTATAGAAACTGTAATTCTGTAGGCATGAAGCTGAAGAAATTCTTAATATGCCCAAGTGTTGAGAGTAGAATCAAATATCATGTGTTTTTGCACTCCAAGGAACTCTCTTTTTATATGTTCATTTAGGATAATCAATACAAAGTAAAAAAATGCATACGAGCCTTACAGTGTACAAGAAACTTAAGTCATTACGTGACCAATTGAGAACATCTGCTTCATATAGATAACTCAATTTTCCCACTTGTCTCCGTAATTCCTGAGAAGTGAAGAAAAAATAAAAAATGTTACCACATTGCTTATTTAAATAATAAGACAGTAAGACCTCTGAGTGATGATCAAAGCTGCACCTTCAAAGCATGACTGGTTGTCTTGCACAAAACTTCTGTTCCAATACCAGTGTTCATGTTTAATTGGATCTTTTCCTTTTTCAGGAATTTCTTTCCCGCAGGGATGACATACTCAGGAAAAGTGAATGGTATATTCAAAGAGAAATTGCCATTGCTATACAGTAATTTCTGAGACCAACTCATTTTAATTGAGAGATTGGACCCCCCAGTAACCTTGAAAAACAAGAACAGTACATTTTAGAGAAAAAATGAACTACAAATACAGGACTCTTGATAATAAATAACTCAATGTACAAACCAAAAAATAAAATAAAAAGTCTATCCTTTATAATTAATTACCGGCGGAACTGTTAACGTAAATATATGAGGCTTGAGTTTGAGAAAGCCTCCATCTTCTTGTGCCAGCTTCTCTATATCCTTTACACCTTCCAATTGACTCAGTTGAGTATTGTACGTTTTACCAGAAACGTTCACCTCCACACCTAGAATTGAACCCTGTTAGCCAAAATATATATTGCTTAAGAAGAGGATTAAAATCAACACACACACACATATCCAATCTGATACTTACACAACCATGGTAATTACGACCTTCAAATTTCACATTTTCCATTTTTTAACAGTAATATCAAACAATGTGCCAAACATCAACTCTAATCAGCTCGACGACCACATCAAGTCAAATGCTAATGATAGAATCAACAAATCAAATTGACCCCAAAAACATAAAATTCAGATATCGAACCCTAAAAAGATTCAAACTTTGTTCGATTTACGCACCTGCTCGCCCATAGGAATGGCAATGCGGCAGCTAGCGGTCTTACTACTCTTCACGCAATGGACCCTCCATGACCCGGTGACCCGAACGAAAGCCTTGTCCATGTAGCAATCGACCTCAAGCTCGACCCGGTTCATCGGGAGCGGAATGAGCGCCGGGGGGTCCATCCTGCCGTGCACGTGGGGCTGGTAGCTCGGTATGTCCGGGTTGTCGACGATGGCCGGGTTGGATATGATCGCGTAGACCATTGGCGCCGTCGGGAGGTAGGCGCAATCCGTCGACTTCTCCATCGCCGGCGGCGGCTTCGGCGGCGATACGGCTCGGTCCTTCCCATAGTATATGCGCTTTGAGAGCTTGAGACCGTCGTCCACAGCTTTGGAAAAATCCTCCGCCATTTTTGACGATCGAGGGAATGGATCTAGAGGATTGGGGTTGAAGGAGGAGCGGGGTTGATATACCAATGTTTAGCGAGAGAGGAAGAGAGACGAGAGAGAGTTGCGTTTGACCGTTAGGAATGTGGGTTTCCTTTTTTGAATCGGTTATTGTATTGTTTCGATGAGCTCGAGTTTGAGAGCCTAGCTGGCTTTTGACGCCAATGGGTGGACGACACGTGGTGTGCCGGCACGGAATTGGGATCGCGTGGTTTGTGGACCATGCAATGTGCGCGGGTATTGGTTCGAACGATGGAGTACGTTGGTGAATGAAATGCACGTGATTGTGGCTTCTTTGAGGAAGGTTAATGATAATCTAACTTTAATGGGTGATTGCGTGGCATGATTAAGTGGAAGATTAGAGAGTGCGATTGATTAGGACACGGACGGACGTTGAAGTGGACCAGGTGAGCTGTCATTTACTGTGGCTACCTGTCGTCTTCATGTCACTAAGATTTTCATTGTCCAACTTTAAAACCAAGATTTTGACTTGAAATGACCTCATCCTTATTGATTAATATCTTAAGGCGTTGTTATTAGGACTCAAAATTTTTTATTAGTAGTCTCAATAATTTATTGATGTTAATTTATAATTTTATCTTAATATTAATTAACTGTTGAAGACAAACATTTAATCTAAAAATTTTAAAAATATTTAACTTCAATTATACCCAATGACTCTTTATACCAACTTCTCCACTCATCTCTCTAACAATGAGTGATGGTGTTGATGAGCCTCATTTAGAATCTATGTTGTTTTCTAAGTTTTCGTTTTATGTTCTATTTTTTAATTTTGAAGTGATCGGTAGGTGCATTTGATAATCTTCAATGAAATAAAATTAATGTCTTGAGAGGCCATAGCCCTTTGTGGTGTTTCTTCACTTTTATTGCTTTGAGAAGTTTATATATTGGCCACCTTCATTTCCTCTCTAATTTATTTTCCTTTTTTTTTTTTTTTTTACCTTTAATGTTGATTTAAAGTTGAAACATGTGTTTCTCAACTGGAACTCATAATGAAAGGTGACATTATTAGGGCTAGAAGGTTAGTGGATTCTGATTCACTTAGGACCGCGATGGTAGTGAGAATCTCAACGATGAGCATTCAAAACAGGGAGGATGGATATCTCTTCAATTTAAGAAAGTAATGTCTACTTTGAGTAGTTGCTTACAAAAACTCAAATTTTTGTCATTCAAGATCTGGATAACTTTCTTATTGTCTACATAGGAGGTGATGGTGAACTTGTGATGGTTTTGGGTTTGGGAAGTGGTGGTGATGGTGTTGAGGTTTGGTGTGTTTGTTATAGTAAGTAGAATTGATAGGTGTAACGTTGGGTTTAGTTGTTGAGTTTTAATAAGGATAGTTTAGGAAAACATATTGGGTGTACTAATAAGTTTTAATATTTTTTAAAATAAAAGTGAGTCTAAAAAGTTTGTTGAGGCTACCGATAAAAAAATTGAGTCCGAATAGCGAATAGCAGCACTCATATCTTAAACTATACCAAAAACTATATCTTGAATGGGTATAAGACAAAATATATATTTTCCAAATGGACCATTCTAGTGTACTATATATGTTGCAATTCTAGAGTAGAAAATTATAGATTTATAATACTTTTTTGGGTATATGTATGAGAAAAAACAAATGTGATTACATTGAAAGCCTAGACCAATTATATCTTAAATAGTAGATTTGTTTTTATATTTAATAGAGGGATATGTGAAGAATCGAGCTTTTATAGGTATGAGAATAAATGTTCACTAGTACTAAAGATATAAACTCCAACAAATTTTCAATTAATCAATTGTCATTCATGAATTCAAAAAATTAAGTGTATTTCACTAAATCAAATAGTCATCGACACTACTGCATCTCTTAATTAGTAAATTAATAAATTGGGAATGTGAAAGATCAAAGTAAAATAATAGCTCCAATTTTTCTGATCTTTTTGTTTTATACTTTTTTTTGTCTATCAATTTATCTTTTTAGACAGTTTTTTTTTTTGTCCATTTCAATCAATTATCATATAAATTATTGTTTGAATGTAATTCATAATCACAATATAACATGTTATCTTGTTTGAATGTAAAGCAGCAGCAACTATTTCCATACACAATGCAAGGAAGTTCTGCATTTGATTACTTCATATACATGAGCAAATAATTGATCCTCTAAAATAACTATGGCTCAACATAAGAAGCTGTATATCATGCTATTTTGAATTTGATATTATACGTACAGTAATCCATAAATTCTGTGTTATCCTCTCCCTAAAAGGCAACGATCTAAGCAGTGATCCTCAGAAGAATATCCGAAATTCACTACCAGGAATGCCCTTCTCAGTTCTCAGGCATCTATAATGGTCGATCAAGAGGGTTAAGCAGAACGTCCACAACTAAACAGAAGGTAATGGTCGACCAAGCTACAATCAACAAGAGACAAAAATAGAAACGTGGAAACCACAGGGATCATATGGTCCACATCAAGTTATAGTCTGTGAGCCATATGGTTGCCATTTTCTCCACCAACAAAGTTGGCACCTAACATCTATGTAGAACTCTGTTGGTGGCATCTCCCCTTCTTTGAGATTGCACCATTTATAAAAGAGGATGGCAGTCAGAAAGAGCAATCGAGGCCATTAGCCCTTTTACCTGACCCATGGAACCCTGTTGACGCATTTGATAAAAAAATCATCCATGTGAATTGCATGGGATCACTAGATTTGCGCAAAAAGAATTTCATTCCATGTATCAGGAACACCAGGTAAACACCAATGCAGACAATCTTGCACGCCTGATTTGGCTGTAATGGTGAACCGGGATATATGAGCCTCGTCCCTAAGCTGGGATAGAGCTGTTATGTCCAAGAGCTTAACCCCTGTTCCCTTCACTGCGCCTTCAGCAGCTTCATCACTAGACCCATCTTGCAATAATTCCTTTCCGATTGACATAGGATTGGTGTTGTCACAGCTTCCTCCTGTGTTCCAGTCTCCACCAACAAAATGCCTAGGTGAGAGTGTCCGGAAGAAAACTTTGAGATCTGGATACTTGGGCAGTTGTGAGTTCACCCAATTAACGACACTGTGGACTGTCACATTCTTGGCCTTCCAAATCACTGCTATCTTCCTGTCGGTGTTTGGCACACCCCCAAGATACATTACCCAGCGGTTAGCTTTAAGCTTTCCACGATTCCAGTGGTGCCCTGTATTGAGGACCAGGACATGAAATTTGTGAATATATTGGCGCAAGAATGCTGGTGGCCGATCAAGGTGCATGGCATAATCAGTGGCTGGGTCTTGAATATTAATAGGCTCCACATCACAGAGGCTCGACGACCAGTAATAAAGGATGGTAGTGTTGGTGCTTTTGAACCGATATGCCCACCCACTGGGGCGGACATCACCACGTGCTTGGGCTATCCCATACTCCATCCCCACATCTAAGACATCATGGCTCTTATTACCACCTGTGATCATGCACATTAAAGACTGAAATTGCTGCCGGCCCAATGAATCTCCAACAAATGCTAGAGTTTTGTCTTGCATCCTGAATGCAACAATAGAATAATCACATTATCATAAGTAAGTAGGCTATATAGCTTATACCAAATAAAAAAGAAAGAAAAGAAAATCAATAATTCTATGAACCAACCGAAGTAAACAAAGAAGACAGGGATGCAAAAACAAAAGTCAAACCAAAATCAGGACCTTGGAACTCATCCAATGAGGTTAAACCCTTAAAATTTCACAGTGTTTAGAGGACAAGAGGAAATAAGGTCCAGGTTAGTATCTGAGGTCAACATTATTTGGCCAGTGCTGCAAACCCTAGCAACCAAAGGGATGAGATATTAATGGTCTATGATGCACTGAATTTTCTTTGCAATTGCCATGTTTGTGTCTGTGTTGGACACCACCACGACAACAACACTCTGCTGACATACCATGATTTGTGTCAACATTTTCCTCTGCCTGACACTTAACCAATATGGCTGAACCATAATGGAGGTAGTGATATTTTTCGATAAAGACAATAATAATAATGAATATGACAAGGATGGTGGAAGAATTAGCCTATTTCTTGTTTTGGACTGGTTTTTTTTTTTTTTTTGTGTATTTATATTGTTAGATTTGGATTCAATTGTCATGTAATGCTTATCAAAATACACACAAAAAGAAAACAAGGATTGCAACCTATAACATCAAGAATGTTTAGCCAATTTCTCCAATCCAACAAATTTTGGCTTTGCTGAAGAGATTAGTTAACTTGAGGCAAGAAAGGATTGCATCTGTTGGGGAAACAATCATTATAGATCAGATTTATGAAAATGGATTACTTAGGCCACATCAGACCAGGTCCAAAATTTGAAAAAAAAAAAAAAAAAAAATCAAATCAAATGGAACTTTGCAAATGATTTTTTTTAGGCAAAACATTGAAATACCTTTTCAAGAATTTAGAGCGTTCAAATCTTTCCATTTGACAATCTTTTGGCTGCCATCGAAGCTGCTCATAGGCAAAATCTTTGCGCTGTGTCAACCGGCAAGCCCACATCGATGATAACCATTGCTGACAACCAAAACCTGAATACAAAGGCTGCTTCTGGTCTACAACCCATTTCCCTTTCGCATAATTGCAGACTGGAGTTATGGTCAGATAAGATGATAATCACTAATCAGTAATAATAATAACAATATAAAACTTAAGATCATATGAATACTATATCACGGCACATGACTCCTATATGAGGCTATATCCATACACTACAACATCCCAGAACCAATGAAAAACCATATATAGAATATGCTGCAAAAGATTCCACAATACCAATGATAATATAAGTATGTTATACCTATTCGAAATTGACAAGTCTGCAAGCCCATGAAAACAATGATATAGCTTATCACCAAACATTTGTTAATTATATTGCTCTGGTGTTTTATATGCTCCATTTGTACATGCTGCTGGTACTGCGTACCAAGATCAAATGCCACCCTTAAAAATGGAGCAGCCAAAATAGGTCGTGCAGACTCAAAAGCAATAAAACATGTCTCATGATTGGGAACTGTAAAAATCCACAAATCAAATTGTTGCAGCAAGAGTTCACACATGTGTAAAACATACATTGATTGGGAACTGTTAAAATCCACAATTCAAATTGTTGCATCAAGAGCTCACACATGTGTAAAATATAAATTTGTTGCTTGCCTGCGTGGATCTTCTCTAGCCACAAGAAGTTGAGCTTTGGATTTAAAAGTTCCCTAAGATATCTAGCATTAGCTCGAACAGCATATGAGGATATTCAACTATTTTCCCTCATAAAACAAACCAAAACAAATTAGTCTAGGTAGTAGGTAGATTCACTTAACCAAGCTTTCTATAATTGTAGAAATCAAAGAACCAAGAAGACATTGGAAAAAACAAGAAAAATAAAAAGAAGAAAACTAATTTATAACAAACTAAAAGAATTTACTACCTGGAGTGTCCAAACGAGTTGTCAATTTATCATCATCTTCTCCCCCAACTGAGGTATTTGTATATGCAGAACCAATTGGTACCACTAGATCCACATTTTTCTTTTGTAGGTCTGAATTCTTTTGTTCTGCCTTTTCTTCCTGTCTTCTATCAACTGCAGTCTGTTCTTCTTCCTTTGAACCTCTTTCTCCAACTATTTCTCTTTCTACATTGCCATCTTTTTCTGCTTCCAGGACTTGTTCGTGTTTTGCTCCTTCTTTTGATGCACTTAAGACAATCTCTGCACCAAAATAATAAACAAAGGTCGAGTCCAAATTATAACATGATGTGGAAATTTGAGGATGCTAAATTGTAGAAATAAGAAGCACAAAAAGTAAAGATATACAACCAGCAAACCAACACATCAATCAAAAACATTGGCCAATATCATGCATTCATAAAGGATCTAATCCCAAGAACACAATGGACAAGCAATATCTTACCATTCTTCTCAACAGGGGTTGTTATCAAATCACTTCTAATCTCATCACTTGTATGAGAGACTTGGTCAGAACCTAGTGAAGATGCTACTTCCAAATGTAATTCTTCTTTTACAGTATCTTTTTGTGCTAATGTTGCTATGCCTTTGCCCACATGTATTTCTGATTCTGATGGTACAGAGTTAAAAACATGAGCATCCATTATCTCTGCACCATACATGAAACAACAAAAACAAATTGTGAACAAATATATAGATGTATTATTCAGTGCATCCTTACAGTAAGTTATTGACAAACAATCAAGAAAGTTCATCCGAAGGGGAAGAAATATACTACTGGAGACAAACCTGGAGACAACTCCAGTTGGGTTTGGGGCGGGACCACGGTAGTAAGAAGTGGGGTTTTCTCCCATGCCCACATAAGAATGGCAGTTGACATGAGAAAAATGGTAATAAGAGAGATTTGTTTACCCTTCATTCCATAAAAGCCTCCTTTCATTCTGTATGCGCCACAAAAGATCAAATAAATATGTTTCAACTTAAACTCTTAATATGACACATATATAGTTTCTGGGTACTCTTTCAATGAGATTCAGTGTGTGTGCATGCATAATATATATAATGTGTGTGTGTGTGTGTTAAGTGTTACACCCCAGATAAATTTGATTGCAAAAACAAATCCCTTGTGCATGCAATCATGGGTTGCTCTATTTTCAACCAAGTTTCGGATTTGAAGCCGAAGCACAAACACTCTCAGCGATCCATTCGAAACCCATTTTCTCAGTAGTAAGCAAAAGTAGATTAAATACATATTTCCCATAAAAGACAAGCAAAGAAAACGGATGCAAAATCACCTAAGTAATTATGATTCATGAATAGAAATAAAAAAAAAAAAAAAAAAAAAAAAAAAAAGCAAGACGGATCTAATGGGTTTCTTTGCCTATACGCAAGTAGCTAAATTTGGAAACAATATCCGGTTAGCTTAGATGAATCTGAGAAAAAGAAGAAGAAGAATACCTCTGAGATAACAAGCCCAATATGTCAGCAAATGAGAATACAGCAAATGGATGCAGAAATGGAGCCTCTGAACAAATTTGGAAAGTTGGTTTCCGTTTCGTTAATGAAAAATTGGGAAAAATTATTTAAAATTTTATAAAGAATGGTGTCATGGATGAATTTGAATAGGTAGGTGGTATAAGACAGCGAGAGTTGGAATTAAAAGATAGAAAAAATTTAAAATATTAGATTTTGAAATTAAAAGAAAAAAATCAGATTAGACGGATTAGAAGTTTAGAACGAATTTCAGGAGTTTATTTTTTAGGTAGAAAATCGAATGGACGAAATGTTTTTTGATCAATCCATCAAATCAATCATGGATTCATGACGATCATATTTGGACACTGTGGGCACGTGAGAAACGGAAATGGTGAAGACCGCGTTTGGTTGATGTCGGTGAATTGGACTAGAATTTTCCATTTTTACAAAGAGCTCATTTTCATGTCAACCTTCTAGATCATAAACAAATTATTATTTTTATATTAATTAACAATTGATTGATATGATCATATGAGTCTATGAGAATGACACAATCTACGTAATTCAAACAAAAATGTAATATCCCTAGTAATTAGTCAAATTTGATTTGAATTCGTTTGTAACCTACTATTAATTGCCATCTAAATCATTCTTTAAATTCTCTAATTTCTATAACAAAGATTGTTGACTAACCATTAAATCTTTTACACCTAAGAGACTAGATTACCTGCAAAATAATAGAAATGCTTAATTAGTTGACGGTTTATACGTTATTAGTTTGACTTTTTGTGACTTTTTTTCTTCTTAATAAATCACATACCTTTTATAGTGATTAGATCACTTACCTAATAGAACTTACCAAAGAACACTACCACATTATATGTAGGAAACGAAAATAATGGAAAAGTTTTGACCAACTAGCTGATTTTTATCTTCACTTGTACCAAATTAAAAGGCTTTGGAAGGGCCCCATTTTTAGTCTTTTATATTATTTTTAGGTTCTGTTTGGGATTGTAGTGGAGAATCCAATAGTTGTTGTGAATGATAGTAAAAAAATTTAAAACTAATTTTTTTTCAATAATTCTCAACTCTTCACAGCAAAAACAGATAATAAGGTGTTTTTGAAAGCTATAGTGAATCACAGCAACTATAAATATTTTATTTTACTCATAATACCCTCATTGATTTCTATAATTTTTATTTGTTTATTTTAAATTAAAAAATATGTTCATTATTAGTTATATTTTATATTATGATAATTAATTATGATATTTTATTTATACGATTAAAATTATAATATACTTAAAAAATAATAGGCATACTTATTTAATAATATTGTTATTAGAAAAATTTGTAGCAAAAAATTTAAAAAACAAGTAAAAAAACATTTTATTTTAACCAAACAAATAAGTGAAATGCACTGTTAGCATCATATCTATTTTAATAATTATACACAGTCACATCACTTTTACATTAACATTTACCAAACACTTTGATACTGTTTTTTACACTTACAATACTTTTGAAAACATAATTTACCAAACACTCAATTATTTTATCTTACAAATGACTTTACTTCATAGCAATTTTTCTTGGCAACAATACCAAACATTAGTCCTTTCGATCAAAACAAGTCCCCGACTCAAGCTATTTTTGGTCTGACAAAAGTACCCTTCACACTTAAAACCTAGGCAAAATAAAATGGAGGTCCCCCAATTCCATAATTTACCCGAGGCTCCAAAAAGGCCGGGCCCGGCCCTGTGGGCATGGTGTCTCATGCTTTACAACTAACTGGGTCTCATCTTCCATGTTCGTGTGCATTTACGACATGGTCCATTAGGAAAGGGGGTTCACTTCACGCGCGACATTGGCGTTCCTTTCACGCACGACGAAGAAGAAAGGGAAGAGAGAACAACTGACTGATTCCACTGAAGCAGTGACTGTGAGTTCGCCTCCTCCTTCTTGTTCAACTTTAATCGTCGAAACGTCGTCGTACTAGTCCGAGCTGGGATGGCGCCTAATCCGAACCTCACAGACGGAACCGAAAATGGCAACTCTCTCCAGTCTATCTGCTACAAGCGTGGCTCGCTCCAGCTACTCGATCAGGTCTCTCTCTAATAATCCAATTAATTTTTTTTTTTTTTTGGGAATTTAGCTCTGTAAGTAGCTTAAAATTGATTATTAGGTTTGTGGGTTTTGAACAGAGGAAACTCCCTCTGCAAACTACGTACTTGGATATCCGGGACGCCACAGACGGATGGTAAAGACCTCTTTCCCAACTGCTATGCAATTTCGATTATTCTCGGTTGATTGTGTATTGTTTCAGGCATGCGATAAAAGATATGGTGGTGCGCGGCGCACCGGCCATTGCTATTGCCGCAGCCCTCTCGTTGGCGGTAGAAGTGTTCAACTTGGAGGACTTTAATGGCACGCCCCATGAAGCGGCTTCGTTCCTTGTCATGAAATTGGAGTATCTTGTCTCCAGGTTTAAGTTTAACCATGTTTAATTACAATCATAATAATAATCTTCAAGCTTTAGAGTTGTAGTGTTGAGATGGGGTTCTGATTGTGTGATTTTCTTCAATGCTTCTTCTTCAGCCGACCAACTGCTGTCAATCTTTCAGATGCTGCAACCAAACTAAATCAAGTTGTATCCAAGGTTTCGGCTGCTACTTCGGACGCCAAGAGTGTGTTTGAGGTGCTTTAACATTTGGAACATTAATTTACTTGTGATTTGATTTTGGCCCAAGAATGTATCATCCGGATTTTTAACTAATTATTACTCCTATTGTTAATGCTAATCTTGCATTCTACTTGCTTTATTTGTTTGTTTCTTAGGCTTACATTGAAGCTGCTGAAATTATGCTAAAGGACGATGTTGCTTCAAACGAGGCTATTGGGTCTTATGGAGCAATTTTTATTCAGCGCCAACTGGAATACATTAGGAGCATTTCTATTTTGACCCATTGCAACACCGGCAGGTATTCCTTGGGGACAGATCCTCCTTGATTTGGTTATTGCATTATGCAGTTGTTGGTATGGATTTCTATAGGTTGAACATGTTCCCCACTAATAAAAGGGTAGAGTCATGAAATCCCAACAATACGTTGTGGTCCTTGTGGAGGTTTCGCATATTCCTGTACTCTGCTTGTTTCTTTCGTCTTCCTTTTTATCTCCTCCCTTCTGGTTTCGCATAGGCTGAACTTTGCTTATAGGTCTTTTCTGACTTTGATATTTTTGATACTCCCAGTCTTGCAACAGCTGGTTATGGTACCGCCCTTGGTGTCATACGTTCACTTCATACTCAAGGAGTGTTAGAGAGGGCCTATTGCACAGAGACACGCCCATTCAACCAAGTGAGTGCCTACTCTTTAGTTGTTCATAGTTTTCACTTTAGCATCCTCTACTATTTTTTGTGATATTCACATATATTTAGTGATAAAATTAGTTCAATAAAGTGGTCTTGAGAGGAGTTGCATGTTATTTACTATTGCTTCTGAACTTGATGAGAAGCTGGCCTTGGTGTTGTCTGTATCGTTCTGTGGTATAAATGTTAAGTCATTGAACTGATCGCTGGATTTACTATTTAGCAACTCAGATTAAACATTTGAATGCGCTACTGAATATTACTGATTTATTTTAATTGTGATTTTAAACTAATTCCAGGGATCCAGACTCACGGCATTTGAGTTGGTGCATGATAACATACCTGCCACTCTTGTAGCAGATTCGGCTGCAGCTGCATTAATGAAAGATGGACGTGTGAATGCTGTAATTGTTGGAGCAGATCGTGTGGCTGCAAATGGTATTTGAAATGAAATCAGCAACTCATCTGCTTTAGCATTCTAACTTTGCATAGGTTTGTGTAGCTAATATCTTTTCAACTTGATTCAGGCGATACTGCTAACAAGATTGGGACGTACAGTCTTGCTGTAAGTGCAAAGTACCATCACATTCCATTTTTTGTGGCTGCACCACTGACTTCCGTCGACTTATCTCTTTCTTCTGGACAAGAGATAGTAATAGAGGAAAGATCCCCAAAGGAATTATTGTACTCACAAGGAGGACTCGGGGAACAAGTTGCTGCATCGGGAATCTCTGTCTGGAACCCAGCTTTTGATGTTACGCCTGCTAGTTTAATATCTGGTATCATAACTGAGAAGGTATTCTCTCTTACTCTTTCCGGGGCACACGCTCACTGGGAACATGCATTTACATATGTGTAGAAATAATCAATTAGAGCTTGTTATGTTTAATCTGATTATCTTTTTGTTCTCTGAGCAGGGTGTTATTAAAAAAAAGAGCACAGGTGCTTTTGACATAAAGGATTTTGTGCACAAGGCAGCCTTGCATTCTGGTGCATAAAGGAGGGCTTCCCAAAATGGATGAAATATACACCGCCGGTTATTGTCTGTTAAACTTAATATGAGAAGAGCTATGTGATCTATGTCGAATAGTTGTGAGATTCAGTCTTGCCCCAAGTGATGCCAACTTTTCCATACTGTAATATTGATGGATATAATAAATACAAAGTTAATAAATGTACGGAAAGCAGCTGAGAAAATTTGGTGGCAAAGCCTTATGGTTTTCTTAGGTCCTGTCCATGAATGTGAATGCTTTGTCCTTTGGTTCTCGTGACTGTCTGACTGATTTGAGGTGCAGCAATCTAAACTCAACGAGCCGATATAATTTAGGCAATCACATGATTTGGAGCATAATGGGTTGGGGTTCACAATTAGGGGTGGCAATTCTTGTTATTGTGTCGTATTTGTGTTGTGTCGTATTTGGGTTTGTGGTCAACAATTACACTAGTGTCATATTTGGGTTTGTGGTCAACAACTACACGAATCCAAATGATGTATTGTGTTATCGTGTCATGTCATATTTGTGTACTCTGTAATCGTATTATCGTGTCAAAAATTGCCACTCTTATTCACAATGAATATAGGCAATCTAAACTCAATCCGAGTTTATAATAAGTTTATAATAAGTATACAAATATAAGTTTATGATAAGAATACAAATATGTATTTATCTATTTCATCATGGACACTAGACATATCTACTTTTCACTTCTAAAAAACGGAACATATCTACGTATCATGTAAATATATAGTTGTTAATTTACAGACTCCTTCTATTGACTTATTGAGATATATTTTAATTTATTTATGTTGAGGTATACTCTATTGGGGCCCACATGAGTCGCTTTGTGTCGATCCGAACCGTTCAATTTTTACATCTCCATTGATAGATCATCCATACAAAAAATTAGCCAAATCGAAAATCATTTGTCTATCTAAGTTTGATCAAATAAATGGACGAACCAAATATTTTCGATGAAACCGTTCATTTACTTGATCAAAGTTAGATAGACAAATGATTTTCGATTTGACTAATTTTTTGTATGGATGATCTATCAATGAAAATGTAAAAATTGAACGGTTCAGATAGACACAAAGCGACTTGTGTGGGCCCTAATATGATATACCTCAAATAGAAGAGTCTACGTTAACTTATTACTAGCCGGGCATGTAAATATAAGTCATGCAAAGGAAGTGGACCATGGGTCAGGTTCGGCCCAGCATTTAGGTCCATACGAAAGACTTACCTCATGGGCTCGTCCTTTTCGGCTTTCCCCGATCATTTCAGGCTCCTACAAAATCTTCGCTTCACGAATCACCACCAGGTGCTGTCATCTGCGAAAGACGAAGAATCCTATACAAGCAATTGGCTTTCTTTGAACTTGGCTTGAAATTGGGTGGTGTTTGGTTACAGGGGTAAGTGGAAAATGAAGAAATCTGCGCTGCCATTGCAAAATGCAAGCGGCACTGGTAATAAGAAGCAGGTTTTGGGAAAGGAAGCTCTGGTGAAGGTGTTGAGGTGGCACTTTGGGCATCCTGAATTCAGAGGCAAGCAACTGGAGGCCATTGAAGCTGTCTTATCAGGTACATTTTTACGTACATTTCTTCATGCCCTAGACAATGCCATTGTTTATGCTCCGTTTGGTTGCTCAGAAAACGCGGGAAATTGTAAACAACTGTTTTTCTACACCTGGGCAAACCCATTTGGCCATTTCTGTTCTTATGTTTTCTGGTTTTTGCAGGAAGAGATTGTTTTTGTCTGATGCCAACTGGAGGCGGGAAGTCAATGTGTTATCAGATACCGGCACTGGCCAAGAAAACTGGAATCGTGCTTGTTGTTTGTCCTTTAATAGGTGAATCAGATATTTTATATATGATAATGTTTGATTTGTGTAAATGCTAGGACTTGGCTCTAAGTTTCTTGTGCAATTTGTGTGCAGCATTGATGGTAGGTCGGCTATGATTGCTCTTGTCGAGTTGTGGTAATTTTCGTGCTCTGAGGATTGAGGTGTGGGATTTTGGAATTTTTTATGTGACCAGGAAAACCAGGTGATGGCATTGAAGGAGAAAGGAATTGCTGCTGAATATCTCTCCTCGACCCAGACAGCCCAAGTAAAAAATAAGGTTGAATTTGGTTCCATAGTGAAAAACCTTTGGATTTATTTTATACAGTAATGTATACAGCTTTAAGGAGCTTCATGAAGAAGCTGGAAGTTGTTGTTTGGTGATCACCTTAGTATTTACAGCTCATTTTCATAGCAACTTCCTTCGTAGCATGAAACAAAAGTGTAAAAACAATGACCTGGAGCATATGTTGTTATGCATGAGATTATGGGAATAGTGATGCCTCTCTTTTGCATTTTAGATACATGAAGACCTTGATTCTGGAAAACCATCTTTGAGGCTGCTTTATGTGACTCCAGAATTGATTGCAACATCAGGATTTATGACAAAGCTGACAAAGATTTACACAAGAGGGTTGTTGAATCTCATTGCCATAGATGAGGTGTGAAGCTACATAGTCTATGTTCCAGTAACCAGTATATGTGGCCATTTGAGTTTTCTCAAAATGTTTCAGCTTTTGTGTATAAATCACCTCCCTTTTGAAAATTTCAGGCACATTGCATTTCTTCATGGGGCCATGATTTCAGGTTTGTAATACTAATATATATATAAGAAACAATTGCTGGGTTTTGCATTTATTTTTTATTATTTTTGACCTAAACATGGGGGCTTAGAAATCATCAGAATCTCTAACCAAATGTGATCGTACAACCAAAACTTTCTAAGAACCTTGGTATATGGTAGTAAAATTCAGATGGCAGCATAATCCTAATCCCTCCCTCCTGTGTGTTATTGAATTTCTATATTTGCTTAATATATTATTTGTTCTTGCTAATCCCTATGAGATGAATACTAATAGATTTTCCGACCCATTTGCCTGAAGTTCCATATCATTATTATTTGTTTAAAGTGAGAATGGAATGTTGCAATGTTGATTTATGTACTACAGAAACTCTGACAACCATTTTCTTTCTTTTGGTTCTCTGTCTCCTTAATCGTTGCATTGAAACAGGCCTAGTTATCGTAAGCTGTCGTCTTTAAGGAGCCACCTCTCTGGTGTACCAATATTGGCTTTGACAGCTACAGCCGCTCCCAAGTAAGTCTTTTGATGCACTCTGCAGAGAAACTCAGCTCATATTTAGCAATGTCTCTGGCTATTTTATTATTATTATGTTCTTTGCAAAAAATGCATTCTTCTGAAGGTTTAAAAGTATAGATCAGTATTATTCTTTTAGAATGAGAAGCACCAACTAATATTAGTTAATTAACCATCATTCATTCTTTTGTTCTGCAGAGTTGAGAAGGATGTGATAGAGTCCTTATGCCTTCAAAACCCTTTAACCCTAAGATCTTCTTTCAATCGTCCTAATATATATTATGAAGGTGTGTCTTGCTTCCCTGACTTGATTCACGTCCTGTTTATGTTGTCTTTCAGCTTAAGTTATACAAGCCTGGGGAAACTCAGCCACTTGATTGTTACTGTAATCTTTATGGCCCTTTATATCCTTCCCCAAAGTGTTTTACAACATGAGTTTGAGTGAAGGATAGGATTAGTTATGAAATGCAAGCTTCACCATTACCTCACAAAACTGACCAGGTTTCTCTATAATGCAGTTCGATACAAAGATCTTTTAGATGATGTGTATGCTGATTTGTCTAACGTACTAAAATCTGGTGGAGATGTCTGTGCAATTGTTTACTGCCTTGAACGTACAATGTGTGATGACTTGTCCGCTCATCTATTAACAAATGGAATTTCATGTGCTGGTAAATCACTTAACACTCTATAGCCTGTGTGGTAGCATTTATACTTTTGGTTAAAAAAAAAAAAAGAATTAAAGAAAGAGAGGGGAGTTGTAGATGAGAAAGGTGGAAGAATATTCTTCCTCCTCTCTCATCTCTCTCTCTCTCTCTCTCTCGCTTTCTCTCTCATTTTTCTCCTATTTCTTCCATTTCTCTCCTTAATTTAGAACGAAGAAAATGTTATCAAAAGGCCCTTAGTTATTGATTGGTATTAACTGACATTTTTTGTTTTTTTTCAATATTCTGCTGCTTTCAGCTTATCATGCAGGTTTGAATGATAAATTGCGGAGCTCTGTTTTAGATAATTGGATTTCTTCTAAGATACAAGTTGTTGTGGCAACGGTAGCTTTTGGGTATGATTGTATTTATAACTTAAACCTTTTATTTTTTATTTTTTCTTTTTTTTGGGGGGGGGGGGGGGGGGGGGTTGGTGTTATATATGCATAGCTTCATCTTATTGCTCCTAGTTCATGATTGGGATTGTGATGTGCTTTCTTTTTTGTTTTCCTTTCTCTTTATACTTGAGCTTGGAGCTTCTTCTGGTGCATGCACAGTAATTGAGCTATTGGTGTACCTTCAGGATGGTATGAAAGTGAATCACTATTTGTTTAAATGAACTCTTGACAATTTTTTTCTTTTCAATTCTCGTGTTGGGGATAATGTTTAGCAGATGTCATCTGTCTCTAACGGTTTGTGGTTAATTTTAAGGGTATAGATAGAAAGGATGTCAGAATTGTTTGCCACTTTAATATTCCCAAGTCAATGGAAGCCTTCTACCAAGAGTCGGGTAGAGCTGGTCGTGATCAATTACCTTCCAGAAGTCTGTTGTACTATGGAATTGATGATTGCAAAAAAATGGTGTGCTTAATAACACTGGTTACTTCCATGCCTATATATGCTTAGTTCCATTGTTCACTTGAGTTTCTAATATATTGCAGAAATTCATTCTAAGCAATGCTGAGAACAAGAAGTCAAAGGCCTCAAACTCACAGGAAGAGTTGTCAAAAAAATCCCTGATCGACTTCCAACAGGTGACACTTTAGTAACTTCTGCACTCTCTGAATGACCTCTGCATGATTGATGTTTATTGGAATCTGAATTCAAAGACATGCAGATGGTTGAGTATTGTGAGAGTTCTGGATGCCGTAGGAAAAAGATTCTTCAGAGTTTTGGCGAACAGGTAGTATAATCTACTGAAACTTTTAGTTCATATGTACTTTGGAGTGGAATATTAATGCTCAAGTAGAGCTATTACTGACATCATTCAAAACAGGTACCTGCATCACTATGTGGAAAAACCTGTGATTCCTGCAAACATCCAAACCTAATTGCCAAGTATTTGGAAGACCTCGCAACTTCTTGCATTGTTCGGCAGAAAGCTGGTTCATCTCGAATTTTTATGAGCAGGTGCTCTATTTTTACATATAGTGTTGATATTTGCTGTTATTTAAATTCTTTCACTTGTAAAGCACCTTGGGTTTTGAATTACTTTCATACTTTGCTCCATAAAAGAAGGTTTGCAATTATCATGAAATGTTGCATATAGTAGTCGTTCCAGTGGCCTTGGGGCTCAACACAAAGGGCAGTGGATGGGATGAGACTTAGGAGCTTGCATATTCACTGATTAGTAATTAGCATGTCAAAGCTTAATTGAATAATGACCTTAGGTGCTTGCATATTCACTGATGTCTTTCATTTTCAGCTCCTCTGATATGGTTAATGATCAATACTCTGAATTCTGGAATCGTTATGATGAAGCAAGTTCTGAGGAAGACATATCTGATTCTGATGGTATTTTATATGCAGAACATTTCATTATTTTTTTGGATGGGGGGATTTAAGGAACTTGTTTACTGTATGTAATCTCATTCATTGTCTCCCTCAATTCCCAGATGGTATTGTGGCTGTCAAGAGCCTTGCCAGGTCAAAGCTGCTCAGTGAAAAGATTGAGTGCTTGGAGCGTGCAGAAGAAATATATTACCAGAATAAATCTTCTGATAAGCAGGTTCAGTCTAACATATTGAATGTTTTTCCAAATTAGAAGTTTTAGAATTGCATGTGTGCCCTAATGTTCTTTATGTGCTTTAGAATCATCATGCTGGAATGCACTGCAAGAAAGTATGATTTACCATCTAAGGGGAAATTGACATGTTAGCCAACTTGCTAAAACACTGCTGCACATTTTCTGTTCATATATACGATTTAGCCTGGTATGTCTAAAATAATATGCACTTAGATCTTTCCCCTGAACAACTTTTTTTCACTTTATTTGACAATAGATAAATAAACTCGACAAGAAATCTATATCTGATACACTGAGGGAAGCAAGCAAGCAAAGATTACAAAATGCTCTAAAGCAGGCCGAGCAGCGGCTTGGAAACTTTAAGTAAGCTCTTTGTTTTAACTACATTTGATGTTCTTTTAATGTAATGAATATCACATAAGAAATTCCTCCTATAAATTGTGCAATCCATATGATTATCATGATAGCCAGATGTATTGCATTCAATTACACAATTGATTATAGTTATATGGATATTTGAAAGTTATACACAAGTCTAAGTTCCTTTAACTGGTGTCTCAGATTAATTTTTATGTGCAGCAAACCAGTTAACCACTTGAGTTTTAAACTTTCTCACAAATGTTGTTTTTTTTTTTTGTTAGTGATCTGGAGGTTCTCACTGTTGAAAATTTTCTGTGCAGGATTGAAGTGGAAAAATCAGCCTCTTTTCTTGAAAATGAGTGTTACAAGAAATATGGGAAAACTGGGAAATCATTTTATTATTCTCAAGTGGCAAGTACATCGAGGTGGTTATCAACTGCAGATTCTACTGACTTAACTGATCGCCTTGGCACCATTACCAGTTCCCCTTCTGAGAATACTCTGCCCAAGACAGAACCTTCTGCAACACCATCACCTTTGGTGGAGGGACCAGCAGAAATTACCAGCAATGATTTCCATGATAGTGTTAGATCAGAAGCTTCTGTAGCTGTGTCACCAACTCAAAGTGCTTCCCCAAGTACAAGGATGCCACCAATTCCATCCTTCGCAGAGTTTATCAACAGCAAAAAGATAAAAGCCAACAGATCAAGTGCATCAGAAGAGCAATCACCAAATGGAGTTCAGAAGAATCTAGAGAAGAGACTGAGGTTGAAATAGGTTGAATATCTTAGTTTCTTCAGTTGCTCATTATTTTGTTGATGAAAGTAGATAGATACAGAGACTATGTAATTCTACTCAATATCAAATTGTGATCTGCAGCAGTTATTTTCTTATAGTAGTGTTCAAAAGCCAATCATAAACTGTGATCTCAGCAGGAGGTACTTGATTTTGTGGGCTCATTGGCCCACTCAGCCTTTGCCATGCATATGCATAGATTTTTGCCATGTGAGAGAGGCATGTATATCGCGTTATGGTTATTTGGATTGGATACCAAAAAATCACAATTTCGATTTTCTGTTTCCCACCTTGATGGTAAAGAATTGAACCATTTCTTGCTTATCCACGAATTCAGGATATTCGTCTTCAAGAACTAGCTACAGGAAATTGGGCATGTATCTTGGTGCTTGATTGATGTATAAACAAGTGATTTTTTTTTTTCTTTTTTAATGTTTGACTAGTCGAAATTGTGAGAGTGGAGGATCCCAGGTTTGAGAGTGTAGTCAAATGAGGGAATCAAGGAACATTTGACTGCCATTAGTGACCATGACTGATTATTGAGATATAACCAAAGCTTCTTGGAGAAACAGCATTAGAAGTACCTCAAAAATAAATTTTAAGGAAACAAAAACATTGATACGTCCTATATGTTTCTTAGTGACAACTTGCCAATGAAGTTGGACTGCAGGCTTCCCAGGTAAAGATGATCCTCAAATTCCAAAGCTGCTGTCACAAAGGAAATCACACTTCCATTAGGATCCTCAAGCTTCTTGATTATCTTGCCATCAGCTGCCACATTCACCACCATAGCTTTTTTATGTACCCCATTGACCAGTTCAACTAATTTCCCAGATGTTGCAACCAAGTGTTTGGCTGCTTTGGAGGTGTGCACAAACTCCAGCCCATCTGAGGTCAATTGAAGCAGAGCAATCCAGAAAGACCCATCTGGGGCAAGATTGATGTTGTCTGGTGCACCAGGCAGATTCTCAATGAACATCTCTGCCTTCCCTTTGTTCTCTCCCTCCAGCCAATACTTTTGGCACCTAAATCTGACCCATCAAACACAATATTGTTAAGTGCTCATGATTTCGTTGTAAGTTAGAATGAGCAAGAAGTGTTGCTTATCAATTGCTTACTTCCATGTTTCACAGACCACCAGATAATCTTGGTCTTTTGACACTGCAACTCCATTAGCAAAACCCAAATGATCAAGTAGGATTGAAGTCTCGCCTGATGATGGGTCGTACTTGAGCAGCTGCCCATGGGGTTTTGCCTCCAGCACGTCTAGATACCAATTGTGGAGTCCAAATTTGGTGCTTGCAACACTAAAATACAGACTACCATCTGATGCTTCAATCACATCATCTGCAAATCTGATTTCAACATGTAAATTATTATAACTAAGTATATCTAATAGAATGCATGTGTTCATTTATTGGGCCCATGTATTTTATTGGGGGTCATTGGGATAAGCAGCATTCTTGATAAGAAGCACATGTATCCCTAGATACTGTGTCAGAGTTGTGGCCCCAGAAGCCTTTGGTCCACATGGAATACTGCCAATCTTCTTTTTCCTTTTAATTGTCTTTATGCATTTCTCTCATATATGCCTAATGAATCAGACCCAAAAGAAAGAGAGTTTTAGTGAAGGATACTATGAGAGACGGCGTACATGGAAGAAGAAAAATATCTCAGATTGGATGTCCAAACAAACCCAAAAGAAAAAGTACTCGACTTTGATTGCAACACTCATGGATTCATCTTACAAACCAACAAACCATCTGAGGTCAGTATGTATGTATGGCCTATAGCAATCGGTCCCAAGAGAAAAAAATATTCCTTACGGTATTGATAACAGCCAAGCAGTGTCCGAATGAGGAAACTGCCACACCTCACAATAAGATGACCTATGGATGTTTGTGGGTTGCATCAGAAGAATTGGCATGGCTTGCACATGGCTCTTTGAAGTTTGAAGTGATCATCATCACATTGCTTTCTCCCATATCCTTTTCCACTGTTGGATAAGGAATCACGGAACTATAGGGCTCCATTTGTTATGCTGCCGAACTCCGTTGGATTATACTGAATTGTGTTGAACTAAAGTAAGTTGGACTAAATATTATTCTATGTTTGGTGTTGTGTCGGATTATGAAACTGAATAATAGTCCTTGTTGATAATTATTGGACTTGTGTACAAATAAAATGGAAGAACAATGGATAAGAATCGGAATAAAAAAAAAGAGACAGATTGTATTTTTTGGGGTAAATAAAGGAGACAGATTTCAACAAGCAAACACAGAGAAAAAAATAAAGGAAAAACTAGGGAAAAAGAAATCCATAAAAATTGGAAAAGAAACCCATAAAAAAGAGAAACAAGAAAAATTAAGAAAATAAAAACATGAAAAACTCCAGAAAAATCCTAAGACATCAATCGGAAGAAGCACTCCCAGAAATCCAAAAAGATTAAGAAAAAACGAAGTCATCAATCGGTGTTATTCAACACTGTCTAAGCATGAGTTTTAAGAAAACTGGTGCTATGCAATACCACTTAAAATAACATTGGGTGATGCCAAACGCAGATTACAAGTGTTATTTAACACAATCCTATCTAATCCCGTGTAACAAACGGGGCCTAGGGGCCCAGGTGTGAATGTGTGGCAAGTACTACTCACTGCATCTGCATGGCTACTTGTTCAAGGAGAAGTTAATTTGTTCCTAAGTCCAGCAATGAGGGTTAGGTGGGTGTTTATCTGAAGGGTTTGCACATTTTCAAGAATATTGGATGTTTGTCTAAGTACACATGCATTCTGGTGTGGCTTACCTTATTTTGGACCCATTAACATGTGAAGCAAGAACCGTGACACCATTTTCTGTAACCTTAAGCAAACCCTGCAAGTGATCACAATTTAAGGTAAAAAAGAGCCAATATTGGCTTATATGCAGAACTAGGACAAATGGTACCATTACTCCTTTAAACAGGCCACAGAAATACTCAAAATCAATACTTTTGCCCTTTTCCGGATTAGGTGGTCATTTTCCTGATTGGTTAGAGAGAGAGCTAGTAGTGCTCTTACCTCTTCAGCATCACATGCAACAAGATCGCCTTCCTTTGTGGTTGTAATTCCAAGCAGTGTATGACTATTCAACATCTTCCAGTTCTCCCAGGTCCCATTTTTGTACTGCAGCCTTTTGATCCATCCATCTCTAGTAGCCGTGTAGAGCGTGCCTTGTTTATCCACAGCAACATCTTCTGGTTTCACTAGAAGTCCATCCCCAAGCTTAGTCACGCTCTACAAAAACAAAAAAAGAAAGAAAAGCAACACCAACACACCATGATAACAAGCACAAAGTTAGAAAAGGAAATTAAGCTTATAAATACAAATGAATCTTGACCTGTAATATGTTGTTTTTAGGAAGAAGGGAAGCAGAAGATGCTGGAGGCAGCTGAAGTGAGTCTGGGGATATTGGAGAAAACAAATAGATTTGAAGTGTGAATGCAAGCAAACATGCTAACACAAAGCCTGAACATGAGGTTAGCAAGTGTTTGAGAGCCATGAGCTAGCTATAGCTGGAGCTAATTTCTTCAGTGAAGTTTGTGCTGCTATGTTGTGGAACAAAAGTCTGATAAGGAAAATGAAATTGTGTTAAACATATTCACAATGTTGTACTTAGGGGTGTGTTTCGAACGTATCGGATCGAAAATAAGGTATTTCAATTTCAATCCCATTATTCAAAAAAATCAGAATTTCAACATCTCATTCCAATTCGGAATTTTTGGATTTCTTGGAATTTTCGAATTTTTTCGGAATATCACATTTTTGAAATTTTCGGATAAAAATTCGAAATTTTCAAATAAAAAATCGGTATTTTCACGTTACTTTTTGTTATTAGTAAAAGAAAATAAAAAAAATTAATAATTACACATACAAAAAATGTGGGTGCTTTTGTTAGCATTTATGTTATTATGATATATATATATTTATAATATATATGTTTATATTAATAGTATTAGTTATTTTTTTTAATATATATATGTGTATGTTTGAAATAAATAACAAATTAATGAAACATAAAATAAAAAACTAAATAAATGATATAATATTAATATAAATACGGAATAAATTGACATAATTTCAAAAATATCGAATCGGAATGGCTTTAGAAAATTTCGGATCGAAATTCGGATTGGATCGGAATTTATAGATACATTCCAATCCAATTATTTTCAAAATTCTATATTTTCAGATTTTAAATTTGATTCGGACATTCCAAAATTAGAAATTTTCGGATTGGAATCCGTTGAATTCAAATTTTTCAATCCAAATCACACCCTTAGTTGTACTGTAAAGAATCGGAAATAATTGATGAGAACAAAACTGCAGTTGTCAGCACAATGTTAGAGATTCAGAACCAGCAAGTAACTAAAAATTACTTAAGAGTTAAACAGGAATTGGCTGATTGGCCACACCTGCCACCTGTAATCCTTCTATTCAGTGGGCATGTTCATGTCAAATTGTCAAATCGACCTCAACGTCTTCATGAGAACATGATATGATAGTTTTTGGAATCTAAGTACATCAAATTACTACTAGAGTAATCCAAACTCCAAAGATGATTAGGAAACAAAGTTTGAGAAAATTGCAAAGACAACATTGTACTCCTATTAATGGGTTTGAACTCTCCTTTTAGAATGCTATTGAGCTCTCCTTTTAATCCTCCAAGACACAAAAAAAAAAAAAAATTCATCTCGATTTAATCCATACCCTTTAAGGGAATTTTAAGGGAAAATTCAATTGAATGCAACCCCCTTAATGAGGGAGTAATTCCAGGAAAATCCCAATTGAATTCAAGGGCGACGATTGATACTAGGGCTGGGTCGGCTAACCGAAAAAATCGATCCGAACACCGTAACCGACTCAACCGCTCCGAACAAAACCGTTACGACAAGTGACCGAATAGTCGGTGGCGGTAATCCAATCAATCTGAAGGTGGGCGGTGGCGGTTGTAGTTTAGAAATCCAAAACCGTCGGTATACCGATATCGATCTGACCTTCTTCTTCTTATTCTTCTTCTGTTCTATGACTTCTTTTCTTCCTGTCGACTTGCAAGCTTGACCTAATTACAACAACAACAAAAACCCAATTTCCCAACAACAACAACCCAATCAATTTCCCAACAACAACAATAACCCATATATGAATCAACAGCCTCATAGGCCAATCAACCCAATCAACTCAACTACCTATATACGATCTAAGATAAAGGAAGAGGGTAGCGTGATTGCATGAGACACAGAGAAACTTAGTGAGTACGGGGCTACGGAGCTACTTTGCAATCTAGACCATAATAACATCAACACCCTCATCCTCTTCGGCCACCGCCTCCATTTTCCCATTTTAAGACCCAGATCGATGAGTGTTGTGTTTCGCCAACTTGAAGGTTCACAGGGAAGGAATGCGACGGTGGAAGAGAAGGAGAGCGATGGTGGGAGATAAGGAGAGCAAATAAGAGAACTGAGATTTTTTTTTGTCAAAGAGAGAGAATTGAGAGTCTAAGAGATAGTGAAAGACTGAGATAGAGAGATGGTGAAAGACTAAAATGTTAATTGTTTAGTTGTTTTGCTATAATCCCATATCAGAAAGAAGCAAAAGGCATTAGCCTTTTTCCTATTATAAATAAAGTGAGTGGCTCCACTATCAGAAGCTAGTATTAGACCCAGAAAATGGGTTTATAGGCTGGTATATGAGATTTTTTGGTTGTTTTAAACCTAGAAAATTGGCTAAAAACCTCCAAAAAAGGCCCATTAGTTGGTTCGGAATGGGCTCATACTGCACTGATTTGACTGTGTTGTCGGTAAGACCGATTGTCGGTTTATCGCCATTGGTGGTAGCGGTGGCGGTTGGGAATTTGCTCATTCCAACTATTGTCGGTCGATAGTCAGTATGGACCTGGCGGTTCCGTAATCGTACCAACCCTAGCCCTAATTGATACCAGATTCGCACTCCAATGGATCCTTGTTACACTGATGTCCACATACAAACATGTTTTCCATGCCAAACCTCTCCTATTCATATAAGCCCAAAACTTCGATGATTAGGGTATTCACCAAATATTGACAACCAAAAAATATATATAATATTCCAAATATTGGCCAAAACAAAAAATGGGTATTTACCATAATAACCCTGAGTCTCATAAATTTCCATGGCCCAATGTCCACCTATAGACAGAATGATGAAAGCCCATTTTAGGGCCTTGCTTAATAGTAAGAAAATCCATGACAAAACCCCCTTTTATAGCAACAATTTAATTACAAAGAGGACACACATCCACATAACTACATAACATAGACTTCTTCTACTCTCTCCACTACTCCTCATTACACAAAGAAAACAAAAAGATATAAAAACAGAGAGGCCTTAGAAACACAGTGACCGGAGAAGCTGATGGTGAGAGAGTGAGAGAGCCAGAGTTCAATGTTCTGCTACATTCAATGGCTATCACAGGTTCAGAGTCTCAGCCACCCTCTAACAAATCAACCCCTCCTCCAATCCAGGTCGAGTGCGTGAAATGCGACTCTTGTGGGTTCACAGAGGATTGCACCCCTGCATACATCTCGCGGGTTCGCGAGCGCTACCAAGGCCGGTGGATATGTGGGCTCTGCGTCGAGGCGGTGAAGGACGAAGTCTTGAGATCAGATAGGCTCATCTCCACCGAAGAAGCGCTGGACCGGCACATAAACTTTTGCAAGAAATTCAGGTCATCGAGTCATAAAGAAACAGAGCACCCCATCTTCGCAATGGGTCGGGTTTTCCGGCGCAGTTTGGATACTCCGAGAGCGCTCCGGTCGAATTCAAGTAGTTCTCTTGGTGACGTTGAAAGGGTTCGCCGCCCTCCGCTCGTTCGATCGGGGAGTTGCTTCTCTTCTCTGTCTAGTTGAATGGTTATAGCTCAGAGTATGAAGGTAAATACGGAACAGGGGAACTCTGTTTTGTTTTCTTTCTTAGATACAATTTATTGGGTTGGTTTAATTTGATGGCTCTAAATGGATTTGATCCAAATTGGGTTTTTAAGAACTTGGCTGTGGAAACTAATTGACTCATATGAGTTTGTTTCTCTTAGATTTCCAATGTATATATTCCATATGTTAATTTGCTTCAAACACATTTTCTTTCCCATCCAATATAGATTTTCACAGTTTCACTATTATGATTTTTTTTAGAGTTTATGAATGAATCATTGTGTTGTGGAGGTACATGAATTTACAGAGAGGTTGAGGTTGGCCAATGAAAGAAAATAATCTATGGCCATTAGCTGAATTGTATTGGGTCAATATAGATATTCATGTAAGTGATGCCACTTTTTTTCCTTGCCATTAATTATTGGAAAGTAAAATCTGTGTACAGAAAATTTTCTGTGGCAACAGCTAAGCAATTCAATTTTCATTGCTGGCTCTCAATGCACCTTAACCAGATTTTGCATTCTATGCAGTACATATAGAAAGAAAGTAAGGAATATATACAGAAAATCTTAAAGCCTTGGTTTATTACAGTTCTGGTTTAATTACTAATTAGCTGATTATTATCAGAATCACAGAATGAAATTGCTGAGAAATTTCCCATAAAGAAATAAAGAAAGCAATGCTATTTGATTCAAACACTTGCACACTTGGGTACAAATCCCCTCCCTAAATGTAGCAAGTGATGAAAAAGCAAGACACAAGTTCCCTTTTTGTACATTATTCACTTCAGTGGCCTTCAGTCTCAAAGCCAATTAAAGACAGCACCACTACCTTGCGTTGTGCCATTAGTGTAATAGACTGTCCTGGAAGAAATGTTGTGGATATTTCTAGCAAAAGATTTCTCACAAGTCTGAACACTATATATCACATCTGACAGAAAGATAAAATAATTTGTGGGACAGCCAGATTGACACCCATGGGTCAGGTTCAAGGTTTCTTTTCTGATTTTTGTGTTAAAAGTTAAAACAACCCAGTTGGCCAGCTAGATTTGTATGTTGTAATGTTGTATCACTCATCTGGAACTCTCCTCGTACTTCCTTTTCTTGCTGGGTTTTACTCTGAGCCAAATTTAATACTTCCTCCAATGTAAAACAAAAAATTATATTTCCAATTATTCAGATGTGATTTTCATTTCCCTTCAATATTTCGTTGTTTGAACCATCCAAATAATAAATGCACGAAAATTTTTGTTTTCTTTTTACTGCTTCAAAGAAGTAAGTAGACATGAAGAAGCGAAAGGAGGAGAGTTTAACTCTTGTTTTGAATGTGGAGAGAACAAAAGTTTAATTCTTATCATGGACATGGGAATCAGTGCTCTAGTCAAATGCTCTGTTACTAAACTTATAAGTCTCCATAAATACCTCGTTTTAATTTTCATGAAAGATTCATGTTCTAGCTGTGTCTAAATCATTATATTGCTTCATTCTTATTTCACTAGTAAGCTGTTTTGACTTAAAAAAGATTGGGAATCCATCCCTTGGCACTTATTTTTCAAAAGTAGTTTACCAAACCTATTTTTAAAACTATTAGGACCCTAATTTTTTATGTCCTAGTCATGGCCCTTGGTGTTTTTTTTTTTTTGGTCGAAGGCCCTTATTAGTGTACTTCACTCTACCATGTCCCTGCATTTGAAGTGGACAATGACATTCTATCAAACCGTCCACGGTATCAGTGTAGATATTATAAAACTATGAACCTTCAGTGGCCCCACATTGACTACAAAGGGGTCGACAAGAAAGAGACAGATTATTCATTGAGACCCTGAGACCCAGTGCATGTGTACATGCTCTGCGAATAGCTTACAGATGCTCGTGACTTCGTGAGTTGTGCATACAAAGATAACAATGCTTTGCAAGTGTCAAAATCCTTGGACCCAGAAACAGATGAGTCACCCATCCCCATATATAGCATTTGGACCCAAATGCTCACCACAATCTCGAACTTCTCAGATGGTTCGCTAATGAGCCTTCTTTGTGTTTAGGGTAAAAATTTCATATAACATATGTCCAGACAAATTAGATCACGTGAAAAAAGAGACGAACACTTTACTATTAGTAAATTGTTTCCCACCTTTTCCAGCCATCTGTTAGAAAGACAAGTGTCACGGTCATGCAACTTATCTATTGGGACTTTCTAAGCATCCCCATCAATTCAGTGGCAAAGAACCACTCGGAGATGTTTTGGCCAAGGCACTTAAGTGCTTGCCCTCTCAATCTAGGATGTCTAGTCAAGGGTCAGACTGTAAGACACTTTAGGTTGTAAATATAGCTATCTTATCCAAATTGGTCTGACCTCAAGTAACAGGGTTATCAACTTGGACAATCATCTGTTGAACCCTTTTCATGGATGGGTCAGTTCTCAAATGGACCTTAACAAAAACAAGTCAAATGAAACAAGCGCCGAGAACAAACGAGCGAAACCATTTATATATTGACTGCTTTTATTTCTCCTCAGGGAAAAAGAAAACTCCATTTATTTATTTTTCAAGATTAGAAGTCTAACATCAGTAGTGAACCAAACATCATAAATATCTGTTCAAGTTCGCTTTAACACATTCAAGCTAGCAGGGTACTGGTAACCTTGACAGCAGATTCTGCATAATGTACCTTCCTTGACATGCCATGGCCAAGAGATTATACCGAGCCTTACCGTGAAGCAGCCTGGCTCACTAGCCAAAATTTATACCCTGAGCAAGAGGTAGTTCACTTCCATAATTGATTGTACTGTCAAGGATAAGAACTGTTCGTGTTAGACAGGATATGTAAGACATGATTCAACCAAATCAGTAGGCTTAACAATAGGTTACCATGTTGAACGTCTCATGTATTGCTTCCAGGAGTCACTTCCTGCTTCACGACCACCACCAGTTGCCTTTTCTCCTCCAAAGGCACCACCAATCTCAGCTCCATTTGTAGGTATGTTTACATTCACTATGCCACAATCACTACCATGTGGCCTGCAACATATTTGAATGCAAAGCAATTAAACACTGTAATTTGAAAACTTTTTTTCCTTTTGTCATTAAACTGGTGTCACTATCTGCACTGATCAAATCACGAATAAAGGCAAGGACATATGACAAATTTTTACCAATCTTGAGACACTTACCCAATCCATTTAAAAATAGTTTCTGGCCTGCGTGTGAAGATTGAACTACTCAATCCTTGTGGTACAGAATTGTTCATTTCAATAGCTTCTTCAAGAGTCTGCAGATTTTCAATAAAAAATTTGCAAGTTTTATCCGACAGAAACTCATAAAAAAATAATACAAAACAAAATTTTTCATCAAGTTAGACTACCTTAAATTTCATAACATATAGAACTGGGCCAAACAACTCTTCTTTCACCACAGAGGCATCTGGAGAAATCTCGACAATCGTCGGTTGCACAAAATTGCCATCTGACTCTACAATAGATCCACCTGTAAGGATCTTCCCTCCCTGTATGAGTAATTACAAGATGTGAGCCATAGAAATCCTTTTCTTCTTTGTGTGTGTGCGCATGTGTGTATGCGTGTGCACACTTCTTCAAGATACAAAAAACATGCCTGAGATTTTATGGTTGAAATCCCCTTCTCAAAATTCTCCCTCGAAACTTTAGTATGTAGTGGCCCGACTAGAGTTCCTTTTTCCAAAGGGTCCCCAATTTTGACTTGCTTGTAAAGTCCAACTAGTTGTTCTAATACATTTTGATATACACTTTCATGAAGAAACTGCACTCCAGTGGAGACGTACATGCACACAAATTTGCACATTTTATTTTAAAGGAAAATAAAAAAAAGACAAAGCAAAGCAAAGCAAAACAATGGTGAAAGAAAGCTTAACTTCTAAGACCACATCAAATTATAATAAATACAATTTGTAAAAAACAAATAGTTACCAATCTACGGCACGTTGTGCAGCGCTGGCCAGCAGTACCAACAGCTGCAAACAAAGTAGAACGCACTACCAGCCCAATGTCAGCATCATCCATAACAATTATGGCATTGTTCCCACTTAATTCAAGTAAGCATTTACCAAACCTCTCACTGACAATTTTTTGCACCTTTGAACCCACCTATATTTGGTAATGTGGAAGATAAGCTTAACATCATGGTGATGGGAGAAGAGCAAGAATGTTAAAAGGCACATGCGAGAGACCAGTGTACCTTTGAACTTCCAGTGAATGAAACTAGGGGTATCCGTGTGTCTTTTGCTATCGCTTCACCAATTTCAGCTCCTCCACAGAAAGAGGTCAATATAGCACCTGGCAAGTTATTTTTCTCAAGAACCTCGGCGATTAGCTTTGTCACAGCAATAGTTACCAATGGAGTTGTTGGTGCACCCTTCCTACAGTACATAACATCACAAGTAACCATTGTACTATAAAATCTATATATCTTTATAGTAAAATAATATAACAAAACTCAAAACCTTTAGAAAATAAGGTCAGATCAAGTTACAAAGATATCTCGTAGTATAAAAAAGAAGTACTCAAGATATTTTGAGTATACTTAAATGCCTATCTCGTGATTTGACTTGATTGATTTGATCAAAGCTCCAATTCTGAAATCAGGACATATAAACTTACCAGACAACACAGTTACCGCAGACTAACGCAATGCAGGCATTCCATCCTAAAGCACCATAGAAAAAAAAAATGGTTGAAAAATCTTGCTGTTTAAAATTCATAATGTATTCGGTGAACTACAATGACAAATAAAGCATATCTTTAATAAATAAATCCAGAATCATGCCATGTATAGTAGTACATAATAAAGCAAGCTGTTTAACTTATGTTGCAGGCTTGTCAAGACAACACAGAACAAGAACGCACCAAGAACAGCACATGGGAAATTGAAAGCAGTGATGACACCAACTATTCCCAATGGATTCCAGACCTGGGGTGTATAAAAAGGCAAATAATTGTTAATTTTAACATAACCAAACCCAATTTTGTAAAAGAAATGGACAAAGTTCTAATGATATACAAATCCATCAAGATTCAATGCAAGATCTAGTAATGCACCTCAAACATCATATGATCTGGACCTGCAAACAAAACAGCAGAGGGAACCCAATTATGTTTATGATACAAAAATTAAAAACCACTGGCTTGCAACCAGAAGTTTGTATTTACTCATTGTGGAGCTTTTAAAATTTAAGCAAAATATAGGCAACTCATATTAGCAATTAAAAAGAGGATAAAAAACTAAAAATTGGCAAGAAATATAAAGTTTGAGCTCACGTTCTGAAGGTATGATAGATCCATTCAGTTGTCGGCTCAGTCCAACAGCATAATCACACATATCAATAATTTCCTGCAAAGATTGGTGATCAGGAGTTACTTAAAAAGTTCTAAAAAAAATTATTACAAATAGAAGGGTCGCCGAAATTTCATCTCAAACACTTAGGACAACAATAGTGAACAACTCTAAAGCTCATTCACTATTCAACAGATGCATAAGAGATCATTATATCCATCTCCATTTGGTTACACTGAAGACCAATGTTTTCCAGCTCAAAAGACCATCCCCATAGTGATTGATTGCCCCCACTAAAGAAATGTTAAAGATATTTTGTCATACCTGTACTTCCCCAATTCCTTCAGGAAGTATTTTTCCCATCTCGAGGGACACGAGCTTACCCAGCTGCTGCAATTTCTCTCTTAATGCATCTCCTATTTGTCGAACAATCTCACCTCTCTTTGGTGTTGGGAGCTGCACAAAAAACATATGGTCTTTTAAAAAGAATAAAGACATGTTTAAAGCATACAAAATTCATATAGAAAACTCTGAGTATTAATGAAATCAAGAGCAATGAAAATGATGAAAACTCACACTCTTCCATTTCTTGGCTGCTTCATTGCAAGCACGCAGGCCCTCCTCATAATCTTCTAGAGACACTTCCGTGACTTTAGCAATTTGCTAATATCCAAATGCACAAATATTAGAAACATTTAGATGAAATTCTGGGTCTGTGTGATTGAATTCAAATCTTAATTTTCTTCTCATCAAAATTACAAATATAATTTGAAAAAAAAAAGGCCAATAATCAACAAAGAAGATGGAGAATAATAAAAAGTTACAGACCTGATTGTTAGAAGGATTAACAGTAGATATAACTGGGCCACTTGCCTTCCACTTGCCATTTATAAAGCCACCAAGATTTTCAGGACCCAGACCGATGTCTCCCAGAAACTCGTGCTCTTTCTTGTCAAAACCCATCTCTAAATATTCATGATAACTATGTCTGATGATTCATACAACAAAACTGTAATAAAAAAATTAAAAAACAGAAAAAGGATCAAGTAGAACATACCAATACAGATGATGATCAGTAGTTGGGAAATCAATTACCAACACCAACAGACGATGATCAGATATCAGAAATGAGGATGTGGGTAATGGATATGGTTGCCAGGACAGCAGAAATGGAACATGTAATATGATTGAACTGGAAAGAGTGATGAGTCAGTGGGTGCGTGTGTAACGTGTTTAGTAGATCAATGGGATTGGGGAGACGTGCGGGTAAAGAGAATGGGGCCCAATCAATGAGGACATGCTCTGATGCTCCAGGCCCAAGCTAACATGGCATATTAGTATATATCACAACTAGAGCCCATACAAAGATGGCCAACTTTTGGCAGCAAGCCAGCATGGGAAGTTCTCAATTACAGGGGATCTGTGTCACTGTTTGCAAATGCAGGAAAATTGTTTTAGAACTCATCAATGCATCATTTACTCTGTTTTTAAGTCTCTTTGTTTTTTTACATAGATAGAGTGTAGTTGGTTGAGGTTTCAAGGTCAGAAATTGCGGATTCAATGCATGCTTTCCGGTGCATGTCTATAATTTTACTATTTTTAACCAGATTTGCTACTATTTGAACATGGGTAACATTGTATCATACATATATGTTTTTCACCATTAGATTAATATGTTAACCCTTTTTTTTATCCTATGTATAGATTTGTGAGTCATTCAATCTGCTACGTGTCATGTGGACGTGTACATCATTCCCACTCTCGTTATTACACGGGGAGACCCATCAAGGATTTGGAGCCCCGAGTCTAGAGATAGACCAAAACTATTAAACTAGCCAAAGAACCCTCTATAACATAGTTGCACTCCCAAATTAGACAAATGTGAAATAGAATTACAAATTAAGATTACAATAGTAATTGCACATTACCCAACTTCTAACCAACCCACTATTACTCTACATATGCTCTTCATACCCCGACTAGCACAAATATCACATGTGCTAATAGAAATCCTCTTTGTTAATCCGTATAAAGAATATTAACTACGCCTCTATTACTTTACAATTGTAATTAGCAATACAAGAATATGAAGGCCATAATAATTACATGTCATTCGACTTTTATCAAAGAGTAATGTTATTGAGACTTTATCAACTGATCATATGGGATGGACTATATGAGGTGTCAGTTGATATATACATGTCATCTCCATTAACACTGCAATCAAGATTAACAGATCAACTAACACCTTATATGGTCCGTTGGAAAGGTCCCTAACAACATTACTCTTCTCCTTATTGTAAGTGTAATCACATTGAAGAGAGAGGGTCACTTGTGTCCTTTCCTTTATGAATTTTAGGAGTGAATTGGATTGAGTTGATCATGCCTTGGGCTTGGGAGTTAAGGCTAGGCCTAGGATTAGCCTATTTTGGGTTATATGGGCTGGGTCATTAGGTTGGGCCTAACTTAGCCAATATAACAGGCCAAGATCATACCATGTATATAAACAGACCGAACTGGTCCAACTCGCCCAAAACATTGGGTTAAGCCGACCTATGGCCTAAAATTTAAATCAAGTTCAAACCATGTCATAGAATGTAAACCATTTTATGGACACAAGTTTTAGAGCAAAATATAATTTAATACCTCAAAACAAAGCATTATGCTTGAAAACTTATGACTCCTAATGAAAACTAAAATGAATCTTGACACATAGTAAATATGTGCCTATAATGTTTATATAAAAAAAACTTTTTATCTTCAAATACATGTATCTTCTAAAAAATACATATAATATCAAATGAAGAAAATAAATATAAATTTGTTTTGTTAAGATTATCTTTGTGTTTTTCAGGCCAAAAAAAAGATTATCTTTGTGTATTTCATGTCTTATTCCCATATCCAATTATACTAAATAATTATCAAAAATCTTATTTGAATAAGCATAATGAGAAAATTCAATAAATTACAAATTTTTTTACAAATTTTTTTGATTTTGAGAAAGGAGAATCGAACTTAGTACAGGGTAAATTATACCCTTCTAATTGGGTCTAAATTTCTTGTTTTTAATATGTCAAATTTTCCAACATTATGGTATTCATCTACAAAATTGTCTAATATTTGATGTCTATATTTCACTTGAGCTCACATGATAATGAATTTCATAGTTAACTCAGTATTTGGATAGCATACTTTGCAATATTAAAATATTTTTTTCTTTTGACAATTCAATATTGGAAGATTAACGCTACAAAAATCCTATAATACACCAACACGAAATAAAATTAACAAGACATGAAGAATGCAACAATAAATATAAGTTTTTCTAACAATACTATATGAATCCCCAAATTTGTTGAGAAAGTTGGTTTATGTAATGATGTGTTAGCATATTGTATAACTTTATTTTTTAAGAGAACATTATGTACACTTTATTATCTCTCTCTTTTTAATGTATTGATATGACGTGTATTCAATGTATTACATGAGTAATGTGTTACATGAGTTAGGAAAAAAATAAAATATGATTTGCATTTTCCTATAATGCTACTTTAATGATGTGTTACTAACGGAGAAAAGTTCCCATTTCCCACCAATAATCAAAAATCATCCACCCTGGCCAAAAAAAAAAAAAAATCATCCACCAAAAAAGAAATCAAGAGAAAAATCACAAAATTCATTTTTGGTTCGGTGCTACGCGCGAGTAAGAATCTAAAAAGACACGGCGTTTTCTGGTCTCCTTCCTCGATTGTCAGCTCCGCGAAACTACGCAGAAGCTGCTTTTATTGTTCTTCTTCTTCTTAGCACTCTTTCTGTCTCTCTCTCTCTCTGTGTGCCCAGAAAGAGTGCTAAACCCCTCTCTCTCTCTCTCTCTGCCAAAGGTACCTCCTCAAATCTCAATCAACCCCTCAATTACCTTGTAATTTCGCTTGTAAATTAACAAAAATATTTGTTGTGTCTTGTACAATTCACCCCTTTATTTGATTCGAATTCCCTTTACGATTTACGCATTTTGCTTTGGTCAACTAATACGGAACCCTAGACTTGCTTCATTTCTGGATCGTCATCTATTTGGCTTTGTGATTCAGAAAATTTAGGGTTTGATAGGAGTGGGCGGGTGGAGAAATTATGATGGAACCCAAGTGTTTTTTCGGGGCGAAAAATCGCAGATTTCGCGGGGTTTTCAATGGAATTTGTACCTTGGTATTATTCTTCTTGTTCTACAATCAGGATAGTTTTCTTAGAAACTCATTTCTGGGCAGTTCGAATTCGGTTCTTCCTCCTCGTTGGAGCTCCAAAGTTGATGACTTTGGCAATTTGGGTAATCGGGTCGAAATTAATCGCAGGAGAATTGCCCAAGTTAATGTTTCTTCGTCGAATTATAGTGTTAGTGTTAATGGGTCCGATGCCAATGTATTATCAGCGAGTAATCCAAAACTATGTTCCGGGTTGTTCAATCACGAGGGTTATCGGAGCAAATGTGAGTACTTGATTGCCCATCCAGAGTGTACTTCCGGCGGGTTTCTTAATTACATTAAGTTCCTTTACTGTGACTGTGAGAAATTTAACATTTTGGGGTATGCACTGTTGGCAATTTGGTTGGCTGCTTTGTTCTATCTATTGGGTAATACTGCCGCAGATTACTTTTGCTGTTCTCTGGAGAAGCTTTCGAGCCTCTTGAATTTACCGGCGACAGTGGCTGGTGTGTCTCTGCTTCCACTTGGGAATGGTGCTCCTGATGTGTTTGCGAGCATTGCTGCTTTTGTGGGTAAGGATGCAGGTGAAGTAGGTCTTAATAGTGTTTTGGGTGGAGCTGTCTTTGTTACTTGTATTGTTGTTGGGATTATATCTCTTTGTGTGGCTGAGAAGAGGGTTCAGATTGATAGGAAATGCTTTATCAGAGATATATGTTTTTTCCTCTTTACCCTCATGTCACTTGCTCTCATTTTGATAGTTGGTAAGGTTACTGTTGGGGGTGCTATTGCATTTGTCTTGATTTATGCGGTTTATGGGTTTGTGGTTGCTGCAAATGAGATTTTGAGGAAACATGCTCGGAAATTAAGGTTGGATGCCGTAACGCCATTGCTTCCGGTTAGAGGAAGTATATTTTCTCAGGGAAGTGAGGAGGATGAATCCATATATTCTTCCCTACTTGAGTCCGAATCTGACAGTGATGTGCCTTACCTCCAAAGTAAGTTGCCTCAGTGGATGTGGGCTTCAAATGTTGCAATTTATTCAAATCAGAGTTTAAAGGCTAATACAGACAGCCCAAGGTCATTGTGGGGTTGGAACGAGGAGGAAACATTGGAGCAAAACTCTTCTTCTTTTAAACTGTTATCACTGTTGGAGATTCCATTGACGCTGCCAAGACGGTTGACAATCCCTATTGTTGAGGAGGATAGGTGGTCCAAAGGTTATGCTGTTGCCAGTGCTATGTTAGCACCCATTCTTCTGGTATTTTTATGGAATGCCGAAGATGATGTGGGATCTCTGAGTGGAAAAATTGCCTATTTTATAGGTGTTGTCTCTGGTGGTGTTCTTGGTGTTCTTGCATATCTATACACCAGATCTGACCAGCCGCCTCGCAAATTTCTGTTTCCATGGGTTTTGGGAGGATTTTTTATGAGTATCGTTTGGTTCTACATTGTTGCAAATGAGCTTGTTGCATTGCTGGTGGCATTAGGTGTAATTCTTGGAATTAATCCATCAATCCTTGGATTGACTGTATTAGCATGGGGCAACTCAATGGGTGATTTAATGTCAAATGTTGCACTGGCAATGAATGGGGGAGATGGTGTACAGATTGCAATGTCAGGATGTTATGCAGGGCCTATGTTCAACACACTTGCTGGCTTGGGGATCTCAATGCTGCTTGCAGCCTGGTCAAAGAGACCGGCATCGTACATTATTCCCAAAGATAGTAGCTTGTTTTATACAATGGGATTCCTAATTTCAGGGTTAATTTGGGCACTTGTTGTTCTACCCAGGAATGACATGCGCCCTAACAAGACCTTAGGATTTGGCCTTATAACAATCTATTTGGTATTTCTCTCCCTTAGGGTAGGCACATCAATGGGTGTACTGTCACTGGTAGATGTATGATGAATAAATTTTGGATTGGTTACTAGCAAAATTGTGTCTTGTACAGTGTCGAGTTGGACTGGCAGTGCTGATGCCATAAGTTGCAGTCTCTCAACAATATTAGCTGATACTGAATTACTGCCCTTGATAATGTATTGCAAATTCCATGTTAATATAGAAAGAGATTTTGTTTTCTCGAATTAAATTTGGCCAACTTGTATAACCGTATCATTATTTGAGGTTGTCAGTCTTTAGTTATGATGATAAAAGATTGGAACATTGCGATAACACTGTTATTCTTGAGTCAAGTTTTGCATCTCTATTTGGTGATGGAACATTGCTATACTTATTGCTCAATCAGTTTATTGCTGAAGAATGCTTGGTATGCTCCTTCTAACATTTCTCCTGCCTCTTTAGTCTTTAAACTGTGAATTTCCTTAGATTACCCATATTGGTGGCTTTTCTGTAACCTTCAGTTAGTTCCTTGCATGAACGAACTCAACGAAGTATATGTGCATTTTCTGGATGCTCTGCAAAAACTATTAGATGTTCGCTAATTTAGTTTTGAATTTTTCCATGCACATCCTTTTAATCTTTTTCTGTGTAATATCTTGATTTTAGTTGGCTACTTGCTGCCAAGATATTGCAGCTGCTGTTCCAATGACCACTATGAATTGGTTCACTGCAGCAGACAACCGAGTTCATGTTTAGGTTTCCTGACCGGCATGTGCTGATGCCTGTGAAGATGGTAGAAACATGAAGCTGAGATGTCTGCATAACTGGATAGATGTCAACTTTCTGGATCATCAGTCTCTTGCAATCTTAGTTAGAGTGCAAGAGAACATTTTGAATGTGTCGAATCCCCTCTCCCCCTTTGGCTTCCCTTGTAACTGAACACAAATGTGTCGTTTGTCTTTGCTGAGTACATCAAGTGCTTCGCCTTTTGAAAGTTACAGAACTATCCAAGACCATTCTTATTTTTGGTGATAAAATTTTAATTATTTGGTTCATAAAATAGGTTTTAGATAGATTCAAATACTTGTGGTGCCGTAATCCTTATCCAGTCAAGCAAATTATTGGTGGTGCATCTTTAGAGAGAAAAGTAAAATGTAGTCTTATTTGCACAAACTATGTGAAATAGTATATCATCACCAACCAATCAAAGAGTTACAAAAACACCTTCAAGCTTTAAAAAAATAATAAGTGAGTTCCCAATTAGTACTGGCTGGGACAACTAACAAATTATCCCTTAACAATCTGAGAAAAAAAAAAAGAAAAAAAAAAAGAGAGCAATAGCTGCATATCCGAATGCAGAAAATTCAACTGCACAAATGTCATGATTGGATGTGACCCGAAGGAAAGCTTCTCTTCAGTATCTGAATTAGCACCTAGTGGATTCACCATATATGTAATCAAGAGTGGCAATGACTCCGAAAACAAAAGCTTGATCCATGCCTGGTGTCACCACAACATGGTAGAGATCCTTGCTTGCCATCAACTCCTCCACCTCCTTCTTCACCCCTATCTGTGCTTCATTGTAATTAATAGCAAATCCACACATTAAACATTTCAGCAGCAAATCACAAACAAAGAAAGTTATATATTCAATATGAACATGAATATTTTTAGCAACCAAGAAAGGTCAAATTAAGAATACATATGAATTTGTTACCTGTGCCACTGTGTTGCCTCTAGAATCAACAATGCTACAAGCCTTATCAGGAAAATAACCCTTGATCGCAAAGTTCCTTCCTTTGTTTTTCTTAGGTTCAATGGAGATTGTGATTGCATTAGTCCTTGCCAAACATGAGTTTGGCTCTTTTAAACTGAAAACCGACTGATCCTGTGATCCTTCAAAGTCCAAAGTATACCCCTTCCATTTCCTGTAAATGCTTAGGGCCTCAAGCATCGAGCCCTGCAGAGGAAAACAGAGAAAAACTGTTAGAGAATGGATTCTGGGTATTAATTCAAACATGCATTTGCCTTCATATCTGTCCAAACCATCATGTATTCATGTAAGCATCCCCAACACCTCTCTCTCCATCAGTATGCCACAAAGGCACAGACCATAACATTTTGTTTTGCATATGTATATATGTGTGTGTTTAATTGAACTGCTTTTTTGGGGTTGCAAAACGATGATATGCATGTATACCTTTCGACGAATGAGAAGCAAGGCGTCTCCATCACCATCCCTCAGAATCAACTCATCATTCTTGCCCAGAATTCCACATCCATCAACCCTGAAAGCAACCTTCTGGCTGCAATCTGTGACGACAAAACCACCTCCATTTATTGCGTGTGGCCTCCTCCTTACTACAAGCACAGCCTGAGAAGGGGAACAATACATCTTGCTAATTATAGGCATCACAGTGGTTTTTGCTGCCATCTCTTTCTTAATTTGCTACTGCTCTCAACTATTCTCTATAGTATTATACCAATGATCAGCAACTTCAAGTTCCTTGTCTTATTGCAGTACAATGGTCTTTTTATACCAAAAAAAAAAATGAGAGCTAGCTAGATAGACTACGAAAAGTAGAAACGCTAGCTAGCTTGCTTTGGTCGTTTCTACATTCAAATGTTTGGCAAGTTTTGACTCTGCGTATACACAATCTCTATCAGCTGGTGGAAGAATATATATGTGCAATGTGTAAATATATATATATATATGGCACAGATGAAGGTTGCTTGTTGAAGAGGATGATTGGTTCACGAGCCAAGAAAGGGGAGAGTGGTGGCGTGGAATCAACAGTTTGCTGCTGCAGGTACTTCCAACATAAAGACTCTGATACCATATTAGATAACTACTAACTCATGTATATCAAACTTACACATTGAAATCCAAAAGGGGTTAGAGCCCTTTTTGAGTTTGGCAGCTCAAAGTCTAAAAAGAGAATATTTGAAAGTACATCAATAATTTCTCAGGACTTTCAGGCACGATGTTCTTATTTCGGGTAAGGCATCTTCTAGGAGGAGTTGAATATTGGACTTGGACTCTGCCGTTAAAAGTTCATTGCAACAAAAGATGCTTATCCTTTATCACCTCCTAAGTAATTAGCCAAAGGATTCAACTCCATATGATTGATTATGCTGACGCTATATTGCTAATACTTATGGAGGAAGCACGACATCATGCCACGTAGTACTTACAAGATCCTGCTACTCAGGGTTTTTTATTTGGCTTATCTTCAGCCATTTGCTTAGCACTTTGAACCAACCGACCAAAACAACAATTGAAAAGTCCGAAATCAAGGAGTACTACTATTTAGACCATTTTAACAGATTATATAGTCTACTATTTCTCTACTGGAAGCATAATTAGTCTTACTTTTATTAAAGAATAAAAACTTCCTATAACATAAACTGTAATGTGGCATCACAAATATGAGATGAGGGAGGTCCCGTATCTCAATATCCCTACTCTAAAAAGGTTTTGAATGGGGACATCATGACCACATATATTGTACCACCATCAAATGTGGCACCGTGTGTTTCTTTTATAAATTTTATTTAAAATAAGAACACATGTCATTATATTTGTAATGCCAAATCATTATTCTTGTTAGATAAATATTAATTAAAATAGTCAATAGTCGATTTTCAAAAAAATAGTCTCATATGTATATAGTCAATTAAAATAATTGAAAATAATTTTATTCATAAGTTCATAACCAAGAAAAGATAGTCTTATAATATGTATTCTTGTTTGAGAAGTTGAGCTTAGACCGGCTGAGCCCAATTTCTTAAGACCCATTAAGCCCAATACCACAATAAATGTGAATAGAAGTTGAGGCATTTGCCGCATTTCCAAACAGAGTCACTGAAAGCGGGCACACGTGTGGACCCTTACACGGGCAAGTAATAGCAAAGACACAATGATTACACAGCGCTTAAAGAACACCACCGGTTCACGTTAGCATTTCAAGTACCTTTGCATTGGGCTTGTAGCCGGGCTGGGCCCAGCCCAGTCGACACGTTATCACTTATCAGTGACCGCTCTTCTGCCGTAGTACTTTGGGAAAGAGCAGGACCCACCAGTCCCCGATGAATGAATGAATAAACACGGGGATGGCCCACTCCTACAGAAACGTGCTCACGCCCACCGATTTGCGCGTGGAGTTCAAAACATGGTTGAGAACCGTACGGAACCGCTAAACCTTAATTAATTAATTTTAATTGGTTTTGTGGCAGAGTTTGCTTTGTGGCTAAGTAGTATATTTGTAAGGAGGTTGGGATTGGACCATTGGGTTTAAGTTCCGTGAAGGTCGGTCATTTTTGCATCTTCAGAACCCACAAGGTCTTTCACTCTTTTGATTCCATTTGTGAGATATGCTAGTCCCATTAAAATTAATATAAATTATCAACTCATACCATGTTTGGTATATTTTCTGAAAATAATTTTTAATTTTAATATATGATTGAAATAAAGAGAAAATTGAAAATCATTTTTGAGTAGAATGATGTGGCATTATAAAATAGAGAAAATGGTGGATCTCAAATGTCAATGTCCCAAACCACTCTCCTCTCTATTTTATAGGGAAGTTCTTAGAAGGGTGCTTTCGGCAATGCAAACATAGGTGGTGGTGCTAGTGCATATTTTTCATAAGGAGTTGGGTTATATTCCACGATGAGGTGCAACTGTCGTCATCTTGTGTTTACTATCACATAATAACATTGATAGACAAGTGCTATTAATAGACAAGAAATCGTCAAAATTTAAGAGTAAAAAAAAAAAATGGTCATATGCCATACAATGGCTGTATATGACAAAATTTACCCTTACTTCATATCTCATTTATCTTTCTCAGGTAAAATATTGGGTTGCATATTAAATTAAATTTGGAGAAATTTCGGTTGAATCTACTCTAGGAGGCTTTACTACTATTAATGGGCCAGTTGTGAGCGAGTTTATGGACCACTTTAAGTGTAAATTTAGCTGGGAAATTGAAGCCCAAGTGTCAAACCCTAACTACAAATATAGGTCATGGGGTGAATTACTGAATTCAGCTAAATTTCTCTGGCTGTACCTGACAATGCAGGAGACCATACTTTGGGATAGAAAATAATTCATGGAAAGATCTTGGTGCAAGAATATTTCTGGTATCAAAAAATGCTCTACAGTCTACGTGGGTGGTGGGTAAAAATGTCTCACTTTCAAGTTTGCCCAACAACTAATGAAATGAATTATGTAAAAAATATTATATAAACAAGCCATAAACGAACTGTCAGTTTTGTTCACGGTGGCCCCAAAACCCAAATGAAACAACCCATTTCCTCCTTGAGGCTTCAGCTGGTGACAGTTTAAAAGTCAAAACAAAGGTAATAGTTGTTGACTGTTGTTGTTGTACAAGGTAACTGTAATTTTCCTCTTTCGGCACAAAGGTAAAGGTAATTTGACATGAATTGAAATTTACTTTAGATAGTAGTTATTCTTAAAATCAATCCATTTCTTTAAGTAAACGGTATATGTTATATGTGTTCATATTTTTTTATCATATTTCGACCAAAAAAAAAATATATATATTTTTATCATACGATGAAAGGGATGACATAAGAAGTATATACATGTCTAGAGGTGTACAATGGGCCGGGCTCGTGCCAGATTAAAGTAGGCCCGACCCGTTAATAAGTGGGCCGGGTTGAGCTCGACCTATATGTATGGGCCGAGCTGGGCCAATGTTTTCTATCCCGTTGGGCCGGCCCGGCCCGAGCCCGTTATGAATTTGGGTCGGCCCGTTTATACTAGTATTTTTCAATTTTTTTTTAAAAAAATTTACTAATAATTACTATTAGCCTTTTTTAATTTTTAATTTTGTTTTTAGTGGTGAAATTTGATAGAAAATGAAATAAAAGTAATAGAAAATTTAAAAATTTGATAAAAAATGAAATGACATAAAAAAATATTTGATTTATTAAATAATAATATAAATTTAAAATAATTAATCGGCCCGGCTCGCCCCGAGTCCGGCATAACCCATTATTGGATGGGCCATGGGCCGGGCTGGGCTTAAGATTTAAAATAATTGGACCGGCCCGGCCCGATTATTAAATGGACCGGCCCAAGCACGGCACAAAGCACGAATGGGCCGGGCCGGCCCGTTGTACACCTCTGTACATGTCGTAGGTAAATGTTTTTTTATTTCCTTGTTGAGGCTTCGTTGGTAATAGTTAAACTTATTCTTGGCAACAAGTAATGTTTTTGCGAGTTCATGTTATGTAAAAAATGACTAAACCTAAACACGACATATTAAACTAATGGGTGAAAAAATGTCAAACGAACACAACACAAAAAATTATAAGTGAGTACAACATAATTTGTTTCACCCGCTAAGACTGCTACTTATATTCACATATTAAATATTGGTTGAATCGTTTCAATCCACCATATTTATTTCATATATTAATATTTGTTTACCCATTATAAAAAATAAATAAACTATAATTTTTCAATAAAAAATAAATGAATAATAAAAAAAACTATTAAATTATAAAAACACTATTATTCTTAACGGATTCAAATGAGTTTTGCGGGTTCACACAAAAAACGACCCACTGGTATAAGGTGTTTATATAATTTCAATACGACATGATAAATTTTAGTCTGAACACTAAATTTTTTGTGCAAAATCTTGTCGTGCTAACTTGTTGTGTACAAGTTTGCGAGGTCTAATAACACTGGAAAAATGGGGGTAAAAGTAGTTGATGTTTTGTTGTTGTACAAGGTAAAGGTAAATTTGACATGAAATGGAAATTACCCAGATGATAGTTATTCTCAAAATCAGGGCTGATTTGTCAAGTCTCTTTTGCCCAAAGACACAAACAAGCAACGACCTTTTTTTTCTCTCTCTTTCCTACGCAGCTGTCACGTGCGGTCTGAGGTACTTCCCATCGTGCTTTTCGCTTCTTCCTCTGCAATTCTGCAACACCCCATCAGAGAGAGAGAGAGAAAAAAGAAAAAGAAAACCAAAAATATATAATAAAAAAAAGCACCACAGTGAACAGTGAGACTCACACTCTCTCTCTCTCTCTTTCTCTTGGTCTTGTTTCTCCAAAATCTCACTCAAATTTGATCAAAACCTCTCACTCTCTCTCTCCCAAAGTCTCAAACTTTGCCAAATGGGTTCGTACAGACACTTGCAGTTGCAGGCTTTTTTCACAGCCGTCTTTACTATTATCACTATCATTATTTGTTTGGAATTATTTATCGGCTATTACCAACCATGCACAAAGATGTTGTGCACTTGTGCCTCGAGAAACCTCTTTCTTTCTCTCTTTCTTTCTTTTCAGCCTTAATTGAAAAATGAAAACATTCACTCATAGCCTCTGTGTGTGTGACAATAATGACTCTCTTTTTAGCCTCATTATAACTTACCCTTTAAACCAAACCCACCATTAATCCTCTGCTCCTCCAAAGCTCAATATGATATACGCTCTGCTACTAGCATTTATGCACCCTCTGGGCCGCTGTTTAATTTCCCTGTACAACCCTCTCCTTGTTTTTAAAATTTGTGGTTCTGGGTCGTAATTATCCTTGTCAGAGACCCTAATTACTGCCTCTACCACTGACTTTTGTATACCATTCACACCTAACATCATTTGCCGCTTCTTGTTTTTCACTTACCCCATTACTGCTTCTGCTCTCTGTTACTAGCTACTGCTACCAGTAGTACTAGTAGCATTACTACTACTAGTACTACTCTGAAATCTTCACCATCTTTGCTTCGTTTCTGGGTCTGAGTTCGGTGATTCAAGAATTGAGTTTTGGTAACTGCTGGACTACTAGTGGCAGTGGGCCAGTGGCCGGAGAATTAACGTCTGACAGAAATGGCAGCTCCGTCTGGTTGTTCTGCATCGGTGCCTTCGCTGCCGCCGCCGTGCCCAAAGTCGCCGCCACAGTATCCAGATTTGTACGGCAAGCGCAGAGAAACGGCCAGGGTTCAGATGCTTGAGAGGGAGATTGGTTTTCTTGAGGTGGGTTTAGATTAAATTTTACTTGGCATATATGTCTGGTTGCACATTTGTTTGTAACTGGGGGCTAGATTTAGTGATTTACTAGTTAATGCATTTGCTAATTCTGTGTTTGAGTTGCATATTAAAGTCTCTTCGAGTTGAAAATCAAAACTTGGAATGTCATTATGATTTGGGTTAAGGTGGTAATTCCAAGATTGCAAGTCTTCTTTGTCTTTTATTGTTTAAAAACAAGCTAATGAAGTGTTTGAGTAGTCGACTGTAAATAAAAAATCGTTCTTGGATGAAAAAGCTTTCTGTTTCTTTCATTCGAAGCAAAAAGCTTAAGTTTTTTCTTTTTTTAATTTGATTAGCTTCATTTCATTATGTGAAAACTGAAAAGGTACGACTTACATTTTTGTGAATTATAAGACCATGACTAAGAAAATCTCCACTAAAGGGTGTGTTCATAAAGCTGGACAATCTGTTGGTTTGACACTGCGCTTAAAGTTAAACATGGAATAAATCATTTAAAACTATCTTGGTGGAGACTAATCCTAATTGCTATACACCATGTCAATATTTTGGATTGTTCTGTTTTATGGACTAATTGACTAGAAAGTTTCTGACCCTCTGAACGACATGATGGTGTCTGGCTAGTAATCTTATAGGTCGATCCAATGAATGATACTCCTCTGTTGCCTGGTTGGAAAATTTTCGATCTGTTCTATACTACAGGTGAGATTTGACTGTAGTTATCTTTGTTCAACACTGCAAACCCCGTCCAGCAGCAAGCGGCATGGAGGTTGTACTCTGTGAACTATTGCTACCTGTTCTGCATAATCTTCAAATGTAGAGACCAGTTAACCAAATTGACTTCGTGATATTGTATTAGTTAGATGAATGTAGGCAAGTCCATGATTATGTTCTCCTGTCAATTGTACACTCAAAAGTGTTTGTCAGGGTTTCATTGACTTTCATTTGATACCCCGTTCATCTTTAGCTTGTCAATAATAGTAGTCATGAAGTTTTTTTGATCAATAGATAGGGATGGTCTTTGTGTTCATACGATCCTTATGGAAGATAATAAAGTTAGATTTACTCGAGGCCACCTTTTTGCAATAATGGAACACTTGAGGTCAATTATAGGTCCCCAATGAGGGTCTGAGATGAGGGGGGGGCCAAAAATGTATTTTCAGTCCATCTCTCAATCTCATGTAAAAACTTCTGTCATCAGGTTCCTGCTGTTGTTAATGTGGTAGCTCTCCCCTGCACATATGTATATATATTTATATTTATCATAATATAATTCCACTGCATAATTGAATTAGTAAGTAAATAATCTGCTGTTCTGAGTGCAGTGAAGGTGCTTTTCATAATTTGAGTCCAGCATGTTTCTGCTGTTTACTTGATTTGTTTCTATTTAGTTTCTTTTGTGAGATAACAATTTGATTAGATTTTTTTTTTCTGTGCAGGAGGAACTAAAATCTGTTGAACGTCTTCAACCTGCTTCCAGATGCTGCAAAGAGTATGTTAGTTTTTCTATTGTTACCATGTGTAGCATGCAGTTCTCAAAGTTTAAGTAAAAGAATTCAACTGAAACTTCTTTCAATTTATTTGCCCTAGTCACATAAGAACAAGGTGATTCTCTTTTTATATAGTGTTATAGATTGAACATGATTATTTTGCAGGATTGCCGATTTTGTGGCTGCAAACCCAGATCCGTTAATACCTACGTAAGAGAAAAGTCACAAATTTTTTTTTCTAAAGTTTAGTGTACCTTATGTGGGTTATGATTATTGCATTTTTCTTTTTCTCTTTCAAACAGAAATCGAAAGAAACGCCGGTCATGCCGCTTCTGGAAATGGCTCTGGTACCATTTTCTTTTTCCTTTCTTTCCTTTAAAAAGTTATGTTAGCTTATGAGTTTTAGGATTATCCTTCAGCTCATTAAGATGAAATTGAGTTTAGTAATAGACAGCAGCTGCAATATGCAAAAACAGTTGAAACATTATTATAGCACCATTTAACTGCTGGTTGTCTTGCTAATTAGTTAAGAATCAAAAGTCTGCTTTGCTCCGAACATCTTTCATTCAATATTGGAAAGACATTTAGGCTTTTTAAGATTGTCTTGCCTAACATTCTTATGATTGATGGAATTAGCAGTGGAGGCGGGGAACTAACATTTGTTTCGGGGTCCTACAATTAATAACATATTGACCATACAATAAACTCCGAAGAAACTCAGCTAGTTTCTTTTTGCTTCTGTAGATGCAGAATCTATCAATTAAACATAATGCATAAACTCTCAAATATGACATAAGTATGTTTGTGGTGCAGTGGAATGCCCTGTTTTAGCTTGTCGTGGCTTTGCTGTTGCTGTTGCTGTTGTGATGGGTGCTCTCTTCATCTAGAAATGCCACGCTGCTGTTCTTGCGGTTCATGTAACTGTCTTTCATGTTTCAGCTGTCCGACACCCAAGTGGCGATGTTGCTGCTCATGTCCCCGATCCAATTGCTGCAAAAATATTTCATGCAGCAGAAACTGTTGCATTTTTCCATTGTGTTGTCCATGTCCTGATTGCTCTTGTTGCAAATGGAAATGCTCTTGTCCAAAATGTCCAAAGGTACGACCTTGTTGCTGTTGTAGAATAACCTGTTGCAACCCTTGCAGTATATGTTTGTAGTACTCGTGCTATCTTTTATGGAATCTCTGTTCTTCAACATGGTTTTTCATTTCGACTGGTCTACAATTTGCAAATATTGAGGGTTTCGAAAAATTATGTGAGTTATGAAGTAAATTTTAAAGTATTGGCCTCTCGATTGTTGGTTCTTTGATGAGGAAGTTTACATTCATGTTGGTGGTTTATCATCTGCAACTATTGCTCATAAGTCATTCTGAAACAAGCTTGAAAAGCCACTTAAAAGCCACATACATGGTTGTTGAATGCAATTTTGAAGGTTAGCTAAAGTATATATGATGATATACGATGCTTAATCTGCAGACCAAAGAAGTTACAAAATATAGATCAAACTTTTTGGGTTCATACAGTACACTGACTAAAATAATACAATCCATTTGATTAATTCATTTTTCTGATCGAGTTGGGTCCAAAGATTATTGAATATGTAGTTTCAATGGTTTTTTATGGTATAGCACTAAAGCCAGTCTATTTAGAAGTTAAAGGGAAATATGGTTCTCTCTATAAACAGTTCAGAATAGGTGATAAGCAGTCTAGCACAGCTGCACAAACCATTCCCCTATGTTTAATCCATTTTTGGGCTTGGGCTTCAATTTCCAAATAAAAAGACTACGTATTGGGCTTCAATTAAATTGCAAACTAGAATTCTTGCTTGCTAGGTTGACTGTGGTGGTCATGGTGAAAAGTATTGTAGTGGCCCAGGAAATGGTGCAATTGGAAAGCATTCTCCACTATGTAATTAAAATAGGTATGTCATAAAAGGCACGCCTATAAACATGGTATGTCATTCATTCTATTACATTAGTTTTTTACCCAAAGGAATTTGCACTTCCTTTGTAATAATAAACTCCACCAATTCACCACCCCACCACTTTGAACTGCCTTCCTAAAGGCAATAACCAAATAACAAGCTCTCTTGGTTAATCTCCAATTTATCTGTGTGCTTCATTACTTCTTGTTAGGCCAAACTGAATCAGGGCCCAACAAAAGAAAAAAGCCCAAATAATCTCACAACTGTGTCCATGCAAAAGCAACTGGGCTCTTAACTTGGTGCTGTGGGTTTGACCACACAATTGAACCAAATTCTGACCTTGCTGTACTCCCTGCACCTCTACTAGCCACAAAGGTGACTGTGAACGTCTTCTTCTCCCCTACATTTGTAAACACAAGCCTACTGGGGTTCACCGTGATCTTCACCGTTTGCGGTCCGCTGACAACCACTCTGTATACAGAGCCGGCAGCCCCCACATTGGTGACTTCACGACTGTATCGCACAACCCTCTTGTTCCCAAACACAATCGAGAAAGACGGGTAGTTGAGTTGGCCAGGGTCAGAAAATTTCCTTGAGCATGTAACGTTAGGGCGCTTAACAATGGCTTGCACATGTTCAGTGGTGTAGTCCAAGGAGCACAAAAATGCAATGTAGTCCTCAGTCAATATGTCGTATACGAGACCCGGCGAGAGCGCCTTCTGGGGGTCGACGTGGCCGGAGCCGTGAGCCAAGGGATTGGACAATGCACCTCCTGCAGCGTCACGGAGAGGGGACTTGGTGTTGTCATGCGTGTAGGCTGTAGTCATGAGTGCAGACTTCACTGCACTTGGGCTCCAATCTGGATGGGCCGCTTTCAGCAATGCTGCAAGCCCACTAATGTGTGGACAGGACATTGATGTACCTACAATTACACACACAACACAAGGTTAACAAAGTCCATTTCACATTCGTCAACATCCTCATCAATGATCTATCAACGTTCAACAATGTAGCCGTTGGCAATACCTGACATGATGTTGAACTGGCTTTTCCTAGTGTCCTCGTCAAGCCCAGTGGGCCCAACAGCCTCTGACCATGCAGCTAAGATGTTAACCCCGGGTCCAATCACATCCGGCTTCAAGATCTGGGGAGTCACCAGATTGGGCCCGCGAGAACTAAACGCCGCCACAACTGGTGACGGCCTCACATTCAGCACCGTCCCGCCAAAGCTAATCACAGCCGTTGGATTTTTATCCCTCTGCGCGTATTCTCTTATTACGTCACCTACTTTCCTCCCAACCGCCACAGCCGGTAACAAGTGACTGTCAGCAACTAATTCCTCACCGCTGGCCGCAGTGTTGGCGAGTATCATCCCCACCCCACCTGCGGCATGTACTACACCACCTTTCTCCACACGTGCGTTGATCCCTCGATCGCAAACCACCACCTTCCCACGTACCAACTCCGGGTTAAGCGAACCGGGTAAGCAGAGATTGCTAGAGCTGTTGGACCCCTTGTTGTAAACCAACCCGACCGGTCTGGACCCCATTCCTGCACCACTATAGAGCGACACGCCAGTGAACCGGTTTTTGTTACCGAGCAAGGCGAAAGCCGGGAAATCCCGGTCCAAGGTCCCGGCTCCAACCGTCATGATCCATGGGGCCGTGTTGGCCAATGAGGCCCTACTGGGTCCACTGTTCCCAGCCGAGCAAGAGACGAAAATGCCCCTCTCCATCGCAGTGAACGCTCCAATCGCGATCGTGTCACGGTAGTACGGCGCGGACCCACCGCCCAAAGACAGCGACAGCACGTCCACTCCATCCACAATGGCCCGATCCATACCCGCGAGAATATCCGACCCGAAACACCCAGTGCTCCAACACACCTTGTACGCGGCTACCCGCGCGTGAGGCGCCATCCCACGCGCCGTCCCAGTGGCGTAGCCGAGCAGGCTGGCGTTGGCCACGTGGGACCCGGCGGCCGTGCTGGAGGTGTGGGTTCCATGGCCGTCTCGGTCGCGCGGCGACTCGGCCTCCGTCGGCTTCCTCACGAAGCTTCCGCCGGAGGCCATATGGTACCCCTTCGAAAAGCTTCGGGCTCCGATGAGCTTCTTGTTGCAGAGAGACGGTTTGAAATCGGGGCCCGATTCGCATTGGCCACGCCACCGAGTAGGGATCTCGGGCATTCCGGTATCGTCGAAGCTCTTGGACTCGGGCCAGACCCCAGTATCCAAAACCCCGACGATTACGTCATTGGAAGCCTGGTTCAGGTCCTGGTCGGAGTGTCCGGCCCAGAGCCCGGTCTGGGTCTCCAAACCCAGAAACTCGGGGGTCCGAGTGGTGTGGAGATCGTAAACGGTTTCTTCGTAGACGCCAAGAACCGAGTCCGACTGGCGGAGAGCCTCGGCTTGCTCGGCATCCAAAGAAGCCGCGAAGCCGTGGTAGGCGGTAGTGTAGGTGTAGAGGAGCGAATCGGAGGTGGAGGAGAGAGATTGGAGGTGGGCAGAGTACCAGTCATGGTGGGTAGCGAATGAGTCAGGCTTGGAATGGTGGTTCATCTGGACTATGTAGGTCTGCTTGGCCGTGACTGAGAGGCATGGTAGAATAACAAGCAGAGCTACGAACCATAACTGGGCCTCGGAGGCCATGGCTGTGAAGCTTAAAATGTGAGACATGAGAGAGCGAAACAGTCCAGTCGCTGAGACTGTCAGAAGGGATTAGAAGGTAGAAGAAGAGAGAGACTGATGTCGGGTTTATAAGCAAGTTGGGGTATCGAATGCGACATTCATTTTGCTTTTATTACTCCAATGCCATCCCAGCTGCATGCAACTAATTCTTTATAGTAATTAACCGTTGTAAGAGAATATTCATTTCAGTCGCTGCTTGGTTCCTAAGAAAAATTAAGAGAGATAGAAAGACTGTGAAAAAGAAAGAGACTAATTAATTATTCAATTCATCTCTCAAACTGCTATAATGAAATTCAATTATTTCGATGCATTCACGGGTACGCATGCGCTAGTCTTTGGGGTTCATTTTTCTGTGCCCATCTATGTTACGCGTTTATATTTGTTTTTGGTTGATTTGGTGAATGCATGAATGAATTGTTTTTGTTGGAGAGAAATGGTGTTTCAGCTGCAAAGGTTGTTTGTTTTCAATTTTTCATCACACACATGAAGACATTAACAGCTGGAGACACGTCATTTGAAGGGTCCAGCACTCAGGCAACGCCAAAGTTAATTATGTTTCGATCCCCATTGGATCTTCCTCATCCCAAACAGCTTGGTGCTAAAGCGTTTGGCCTCGTCACCCTATAATGCCAAACTTCTAACTATGTAACTCAATACCTAATCATATTGTGTTAATGTATCTAAATATGTGTTGAATCGTGTATCGGTTTGACCTACATTAATTTTTATACCATAAAGTAATTCTATATATGTTACATACTTACATATATATTTAATTTGGATCAAAAATCGATATACCTGATTCTTCATACTATATAAACAAATTTTATCGTTATGTATCTGAATATGTGTTTGATCGAGTATCGACATACATGAATCTTCATTCTAACTATAAACAAATTATATCGTTAAATACTTAAAGTTCGATCGAATATCAAAATACATAAATCTTGATGCGTAATTGAACTTTCATCTATTATGTACTATAGTCACTAAAATTTGTTTATTCAATAATGTGACAATATTTCATTTATTTAAATCTCTCACTCTAAACTTAATTTGTTTTAAATTAGTTAACTTAATAGGACATGTATATAAATACAAATTTAATGAGTACAGTATTATTGTACTAGCTACCAAACAATGCATATGACTCGAAGAAGTATGTATTAGCTAGCTAGCGTGATTTGAGGTCAGGCTTGCCCAAGTACAAGTGTACCTAACTCTCTCAACTATCCGTATGCAAGGGCAACAGAGATTGACTACTCCTCTTTACCGTTTTTGTTAATAGCCAACAAAAGAAAATATATATACAACAATACACGTGTACATTTGAGTTCAATTTCTAAATCAGCACATGCCATACATTATTGAGTATAGCTAGGGCGGTGATATATATGTCGCAATTTATGAACACAACTTACAATCCTACGGCGAAATCAGCTGCTATATTAAACATATTAACATAACATAAACAAGTTCAGGCCAAATCTTGTACGTCAATCTGTTTAACATTGTTTTTCAAAAGTTGTCATGCAATAATCGCAAATTATGAGTTGTAGAACATCAACATGCATGTTCATGACCAAACCTGATCTAATATTTATTTTTGTATTGTTGTTGACCTATGCTAGTCTAATGCCAAGTGTTGATTTAATTAATTACACGTTCTTTTGATCCCATTCTCAATAAGATAAGACCATATATTTTTATAAAAATGATTAAATTAGTGATATATGTTGGGAGTGAGAGCAAGGTCTTAAAATTCTTAAAGAAATGAGACTGATTTTTAGATTGCTTATTGCCTAATAAAACGGTAAACAGAGCAGAAGGGCATTTATCTCGAGAATAAGGAAAAATTGCACGATTGTCTAGAACGGAAGGGTGCTCGTAGTCAACAATCATGCAAACTATGCGGTACATTTTTGTCTCCATTTGTGGATGTGAACTTGTGAAGGAGATGAGAGAGGGCACGCAGTCCACACTCCACGCTATTTATCAAGTGAGAAGGGTAACGGCTACATATTTCGGCCCATCTCTCATCTTCCTCTTTTGACTGGGATTCACAGTTTCAGGGCATTGGTTTCTGTACAACTGCAAAAAGTGACTCAACTCTTTTATATCTTTCTAACACGTGGCACTTGGGCCTGCTTCTACTTCTTTTTTCTTTTTTGGCCATTGGCCTGCTTCCACTTCAATCAAAGGAGACCTTCAACTTCAATCTTCCCTCACGCGGTGCACATAGTGGACGAATTTTTAATTAATAAATTACGTCTATGGATAAAAAATATAAGATTCTTAATTAGAAATCTATTTAACAAAATTAAGCTAAAATCATTTTATCCACATAAACTACAAAGAGTTAAAAAGATTACTAAACGCTCGGTGTACCAATCACTCAGCATATGCATATATATTCTCCATCTATATCTGTATAAGCAAATTTTAAATCACATGTAGCTTTTAGATTATAGTGCAGATTTTAGGTTGTATAAATACTTGTCAAGCACTCAGCAAGAACTGCTTAGCGCTCGACATGAATTATCAAGTGTTCGACGCTAATTTTTTCTTGCGAGGTAAATTTTGGGCTAAATGGACTATATGTTAAAGTTCTTTATCATTTTGTCCTTCTAAGTAAAATACTTATTTTTAATTTTATTTATTTATTAATAATGAATCTCTAGTTCTCTACATATATCAATGATTATCAAACAATAATTTATTCATAACCAAAAAAAACTTTCCTATAATAAAGATATTGACATGGCATCATAAATACGAGAGGAGAAATGATCTCACATCTCAATATCATAACCCTTCGTTTGATCATGTTTGTGATAATGCATAAATATCTCAATTATAAAAAAGTTTTTCTCTATTCAAAACATACGGAGGATAATTACGTTGTCAAAAGTATTGCCTCTTGAAAGTGTGTTTAGATTAACCAATAAATTTGTCGCATAGTTAGTTATATGACATTTACATTTAACTCAAATATAGATATCGACATTGAAATATTGAACATCCAAAGTGATGCAATTTGTCATTGTATGAAAGCTTATAAAAAAAAAAAAATGCAAATAAAAGCTCTAGAGTTTCCTTGAACTATGGAATTATATGAGCCCACAAAACACCTTCCCCAAGTATATCACCATCCTTTGGGTGCCAAGTACCAACTACAAAAAGGACTTTGAAAACAACCTAATTTAAAGTTTCGAGTGGGGAATGACTTTTTTATCAAATGCCAAATGGCCAACGCCTCTTCTAAAATGTCAAAAAAAAGAGGCGGCGCGTACTGCCACAATGACTATATGTGCAAGTATGAAAAACCCACAACAAAGAGTTGTCAATTATTTTGGAGCATGAGATACGAATTATGAAGTGGGCTGTGTGAGCACATGCCTGTTATTGTTAGTGACACGATCAGGGATGAATGGGCCCACCACACAAAACCGCAGATGGTGGCGCCAATCGAGCCAATACTCTCTCTCTCTCTCTTCCCATTATCCCATACAGAACATATCAGACAAAAAACAAACAGACATAAATATATCTGAAATTAAATTCTGAAAAGTTCAGAAAATCCGCACGCTCACTGTCATAGACTCATAAACTCATAGTGCTTTTTCTTTCACTCTTTTCTTTTTATCTTATTATTTTTTGTTGTTGCAAATATCATAATATCCACGCGGTTTATGCCTTTCAGCTAATCCTCTTTTTCTTTATGTTTCATCCCCTCCTTTGAATCCATGAAACAGCTTCAAGATCCCCACATTAACATATTTAAGCAAGGGAATTATGAAATCAACTAATCAAGCTCTGTTTTTATGAAAATTAATGCATGGTTGTGAAGAGGAAGAGAAAGCCCACTCCCAAGTCCCAACCAATTTCCATTGAAATACATTGCATAGAAATTAATATATTGGGCCTTCCTTGGAGGAAAAAAAGGCAGTTAATGGCCTACTAGTTTTTTTATTTTCTAATGTATAGGATTATGAAAACAAAGAAGATGATTAAGAAGTCGTCAAATGATCATCTGGGGTCATTAACCCGGCCCACAGAATCTGGGGCCCATAAAAAAGCAGTGGCCTTTTCCTTTTTTGATTGATGACTTATTCACTTTCTAAATTTCTATAGTGATGATAATAATGTATACAAAGTACTTTATTCATAATAACGATAATAATATTAGTATATAAAAACATAATCAGTACATAGCTTGGGTAATGGGTCTTGTGTGCCAGTTGGATCAAAAGCTATGAAGCACGCTGCTGAGCTCAGTGGAAGTGGCAGAAGCTATGGCTATGACCTTTCAGTGTGGTGCTTTCAACTGGTCCAAATGGGAGATCTATAGAGCCTGTGATCCAATATCTCCATGGAAGTGAAGCTGTGGAGTGGGCCTGTTCTGCTCATCCATTCCTTCACGTTGTTTTCTCACATCAGCAGATTAGTGCCAGCTGAAACCACTAATGAGGCACCTCCATCACATATCACATGCATTTTAGGCTACTGAGATTTTGGGGGCTTGACGCAAACCATTAAAATGAGGTTCGCTACTTTTTATGTACATTACTTGAACTTAATAAATACTATATAAATTTATAAATAATCTATTAAATTTGAGGGCTCAAGCCGATTACTTATTTCACCTACCTCAAGGCCACCTCAGTTTGATGAATTGCTTGAATGGGAATGTGGGAATTAAAGTTGCCCATACCCCCCAAGCCTCCACTCCAACTCTGTTTTGCTCTCTGGGTCTCTCTAATTACTTCACCTCCTTTGCTTTGCTTGGATATTTTATTGATTCAAAGTCTTGAAAAGGTAGAAACCAATATTGGATAAGATGGAGAGGTCCATCCCCCACCTCCTTCTCTTTGTGAAACAACTCAAATACACATTTCACAAACACCATTTGTGGATAGCCACAACTTTTTCCCCACTACTTAATTTTATAGGGTTTCTTTTGGTAGCCTAATTTGTATGTCACCCCCCTCTACATGCTTGATGAAGATCCTAAATATTTTGGGGGAGAGAGGGTCTACTACGTGCTAGTACAGTACTACCCAATATGTCTTTACTTTCAAGTGGGACTTTACCTAAACAAATGCTACCATTATATGAATGAAAATGCCAACAAATTGTATGCCCTACAAACCTATGTATGGGGTTTTTTAAGTGGCAAATAGTGGAAGCACCTAGCACTACTCTAAGGTCCCGCCCCCACTATCACATACATGCATGTCTCAATTAATTAATGGACCTTTTCTTCTTACCAGCCAACATTATGCTGGACCCATGGGTTACATAATGGGAACTATTTCCTTTAGAGGATAGGAAATTCCAATTGCAGTTTAGATTGCAAAATCTTAGGCCAATCTTATAATATTTTCCAACGTATTTTTAAGACCCTTATCCATTAGTTAAATTGGATGAAATTCCTTGCTCAAATTTGGCAGTTGTGTATAGCAGGAATATATATAATTTCCACTATTTAGAAGTTAAAAAAAATACGGAAGGCCAAGTTCTGAATTGTTCACTCCAACTTCAAGCAACAGTGGCACAATATATATATGTGGAGTATCTGGAGTAAAAGAAAGATTCTATGGAGTAAAAGAAGAAATAAAAATATTCATGGGTTCATGTGTTTAGAGGAGTGTGCATTCCAAGGTGTGATTATTCTAAAGTAAACACAATCATATCCCTCTGTAGGTGTGCCTCAAAGGGTGTGTGTGAATGAAGAAAAGAAAGGAGAGAAGTGTGTTATAAAAGAGTGTACAAATCAGAAAGTTCCCTTCCTGTTTCCTCTTGGCTGCTTGTGAGTTGCACATGCAGAGATGCACTCTCTCTCTCTCTCTCTCTCTCTCTCTCTCTCTCTCTCTCTCTCTCTCTCTCTCTCTCTCTCTCACCCAACGACAGAGGCATTGGTACTTCTGTATTATGTTATGTTCATCATCTTCATTCTTCACTCTGCTTTTCATCTCATCTATACAAAGTTACAAGGATTGCATTTACTCTAAATAAATGGGCTTGGTTATTCTTCTCTCTATTGTTGGGTGGGTTATGGCTCAATTGTTATGAGGCCCAAAACAAATGTGCTATTGGCCCAAGATCAAAGATTTTACAATTATTGTAGAGATGGTTTTCATTATGAAGTCGTCACATCGCAGAAAGTACCCAAATTGATCATAAGAGTCATCTGCACTTTAGATCAATCCAATAGCATGACTGACATTTACAAATTTTACAAATTTTAGATCATGTTTTCGGTTCCAAGTCCCCACCTTTCAAGTCCCATTCCTATTGAACTCAATTCAACTCTCTCTCTCTTTTTTAATGGATAAGTGATTGGCAAAAAAGAAAAAAAGGATAAGTTGCTTTTGCTTGCCTCACCCAATTTTGATTTAAGCAGAGAACTCTGACCATCTCTCCCACTAACCTCTTTTTCTTTTTTCAGTTCAATCATTGGCATACGTGTCCAATACATATAGATGGATACTTGGTGTAGAAAAAAATATCTTTATCATTTTTTTAAATTACATAAATTTAATTTAGATACATAACTATATAAGCTATTTCAACAGAGTACATGAACTTTAAAATATTTCAAATATACACCTGATTTATTATCTAAATTGAAAAATGAATTTTTGTCCATTGATTCGTTAACAGAGTCCATGAACTTTAAAATATTTCAAATATACACCTGATTTATTATCTAAATTGAAAAATGAATTTTTGTCCATTGATTCGTTGAAATATTAGTTAAATGACATCTTGGCTTTTGTTGACCGGGATTACTTGGCGATGTGGCGCTATCTCAGCAAACATTTCTTGTCAAATGAGCGACACATGCCTACAATTTAATAATAATAACAAAGAGAGAGAGAGAGTTTGTCGGCCCGTGTCAGGGGTTAGGTGGACCCGTGTCGCTCATTTCCCGCCAAATGAGCGACACGGGTCCACCTAACCCCTGACACGGGTCCACAAACTTATCATCTATTTCTCGCTCGTTGAACACAAGTGAGAGATTTATATTCGAATTTGGGAGAAAACGTGATTTTTTGGGAGACTAAATGGTCAGGAGAGCGTTCGACGAGCAAGAAAGAGGTGATGGATGTGTGAGCTCGTGTCAAGTGGACATGTGTTGCTCATTTGGCGGGAAATGTATAATGAGTTGGTGTCAGGTCACCAATTAATCTCCATTAGCAAAAACTAAACTGACATTTAACTGATCTCTCAATTAATTAATAGACAGAATTTCATTTTTCAATTTACATGATAAATCAGGTATATATTTGAAATATTTGAAAGTTTGTGGACCCCGTTGAAATAACATATATAATTATGTGTCTAAATTAAATTTATGCCTATTTTTAAAAATAACAAAAGTTCATGCTAAAATCAATAGGAAATTAGAAAAAACCAATATATTTAATTTTTATTAATGAATGAAAGAAAAAAGTCAAATATTACTAATTTGTTACGCTTCTCAATTCATGAAAATACAATATATATTCAACTCATCCTATCATTGATTATTTAATTTAATGGTGATCATCTTTAATCACTTATCATTTTAATGTCTATTTGATTTAGTGGCGATACTTAATTACCTTTTTATAGAATGATATTCTAAAGTTCAAATTTCTTAAACTAAAGTTGTTGATAATAACAAAAAAAAAAAATGATCCAATTTCCTTTATATAATTTGCACGCTAAATCTACAAATTATTGCTGTAAAAATCAAGTGGGGTCGAGCTACATCCACCACTACATCCACCACCCGTTGCCAATTGACGTAACAATAATCTCAACTGTTGATATCTGAAACATCTTGTGATGGTCAGCCTCATCGGACGGCTGATGGGGTGTGAATCCTTTGAATGGAAGTCAATTCACCGGGCCCCACATGATATATTGATTGGTCAATTATAGATCAGAGGAGCCAAAGATAAAAAAGGAAAAAAAAATCAGCAGAAGAAGAAAAAGAAGAAGGAGGAAGTATCCACGGCAGCCAACCACCGTACCGGAGTGGTTGTAGCGGCGGCGGCCGCCGTCACCGCCTTCCTTTTCCTTGTGTCTCCGTCGTGGACGTCTCTTCTGCTTCAAGGGTCTGTCTACGCTTTTGTCCCTTCCCATTTTTCCACGATATCTCAAAAAATATTTAAAATTAATTTAAAACAATTATTAGTGTTCTCTAATCTCTATTATAAAGAAGGGACTAAAATACGACCCAAAATTAAACAGCTTTCCTAATTAGTACTCCAACCAGAGAGAAAGAGATCTTTGTGAACATTAGGAAAGAAAAAAGATGAGTTCAGATTCAGAAGGACATGGGTTATGAGGTGGTTCCATTTTTGGTTCTGGGTATGTCTTCTTTCTCACGCTTATGGTGGGATGGCCTTCTTTTATAATTTTTGTTACCAATTTTTATTTAAACATGTAATTATATAAATCCGTATTAACGGACGTGGTGGTTTCTGAGAAGAACCGAAGCAACTTCGAGGAAACTATAGAGACGCGTAAACAAATTCTAATTCTGAGTTCCACCCCACATCGGCAATCCAACAAAGCATATGGGGCTTTGAGTTTTGTTTGGTACTAAAATGGAGCTTGAGTTTTGAATGAGACTACGATGAGAGATTTCGAATTTTGGGCAGAGTTTTGGGCTTGTAAGTTTACAAATCTCGGATTGGGAATTTTTGGGCTTCAGGACTTTCTTTGTAATACTTGGGCTCATGGACTTCACTGTAATGAAGGAAACGAGGATATTTCATCAATTTATACATTTTTCATTCAAATTTAATAAAAAACAAAGGAGAAAAAAATGATGCACGAGGGGAAAATGATAAACTCTAAATGAAAAGGACCATTTTGTCCTAAAAAAGAACCACGCGTGATTGGCACATGTATGCAAATAGAAATTTGGATGGAAATGTGTAAATTGACGAAATAATCTTATTTGGCAAAATTTAAAAAAGTCAAAGTTCTTAATTTTTTAAATTAAAAGTCTGAAAACTAAACTGATATAAGTGTAATAGTTTAAGGAGCAAAATGACATTAACCCTTTCTAAAAGAACCCCACTGTTTTCTTTTCAAACCCCATAAGAAAATTTTTCTCTCTAACTTTCCATCTTTGCCCCTAATTATTAAAAATCTGAAAACCTCTTCTTCTCCTCTCACAGGAGCCCCACCCCACCACTTCCTCCCTTTATCCAGCCACCCCACTGACAACTCTTTCTTTTTTTATTTTTCTTCTTCTCTCTCTCTCCCTACCGGATGCTTTCTTAAGAAGCACTTCCAAATACTTTTATAACTCAAAAACGCTTTTATTTTTTTTGCTAAACACAAGTAAAAACGTTTTTAACTATTTAAAAGTGCTTTTAAGGCTTCTAAAAGCATCACCAAACAAGCCCTTATGGTGAGGGTTGGGCTAGGCTATAGCAAGCCCATATTTTCTAAAAGAAAATTCCTACGTGACTTTTTTAAACACTTAGCCCAACCTAATTTTTCTTATCATGTTTTATATTAGCCAATAGCCACCGACATTCTATTTTTTTCTTTTCTGGTTTAATACATAATTACAATATAATTACAATGAGGACCTGAATATAATATCAGGCAATCGAATATATAATTGTGGGGAACTGAACTAACTTGATTCAACCCCTCATGGTGCATCAGGTTACTGCTACAGTCACAACTCAACATTTAATTATCAGAGGAGGCACAACGTACGTACTAGTGTGGCTGCAAGACTAGAAGTGATGCAGAGATGCATGAACAGATTTGTCTTTGCCATATTATTGAAGTTGAGTGAATCCTAATCCCCAAAACAAGAATTTGGCTTGGTCATATTAAGTGATTAATTTCATGATTATTAATGTCGAATGAGTCTGTTTTTCCTAATTGAGTGAATCTTAGACTACCATGCATGTGCTCAACATGTTGGGTCTATTACCCAATCACTGATTAATTAAATAGCCCTTTGTGAAGTGATGTTTGTATAAAAAAAGAGGGTTGCTATTTGCACACCTTTAAATTTCTTTTTGCACACCCTTTTTGAAAAAAAAAAAAACTCAAGAAAAAAGAACATTTGGCCCTCCCCTCCCCTCGATCCCCTCACCCATAAACCTCATCCCCATCTCCACTTCATCTCCATCTTTTCTTTTCTTTTTTTCTTCTTCATNGTGGTCGGGGTAGGGGAAAGAAAAAAGAGAGAGAGTGGGGGTGGGGAAGGAGAGAGCAAGAGAGAGAAAGGGAGAGAGGAGAGAGGGGCAAGGAGGGGGTGGGGTGGTCGCCGGTGATGGTAGGCTGCTCTGCGTGGTCGGGGATGGGTGTGTGCCGGAGAGAGGAGAGGTGGGGAGGGAGGTGATCGAGGATGGGTGTGTGGGTGTGTTTTTTTTTTTTTTTTTTTTTTTTTTTTTTTTTTTTTAAGGGTGTGTAAAAAGAAAAAAATAGTATGCAAATAGCAGCCTTCTAAAAAAAAAACAGTGCTGGTGGATCCACATTTTTCATTACCCTTATCATATCTTCAACGCATTTCATATGGTAAGTAAGAAAGTGGCAATTAATATAAAGAAATGCTAAAGTGATAATCCGATATGGGATCTTACATCACTTAGGCAGATTTTGTATAAAGGTAAATTACATTAATTAATTTAAGCCTTAATTTAATATAATTTTATTGGTCAAAAAGAGAATAAAGCAAATTACCCAATGAAAAGGATGGTCATTGGCTGTGGTTATGTCCATTGTTTACAGAATGGGAAGGCTTTATATATGGAAAGCCCTACCTGATGTTGAACGGGTCCATGGCTAGGAAGTGGGAAATTTAGGAAAGTGTCAACAATATAATTAGAAAGGTATCATTCCTAGCTAGCTTGATCCTTCATTCTAGCTCGGAATTGAATTAGTATTATTTATTTCCTTGTTTACTTATTCCTAAGTTTGAATATATATAAGCTCTAGCTTATATATTTATACTAGAAGCAATCTCACACTAAATTTCATTGATTTTCATCCAAATCAGAGATGAGATGAGATGGGATGGTTTTCGGGATGAATAATTTAGGACTGTGAACTTTTTTGTTTGTCACATTTATAACAAAGGATAAGATGGTTACGTAAAAGTTGATGTGCTAGTTAAGTGAATGAATGACAAGATGAATTTAACAATAACAAACATTTTAATTGACATTACAATTCATGTCATTAAGACAATTTTTAGACATTCTAACAAAATAAGCTAGAAAATCACATCATATTATCTTTGCCTTTTAAATCTACTATTAATATTTTTTCTACATATAATTATTTAGTATTCTAATTGTTTTTTTGTAACAAAAGAATTCTCTTTACTATATATAGAAACCTCCTATGATGATAAGGTACATTATACATATAAGTTTCTATTTAGGTCAAAGATAAGGTATGACTGTATGAGTTGAATATATAATACAAAACTTTGTTGTTTGCTTCTACTTTGCCAGTTGCCATTAATGTACAGTGGATCTATACAGCCTATTCGTACTTACATTGCGTGAAGCATGCAGGCTAGGAAAACATGACAATATATTATTTGCCATTTGGCCCATATATATATTTCAGCTTCTTCAAAGGAGACTTAAGATAATTGGGTGGTGGGTCAACATATATATGCATGTGATTCCCGTAATGCATGTAAACACCCTACTACACAAAATAAAAATACTGCGATTTCAAAATGACCAAAGAAAAAAATATGAGTCATCCAATGATCCAAATGACCAAACAATAGACTGCCACTTGCCACTTGCCACTTTAGATATTTTTTATTTTTCATGATGGGTAAACAGTAGACGTCCACAATTATTTATGCACATTGCATGGGTCAATGTTGTTGGTATTGGTTATTAAGAATCATGCATATATTTCTTATACCTCCAATCTTAATTCACATTTAGTGTTTGTCATTTTTAGCTAAACAAACAAGGAAGAGCATCTCAAAACTGTGGATTGATGGGTATCCCTTATTTTATGAAAAGAAAATGACAAATGCTCATAAATGTCAGAAAGAATCTTTCATATTATTTGCATGACATTGCGTGAAGCAGGCTAGGAAAACATGACAATATATTATTTGCCATTTGGCCCATATATTTCAGCTTCTTCAAAGGAGACTTTAGATAATTGGGTGATGGGTCAACATATATATGCATGTGATTCCCGTAATGCATGTATACACCCTACTACACAAAATAAAAATACTGCGATTTCAAAATGGTTAATTAATTAAAAAGAGCAATGCTTGGGTCATGAGGACTCATAACCCTCTTATCCTTATAATATATATGCTAACTGAAATGATGACAAGTGTTCATTTTCAAATTCTCTAGCTCTATAACCAAATGCACTGTTTTTTAATCACATGTCTGAATATACGTACTTTCAACTTCTAGCTTTTATCTTTTTATCTTCTCACAAATAAAGAAATGTGTAATTGTTAATTTTATGAGATTTAATGAATTGAAGGGTAAAACAAGAACTATTGAAGAAGAAAAACATTTTTATTGGTAGAGCCATGGCAGATCGGGGAAGAAGAGGTTTGGGCAACTATATACAACTTATGGTCTATATAAACCTCCAAAGGCCATCTCAAACTTTCACCAATACTACTACACCCAAAATCAATGCCCATGATGGAGGTTCTGATTTCTTGGGCTGTTTTAATCCTGGCATGCCTTGCTACTCTGACCCTTCTCTCAAAGATTTTCTTTCCCCAATCCCACAAACTAAAACTTCCACCAGGTCCAAAACCATGGCCAATTATTGGCAACCTCAACCTCATTGGCCCTCTCCCTCACCAATCCCTTCACAAATTGTCCCAAAAATATGGACCCATAATGCAACTTAAGTTTGGCTCCTACCCAGTTGTAATTGCTTCATCAGCTGAAATGGCAAAGCAATTTTTAAAAACACATGATCATGTGTTTGCCTCTAGACCCCAAACTGCAGCTGGTAAGTACACCACTTACAACTACAGAAATCTCACTTGGGCACCTTATGGTCCATACTGGCGCCAAGGCCGCAAAATTTACCTCTCCAAGCTCTTTAGCTCAAAAGTACTAGAGTCTTTCGAATACATTCGTGTTGAGGAAAATCGCGCTTTTCTGTCACGACTCTATGCCGTGTCAGGGAAGCCATTTCTGCTCAAAGAGCATCTCTCGCGCTTAACTCTTAGCATTATAAGTAGAATTGTGTTGGGAAAGAAGTATTTTAGTGTGTCTGAGTTTGAGACTTCGATTGTGACACTGCAAGAGTTTCAGGAGATGTTAGATGAGTTGTTCTTGCTTAATGGGGTGTTGAATATCGGGGATTGGATACCGAGGCTTCAGTTTCTGGACTTGCAAGGGTATGTGAAGCGAATGAAGGCCTTGAAGAAAAAATTCGACCGATTTCATGATTATGTGTTTGATGAGCACAAGGCAAAGAAGGAGGGAGTAAAGGACTTTGTGGCAAAGGACATGGTGGATTTACTACTGGAGCTGGCTGATGATCCTGACATTGAAGTTAAACTCAACTATGACAGTGTCAAAGGATTCACCCAGGTACTACTTTAGATAACTTATATGTATATTACCAATTAATTTACAAAAATTTTCCATATTAAAGTTGTAAACTTTTCCACATTTTTGAAAAACAGGACTTAATAGCAGGGGGCACAGATACCTCTGCAACCACAGTGGAGTGGGCAATGTCTGAACTCATGAAACAACCACACCTCATCAAGAAGGCAACTGAAGAGCTTGACAGAGTGATTGGGAGAGAGAGATGGGTGGAAGAGAAAGACATCCCACAACTTCCTTACATAGATGCAATTATGAAAGAGACAATGAGGAAGCACCCAGTTGCTGTAATGCTTGCACCACATTTGGCTCTTGAAGATTGCAATGTGGGAGGTTACGATATTTGTAAAGGAAGTAGACTGTTCATCAACACATGGGGCATGGGGAGAGACCCCTCACTGTGGGATGCACCGGAAGAGTTCCGGCCGGAGAGGTTCTTAGGAAAGTCGATAGATGTCAAGGGACAAAATTATGAACTGCTGCCGTTTGGGTCAGGAAGGAGGATGTGCCCTGGTTTTAGCCTTGGACTCAAAATGATTCGGTCAAGCTTGGCTAACTTGTTACATGGATTCAACTGGAAATTGCCTCAGAATATGAAACTAGAAGATTTGAGCATGGAGGAAGTATATGGATTGGCAACGCCGAGGAAGTTCCCACTTGTTGCAGTTGTGGAGCCTCGGCTCCCAATCAGTCTTTACTAATTATATTTTTGTAATCTAATAATGTTGTTGGGACAGTAGACCGCACAGCAGCGAATCCAAATTATTCTATATGTTTTTCGAGCATTGTTAGAGAATTCAAGGATCCACATTAGTCGATTTGCGTTAATCCGAAATTATTCTAAAAATCTAAAGTCATTTATTTACAACAAAAATACTGATATACACATTACCACATCATTTTTCCTATATAGCGTCTCAATGTAATCATTCCAAACTTTGTGATTTTCTACTGTTAATGAAACCATCTTCCTATCGAATTTGACATTGGTCAGAAATATGATAAGGTCTCTTTCAAGCCTTGGCCCAACCCAATTTTCCGAAAAAGAGACTGATATGCCCAAAATGGGTCTATTGTTCATGTTTTCAGCCCAAATTAAACAACGGCAAAAGCTCGTAGAGCCCATTACTTGGCTGACAAGTTACATTAGAAAAAAACCCAAACTATTGTATTTGCATTGCCCTTTATCACTTCGAAAGATCAATCATGAAGAAATGAATATGGCAGTTGAGTCTATAACTTCTGATGCTTAACTATTGGGGATTAATGCCATTTTGCTCCCCAGACTATGACACTTGTATCAGTTTGCTCCCCAGACTATTAATTTAGAAAAATAAGGACCTTGACTTTGTCAATTTAGCCAATTTAGGATATTCCGTCAATTTATCAAGCAAAATTTAGCAAGAAATAAAAGAGGAAAAATGATGCATGAGAAAAAAATGATAAGATCTAATTGGAAGGGACCATTTTGCCCTCAAAGATTTGGATAAAAAATGTGTAAATTGACAAAAAAACCTCAATTGGCTAAATTGAAAAAGTCAGAGTCCTTAATTTTCCAAATTAGAAGTCTGGGGAGCAAACTGATACAAGTGTAATAGTCGGGGGAGCAAAATGACATTAATCCCTAACTATTGGGAGTCTGTGACTTTCTCTAAGCCAACTGAAACTGTTCCCCCAAGGACCTCCAATTAATGCAGCCTATGAACCCTGATGTTTGCTTGTGTTTCTTAGTGATAAAGTATGGCAAAATGATTTTCGCTGTATATATAAACCTGGTTTGTTTGGTAACGTTTTTGTTTTTATTTTTTATTTTTAATTAAAGAGAGAAGGAAAAGATATCAAACAAAGAAAATACATAGATTAGTATTAATTTTGGAAGAATAAAGCATATGGAAGAATATTGTTTTTCCTCTTAATCAGAAAGTTACACAGAATACATACCATTTATATGGTGATGTGAAGAAACTGTTACAAAGAAACAGTCTACTGTTACAAAGAAACTGTCCTAGGAAACTAATTACAAGCAATTAAATGTAATAACTGTACAATAACTATAATAATATGCAATAATTGTAATTAAGGAAAATAACTCTCGTAACACTCCCCCTCAAGTTGGAGAGTGAATATCATGAAGTCCCAACTTGTGACTTAAGTGTTGAAACTGTTCTCTTCCTAAAGGTTTGGTGAAGATGTCTGCAAGCTGAAATCGTGATGGAACATATGAAGGTGCAATTATTCTAGCTTGTAACTTTTCCCGTACAATGTGACAATCAATCTCAATATGTTTTGTACGCTCATGAAAAACATGATTTTTTGCAATGTGAAGAGCAGCTTGATTATCACAAAACAAGAGCGACGGTTGACGTTGTGGGACTCTGAGATCTTGCAAAATATATCGTATCCACATAATTTCCAAACATGTCGCGGCCATAGCTCGATATTCTGCTTCAGCTGAAGAACGGGCCACATTAGTTTGTTTCTTTGACTTCCAAGAAATTAATGAATTTCCTAAAAAGACACAGAAACCTGTAATAGACCGTCGGGTCGTTGTACAACCTGCCCAGTCAGAGTCACAATAGGCTTTTAAAGCAAGATCATTAGAAGACGAAAAAAATAAGCCTTGACCAGGATTGTTTTTAATAAACCATAGAACTCTCAACCCTGCTTCCCAATGTGGTTTTCTAGGATTCTGCATAAATTGACTCAGAATTTGCACAGAGTATGTTATATCAGGTCTTGTCACTGTAAGGTAGATCAATCTTCCAACCAACCTTCTATATTTGGTGGGATCGTGCAATAAATCGCCATCTTCAGGATTTAATTTTAAATGCTCCTCCATTGGGAAAGAATTAGGCCGAGATCCCAAAAATCCTGCATCTTTAAGAATATCTAAAGCATATTTTCGTTGACTAATATAAATTCCTTTTTGGGACCGAGAAACTTCAATGCCAAGAAAATATTTTAGGTTACCAAGATCTTTGATGCGGAATTGACGAAGAAGGAAATCTTTGATAGATTTAATTGCATGCTCATTATTTCCTGTTACAATAATATCGTCCACATAAATAAGCACTGCAGTAAATGAGCTACCTTCGATTTTGGTAAATAAGGAATGATCAGCCTTTGATTGATGGTAACCTGCTCGTTGAATAGCCTGAGAGAATTTCGCAAACCAATTGCGAGAAGCTTGCTTTAAACCATATAGTGATTTGTTGAGCCGACATACCATATTCTCCCCCTGGCGGTGAAGACCAAGAGGAACTTCCATGTAGACAACTTCATCAAGATCGCCATGAAGAAAGGCATTTTGAACATCCAGTTGATGAAGAAACCAATTGCGAGAAGCAGCAACAGCCAATAGACACCGCACAGTAGTTAGTTTGGCTGTGGGAGAAAAAGTTTCCAAATAATCAACCCCCTCAATCTGGGAATAGCCCTTAGCAACAAGACGGGCTTTATATCGTTCAACAGAACCATCAGAGTTATATTTAACCTTGTAGACCCATTTGCAACCAATGGGTCGGTGACCGGAAGGTAACGGAACTAGTGTCCAAGTGTCATTTTGGTCAAGGGCATCAAGTTCAGCCTGCATAGCATCCCTCCATTTTGGATCAAGAACTGCTTGAGAATAGTTAGTGGGCTCACACAGACCAGAAATATTAGCAAGAAATGAAAAATGAGAAGGAGAAAATCTCGAATAAGAGAGAGAATAAGAGAGAGGATGCCTTGTACCTCGAGAAGAACGAGACAACGGAGACGATGATTGGTGAGGGCCAGTGTGAGCAAAATTCATGTAGTAGTCGGCATGCCATGCGGGCGTGGTAGTGTGGCGGAGCGAATGACGAGTAGGTGGAATGAGAGGAGAAGAAGAAGAGGAAGATGGAGAAGGATCATTCGAAGCCGAAAAATTAAGTGGAGAGGAAGCATGTGGAGGGGACAGTGTGGTTGACGGGGAAGGAGAACTGGGTGAAGCCGATGGTGGTGTAGTGGGAGGAGAGAGTTCGGGTGGTGTATCAGGGATGGTAGCGGAAGGTAAAGGACAAGTGAAGGTAGGGGATAATGAGTTAGGTAGAGACGGAGGTAAGGTATCAGGAGAGGGATTGGGAGAAGAAGAGATATTTTGAAAGGGAAAAATATTTTCATGAAAGCGAACATCCCGACTGACAAAAAAATTTTTAGATTCCAAATCAAACAATTTGTAACCTTTTTGACCGGTTGGATACCCAACAAAAATGCAACGATTAGCACGTGGAGAAAATTTGGGAACATGGTGAACAACTGTAGCATAACACAAACAACCAAAAACACGAAGATTTTCATAAAAAGGTGGGTGATGGTGTAAGCGTTCAAAAGGTGTGAGATTAGAGAGTAGTGGTGTAGGGAGACGGTTAATTAAATAGACAGCAGTTAACACACATTCACCCCAAAAACTAATAGGAACATGAGATTGAAAAAGTAAAGCACGCGCAACCTGTAAAATATGGCGATGTTTACGTTCCACAATGCCATTTTGTTGTGGAGTGTAAACACAAGACCGTTGAAATTCAACACCTTTATCAAGAAAAAAAGAACGCAAAGAAAGAAATTCGGCACCATTATCAGTACGAATAGTTTTAATGGTTGAATTAAATTGAGTAGAAATAAAAAGAAAAAATGATGTAAGTAATTTTGGAGCTTCAGATTTATGTGTCATAAGAAACAACCACGTACAACGAGTGAAATCATCCACTATGGTTAAAAAATAACGTGCACCCGAATGTGTTTGGTGTTTGTGTGGTCCCCAAATATCACAATGAATTAATTGAAAAGGTAATATAGAAGAAATTTTACTACTAGGAAAAGGAAATCGAGTTTGTTTAGCTAATGGACAAATATCACAATTATTTTCAAAATGTTGATTAATAGAAGGAACAAATTTAGAGACTAAACGCAAACGAGCAGGCGAAGGATGACCAAGACGATGGTGCCAAGTGGTGGTAGAAATAGCAGCATGACATGCAACGGAAGGTTGAAAAACCGGTGACATGAAATAGAGACCTCCACTTTGTTTACCCCAACCAATCATCTTCCCCGTAGCCAAGTCCTGTAAAACGCAAAAGTCAGGAAACAAGATCACACAACAATGCAGTGACTTGGTAATTTTACTGGCAGATAAAAGATTTAAACGGAAGGAAGGCACATGTAAAACATCCTTTAAAACAATATCTTTGTTAAACAGAATTGTGCCAGTAGAATTAATGGGAACAGTAGAACCTGTGGGTAAATTAACAAAAGGAGTGTTAGGTGGCTTGGGTTGCATAAATAAAGAAGAATTAGAAGAAATATGATCTGTGGCACCACTATCTAAAATCCAACAATTCGAGAACACTGAATCAATAGAGGGATAAAGTGGCAGACCTGTAGCATTTGCATAAGCACCGGATTGTTCAGAATTACCCTTGGATTGTTCAGAATTACCCTTGGACAAGTGAGCCATATTTGTCATGGCTGTTGTCAATTGGTCATATTGCTCAATGGAAAGCCCTGGGAAAATTTCAGTTAGACTTGGGGTCTGATGTGTGTTGCTGCCAGATGGAGGTGTCTTATATGTGCTCATGCCGACATGGGCTGCTGTAGAAGAAGAAGAGATGTCGGATGAACCTACTGCAGTAGCAGCGTTTGCTGCATGAAAAGAGGGAGGAGTCGGTGGAAATCCCCTATGTCTGTCGTGGAAGCTGGAGGTTGGTTGAGAAGGCTTACGTCCCTTAGGCTTGAAGTTTGGATCATGATTCGGATGTCCAGGTGGATAGCCATATAATTTGGGACAGATAGATATTCTATGTGTATCTTTCTTACAATAGTTGCAAAACAAAGCTCCATTATGAGAATTAGAAGGAGAAAATGAAGGATTACCCGAAAACTTATAATTCGAGTAGGTATTGGTGGAATTCCGTATAGCTGCCGCAACTGAAAAAGAATTTTCAGTAGGTGTAGGAGTGCCAATTTCTCGTTGCTTCTCTTCTTGAGTCACCATGTTATAAGCTTCTCGGATATCAGGTACTGGCTTCATGAGTAGTATTTGGCCTCAGACAGAATTGTAAGAATCTCCGAGTCCCATAAGAAATTGCATAAGACGGTCCTCTGCATGTTGTGCATCTCTTTTGTTGCCCTCATCACAATGACAACAATCACATGTGGATGGTGGACGATAAGAGTCTAATTCGTCCCAATACCCACGCAATTTGGTGAAGTAATTGGCTATGGTCATGGTTCCCTGAACATGTGAGGCAATGGATTGTTTAATTTGAAATATGCGAGGTAAATTACCTTGAGCAAAACGGGCTCGAAAATCTTCCCAAACATGTTGAGCCGAGGATGCGAAGAGTACACTAGGAACAAGATCTGGTGAAACTGAATGAGAAAACCATGAAATCAACATGTGATTGGCTCTCTCCCATAAGTCATATTCATCTGGATGGGTGGACTTGGAAGGCCTCTGAAATCGTCCATTAATGAAACCCAATTTGTTCTTGACAGAAAGAGCAATTTCGACGGATTTGCTCCATGTAGCCCAATTCTCACCATTTAACAATTGTGAACAAAGAGAGATGGTTGAATTATCAGAATGATGGAAATAATAACGATTTGACGGATCAATAACTTTCTTTTGCTTGGGTTGGAGACTAGAATCAGCACTATCTTCCATGGTAGATTGGAAAAGAAGATAGAAGGCTTCGGAAAAATCAGGAAATGTATCTAGGTTGTTTTTCTATGGCTCTGATACCATATTAATTTTGGAGAATAGAGCATNGACTAGAATCAGCACTATCTTCCATGGTAGATTGGAAAAGAAGATAGAAGGCTTCGGAAAAATCAGGAAATGTATCTAGGTTGTTTTTCTATGGCTCTGATACCATATTAATTTTGGAAGAATAGAGCATATGGAAGAATATTGATTTTCCTCTTAATCAGAAAGTTACACAGAATACATACCATTTATATGGTGATGTGAAGAAACTGTTACAAAGAAACAGTCTACTGTTATAAAGAAACTGTCCTAGGAAACTAATTACAAGCAATTAAATGTAATAACTGTACAATAACTATAATAATATGCAATAATTGTAATTAAGGAAAATAACTCTCGTAACAATTAGATTAGAGATAATTAGAGAAAGAGGTGATAAAGAAATGAAAATGAGTATACATAGAATTGAACCCAATAGCTTTCTATTCAAAACTGTTTTGAGTTTTTATTTATAGTATTCAATTAAGATTGTAATAGATTTTAAATAACTTTGGTAGACTTGAAAAATTTAGTGGTATTCAATCAAGACTTTTCAAGAGTCTATAAAAGTCTGGTGGTATTCACTTAAGACTTTTAGAAAGTTAATAAAAGTCTGATGATATTCAATTTGAACTTTTAAAGAATCTATAAATATTATGTGGTATTCAAAAAATTATTGACTTCAATGGAATTCAATAAATCATGAAGTTTGATAGAGTTTGGGGTGTGAAGTATAAATACTAATTTTGCAGCCTCCTTCTTAGAGATTTCTATGGAATTCATTTTAAAATTTTTTCTTCTAAAAGTCAAAATATAAGCAGATTTGCAAACTCTTGTCGAAGTCGGTCTCTAACACATTGTACCCACTGCATTGGCTTCTAGTTGCAGATCAATTGAATATCTTCATTGCATATCTTTTCGATCCATGTCTCTGATATAACCAACAACCAATAGCATTGTATTCTACTATTTCTTTTTGTGCTTAATCAACTGTATATTTTTATTTTCTTTCTTCTTTCTATTAGGGCTTATATTGACGCTTGTTTAATTAGATTTTGGAAGTCCGGCCCATAAAAATTGCATATATATGTATTCTGCTGTTTCCTTCGTGTTTGATCTATTGCATACTCTTTTTTTTTTTTTCGTTGTGTCAGTGCTTATAGACAATTGAGGCGTGGTGTGGGTTCAATAACTAATTGCAAATGTATTTTGATTTACTTCAACATTCAGAAGTGTGTTTGATTTGGGATAGGCACCTTGGTTTGCTCTGCCTCCTATTTACAATTGCAGGGGTTTCTTTATCAACAGTCAGTAACCCTATCAAACTATAAAAGGGTTGAACGTCCTCAAAGTAATTGACATCTATTAGCAGTCTAGGATAAAGACACACCTTTAGGTTTTCTCCTAATTATAATTTATGCCACTGTCTTCAACCCTATTACATTGGTTGTTATTGATTTGATTTGTTTTCTTGTTCCTATTACTACATATATAAGAAAAAAATATAGATATCAAATTAGATACACAGTAGTTCGGCTGCATATGTAACCCATTAATTTAAAATGGTTAATTGGCATATCACATAGCAGGGTAATATTGAGCTAGGGAAAACTATTTACAATGGTGACAAGATGCCTAGCTTGCCTAACCTCATTATCGATATATCTCCATAAGTTAGGAATTCGATTAAGATGGATGGATGGTTGGCTAGTCATATATTTTGGGTTATGAAAAGGGAAGAGAATTATACACATATGTATCCATATATAGGAGGTGAATAGGACGTGATCGATCATTAACAAATTAACACTAATTAAGAGAATCAGAAACTGTGACACCCACTACACATGCACACACTACTTATTATGTATATAGAGTGCTGGTACGTGTAACCTCCTACCATAATGGGTTTATGTAAGAGTGTGACATAAGTTACACTACTCCTTCAAAACCACTCATGGCTCGACTATATATGATTGGTTTCAAAATCTACAAAACCTGAAAGGACGTAAATGCCCCTTAAGGCCTTCCACTATGCCACCTGAAAATGTGACCCAAAACCCATTTTGGGTCACAAATGGGTCACACCCTAATACTATGGGCCAGAAAATGTGACCCAAAAGAAGGAGTAACTCAAATCCGGATCTCAGTGTAAGCCAAAATGGCTGTGACCCAAAACCAACAAAAGCCCACCCACGTGAGGAGAGAGAGGGAAAAGCAGCTGAAAAGTTGGTGGGCCCGCTTGCTTTTCTTGTTGGCTGAACAGAAGAGAATCAACTGGGTTTGCTTTTCTTGTGGGTTGCGCCTGCTTTGTTGACGTGTGGCTTTGCTAGCTGGTCACCAACGGTCCAGATTAAATGACCGTTGGTGATCAATGGCTGCCATTGTTTGTTTTTTTAGATGGGCTAGTTAGAAATCAAAGGCCTAGATTAATGGACCGTTGATAATCAACGGTCCAGATCGCCCAAGCCTTTTTTTTAAAAAAAAAAAAATCATTTAAAATAGAAATAGTAACCGAAAATTGCCAAAAATTTCAAAAAATTTTAAAAAATTCATCAAACCCTCCAACATCTATATTCTCAAATGGGTCTATATATATATATCATACAACACTCATAGTTTTTTATCACAAACTACAACCCTACTACACCAAATTTGCACAAATTTCTTTTTTAGTCATCGTGTTATTCTTGTTTTTTATGGTTGTTGAAGTCCCGATGTTGTAAGATTATGTTGTCTAATTTATGAAATTTTCTTATTTTAAATATATTCAATATTGACCTTATTTTAAAGATCTTATTAAAATAAGACCAATAGAATAATTTTTATTATATTTTAAATTTTAAATTATAAATTAAATATCACTTAATCAATATTAGTCAAATTTTAAATATGTATAAAACACTGTGACTCATTTTAGGTCACAGCACTATTGCAGTGAGAATTGGATCACAACACTATTTGTGACCCAAAATTGGTTTTGGGTCGCAAGAAATGGGTCTACCACAGTCGAAGAAGGCCTTGAGAGAGGAATTGTAGAGGGTTAGATTAATGTATACGTAGTAATTAAGTGGGTGAAATAGGGTCAATATTGCCAATAGCAACCTGAAAGGACGTCAATGCCCTTCAATATTAATTGCCATATCGTTCATTAAATCAATTAAGCTAGCAATGGCAATACTACTCTTTAACAACACCAGTTCCATTGTGCTTGTAGTCCTGTGTGCGTCTGTGTATGGTGCTAAACCTTGTGAGTACCTCCAGTTTGTGCAGGAATGGCAAAATGATTTTCGCTGTATATATTTCTCTGTACAAGGAGTATTACAAATATATAGAAACCATATAGCTAGAAACCAGAAAGTACTAGAACCTAAGTATAAGGAAAGAAATTCTAGATCCTATGTCAAAGACAATCAAAATAATTAGTTTGCTTCAATCTAGAAGGAGTGAATCATGGCTATAATTCTGATTTCCAATACTTGGTGTGTGAATTAGATGGAAAAAAGAACGAAAGAAGGATTGGTGAAGCGTGCATGAGATGCTTGGATGCCAATCAAGCTTACCAAACAGTCAAATACTGCAAGTTGGATACATACTGGCATTATTTAATTAATTTGTGTTTCTCGATCATATCAAAATCTTGTTGCCAACAACAGACAATAATGTGGAACTACAAATGTATTTTCATTAATTTGTGCAACCACTAGCGACACTCTTTTTTATTTGTTAACTAAGCACGACGGTCACTCTTCCTAAAAAGAAAAAGCAAGCAAATTTATATTGAAAAAAAAGTCCCGACGAGTCACAGTCCCCATGTGGCCATGTTTGCTGCTCTGAGCCAGTAGCAGAGCACAAGAACCTACTGAGGAAGAGGTTTGTGTCCAAAAACAAATAGTTAGAACGAGATTAACATGATGTGAACAAAATATTTATTACGAGAAAGAGGTATTCAAAATAGTGTTATATCTAAAAGACCCATAAAATATTTATCACGAGAATGACGTACGAACCCATTCCACTACCGTATATACAATAGACACATGAAGTGTCTTCAAAGATTTTGGGAGGATTTCAGAGTCAGATAATTGAGTTAGTAGTAATGATGTCTCTGCAACTGAATAGTGATTCCTTTAGCAACTATAAGTCTATAAATACCAATAATACTAGCACCTCAAACTCACACATTACACCCAAAATCCACAAAAATGGAAGCTTCTTCTTGGGTTGGTTTAACCCTAGCATGCCTTGCTACTCTGATCCTTCTCTCAAAAATTTTCTTCCCCCAACTCCACAAACTGAAATCTCCACCAGGTCCCAAACCATGGCCTATCATTGGCAACCTCAACCTAATGGGTCCTCTCCCTCACCAATCCCTTCACAAATTGTCGCAAACTTATGGACCCATAATGCAGCTCAAGTTTGGGTCCTACCCAGTTGTAATTGCTTCCTCTGCAGAAATGGCAAAGCAATTTCTAAAGACATATGATCATGTGTTTGCCTCTAGACCCCAAACTGCGGCAGGCAAGTATCTCACTTACAACTACCACAATATCACTTGGGCACCTTATGGTCCATATTGGCGCCAAGGCCGCAAAATTTTCCTCTCCGAGCTATTTAGCTCAAAAAGGCTAGAGTCTTTTGAGTACATTCGTGTTGAGGAAATTCGTGGGTTTTTGTCACGACTCTATGCCATGTCAGGGAAGCCAGTTATGCTCAAAGAGCATATCTCACGCCTAACTCTAAGTACTGTGAGTAGAATTGTGTTGGGTAAGGAGTATTTTAGCCAGTCTGGGTTTGAGACCTCAGTAGTGACCCTCAAAAAGTTTCAGGACATGTTAGATGAGTTGGTGTTACTTAGTGGGGTATTGAATATTGGGGATTGGATACCATGGCTTAAATTTTTAGACTTGCAAGGGTACGTGAAGCAAATGAAGACCTTAAAGAAAAAATTGGACCGATTTCATGATTATATACTTGATGAACACAAGACCAAGAGAGATGGAGTGAAGGATTTTGTGCCAAAGGACATGGTGGATTTACTGTTGCAGCTGGTTGATGATCCTGATCTTGAAGTTAAGCTCACACGTGATAGTGTCAAGGGATTCACCCAGGTACTTATATTTATTTTTCCTGACCATGCATGAGAATTTTTAGTAAGAAGACACATCATGTATCATTTGAACACATTTAGTCCATTAATTTTGTTCATTGGAAACAGGATTTAATAGCAGGAGGCACGGATACCTCTGCGACCAATTTGGAGTGGGCAATGTCTGAACTGATAAAACAACCACAGCTCATGGAAAAGGCAACCGAAGAGCTTGACAGAGTGATTGGGAGAGAGAGATGGGTGGAAGAGAAAGACATCCCACAACTTCCTTTTATTGATGCAATAATGAAAGAGACAATGAGGAAGCACCCAGTGGTTGCATTGCTTGCACCACATCTAGCTCTTGAGGATTGCAATGTGGAAGGCTATGATATTTCTAAAGGAAGTAGAGTGTTCATCAACACATGGAGCATAGGAAGAGACCCCTCACTGTGGGATGCACTGGAAGAGTTTAAGCCAGAGAGGTTCTTGGGAAAGTCGATTGATGTGAAGGGACAAAGTTATGAGTTGCTGCCATTTGGTTCGGGAAGGAGGATGTGCCCTGGTTATGGCCTTGGACTCAAAATGATTCGGTGTAGCTTGGCTAACATGTTACATGGTTTCCACTGGAAATTGCCTGAGAATATGAAACAAGAAGATTTGAGCATGGAAGAAGTTCCTGGATTGTCAACACCTCGGAAGTTCCCACTTGTTGCAGTCGTCGAGCCTCGGCTCCCAATCCACCTTTATTAATTATTATGTGATAATATGAATAATTTAATAATATTGTTGGCTTGTTGCTATATGTAGCTTTATTTATTTATTTTCTTCCAAGTGTATCAATGTAATCATTCCAAACTTTATAATTTAATTTCTACTGTGATTGGCATGGAAATAATTAACTTAATTCTGTTCTTCATCCAAGTGAGAATATTCTTGATATCAGAGCATAATTTCTCTTCCATCCAGGCCTTAATTAAGTTTATTCTTGACATTGATTATTTGTTACCAGTCTGGTACCAGTCTGGTACCAAACAGTCTGGCAGAGGATCCAAGTCCTTGTTGTAAAAACCAAATTGTAGAGTTACATTAACCCATCCACAGCTGCTTGATATATAAGCTTGTAGTTTTTGAATCTTTGATTAATATCCGTCACTCACTCCTATTGCATTGACTTTATTTCCATCCATTTGGGATGTACGTGTTTGCACTCTGCAGACTACAATATATATTGTTGGAATTAAGGGTTCTAATTGAATTCTATTCTTAATCAGCTGCCTTAATACAAGATTATGTTAGTTAATTAGTTACAAATGAGTTGTATTAATTTTCTGACAGTTGGCACTGCCTTATAGGACAGATGCATGAATGGTGATGATGAGATCACAGTCTCTCCACCCTCTTTTTCTTTGTAACCGTTTTCTTGTCCTCACATGGGCATGTTTTGATATAATGAAATGTGAGTGGCTGGCTCATCTAGAGCACCACGCATAAACTGTTTCTCCTCTCCTTTTCTCTCCCCCTTTGCTCTGTATATCATAGCACCAGTGTTCAACATGGTATCAGAGCCAGGTTTCGATCATCGAGCTGGGGCGTTGGTTCTGTGAAGGGCGAGTGAGAAATCCAACGAGAAATCTCAACTTTCAGCTGCTATGGCCGGATCTGGAAATGGTGAGCTACGAGCTCCCATCTTTGATGGAACAGAGTATGAGTTCTGGAGAGTCAGGATGGTTACAATCTTCAAGTCCTATGGGATTTGGAAGCTTGTGGAAAAGGGGATTTGCATTCCAGAATCAAAGAAGAAGAAAGAGAAAGTTAAGAAGGATGGAGAAGCACTTAGTGTGGATGACGAAGAGGAAGTAGATTCTTACCTTGAGGAGCAACAAATGAAGGATGCAAAGGCCTTAGGAATCATTCAAGGTGCTGTTTCAAGGGAGATCTTCCCTCGGATTGTAAATCAAGAAACTGCTAAAGGTGCATGGGACTTACTTAGAGATGAGTACCATGGAGATGAACAATCCAGGTCAGTGAAGCTCCAAGGATTGCGTAGAGAGTTTGAATATATGAGAATGAGGGAAAATGAAACTTTGTCTTCATATTTTACTCGATTCTTTGACTTAACTAATCAGATGGAAAAGTTTGGTGAAATTCTTCCCCATCAACGAATGGTACATAAAATTTTGATTAGTTTAACAAAGATATATGATCTCATGTGTGTGATTATTGAGAGAACTGTAGATTTAAATACAGTATCAGTACATGAGGTTGTAGGTTCACTTAAAAGCTATGAACTCAAACTGGATAGGCATGAGGAAGATTCAGGCTATGCTGAGAAGGCTCTAGCTAGCATGAGTGTTTCATCAAACTCTCAAAATTCTCAAAGCAAACCTTACAATCACAGTGGAGGAAAGAAAGGTGCCTGGAAAGGTAAACCCAAGAAGTGAGAAAATAAGTCAAATGCGAATGTGAAAGGAGTTGGGGCAGATGCAGGGAAGACCAAATGCAGAATCTGTGATAAGCTTCACTTTGGGGAATGTTGGTTCAAAGGAAAAATCAAATGTCATAATTGTGAGAAATTTGGGCATGTGATGAAGGACTGCCATCAACCAAATAAAAGGGGACAGGTTGTCAACTATGCTAATAAGGTACAAGAGACTGCCACTATGTTTTATGCATGTCACAAAGTATCTGTGGAGAAATGTAAAGATGTGTGGTACCTGGACAGTGGTTGTAGTAACCATATGACAGGGTGTGAGTCTCTACTTGTGGATATTGATCGAAGTGTGAGATGCAAGGTTAAAATGGGGACAGGTGATCTTGTTGAGTCAATTGGCAAAGGAACACTACCTGTTAAAACCAAGGATGGCACAAGATACATTACTGAAGTAATGGTTGTACCTGGGTTAGATGAGAACTTGTTGAGTGTTGGACAAATGGTCGAGCATGGCTATTGGTTGATCTTTGGAGATTTTTCTGCAAACATTTATGAAGATAAAGATTTTAAGAATTTGGTTGTGAATGTGCAGATGAAAGGGAACATGTGTTTTCCCCTTACTCTCGAGAACATTGGCCCTGAAATGGCAAACAAAGCCACTGTCATTGATTCCTCTTGGAAATGGCATAAAAGATATGGCCATTTAAACTTTGATAGTTTGTTACAATTGCATGATAAGAATATGGTGTATGGACTACCTCAGATTGCTGGAAAGGATCATGTGTGTGAAGGATGTGCAGTAAGCAAGTCTCACAGAGAAGCCTTTGACAAAGGGAAGGTTAAGAGGGCATCTAACCTACTTGAATTGGTACACACAAATGTCTGTGGACCAATGATTGAAACTATTGGTGGAAATAGATATTTTCTCACATTTATTGATAATAAATCCAGGATGTGCTGGGTATATTTTCTGAGATGCAAATCTGAGGTGTTAAATGTATTCAAGAAATTCAAGTCAATGGTGGAACTGCAAAGTGGATTCATGATCAAGAGATTGAGAAGTGATAGAGGTGGAGAATATACATCTTTGGAATTTGATCAATTCTGTGAAAAAGTTGTAATTGAAAGACAATTGACAGTTTCTTACTCACCTCAGCAGAATGGCACTGCAGAGAGGAAGAATAGAACTATTGTAGAGATGTCTAAGGCAATGTTACATGAAAAGCAAATGCCTAAGCATTTTTGGGGAGAAGCAGTCAATACTGCAGTCTATTTACTCAATAGATATCCCACTAGAGCTTTGAAAAACATGACTCCATTTGAGGAATTCAGTGGAAGGAAGCCTGGAGTCAAACATTTGAGAATTTTTGGTTCCATTGGTTACACTCATATTCCATCTCAACGAAGGCATAAGTTGGATGAATCTGGTCAGAATGCAGTTTTTGTAGGCTATGGCATCAGGGAAAAGGGGTATAGAGTGTATGATCTAAGAACAGCCAGGGTTATTGTCTCTAGAAGTGTTGTGTTTGATGAGTCTGCTTTGTGGAATTGGGAAAAAGAAGAGATTATATATGCTACTGTGCCCTGGACAGATGGGGAAATTGAAGATGATATGTCTGCAAGCTCAGAGTTGCCTAACCAAACTCAACACAGTGTGGAGGAATCCCCAAACAATGATCCTCCTGCTGCTGAAAATTCTTTGAGGTCAGATTCACCTGAAGTCAACTCAAGAAATGAGATTGTGCTGACTGAAACTTATGACACTACTCCTTTAAAATGGAAGAACCTGAATGATGTATTTGCTCATTGCAAACTTAGTGTCATTGAACCAGAAAGCTACTTTGATGTTGCAAAAGATCAAGCATGGCAAAAGGCTATGGAAGATGAGATCAATATGATAGAGAAAAATCATACCTGGGAACTTGTGTGTAGACCAGGAGATAAGCCTATTGTATGAGTGAAATGGATTTTTAAAACAAAGCTTAATCTCGATGGCTCAATACAGAAACACAAAGCTAGACTGGTTGCAAAGAGGTACACTCAAAAGCCAGGAGTGGATTTCAACGAGACCTTTGCACCAGTAGCTAGATTGGATACAATCAGAACCTTAATTGCCCTTGCAGCTCAGAAAGGATGGAAGTTATATCAATTAGATGTGAAATCAGCTTTTCTCAATGGAGTATTAGAGGAAGAAGTTTATGTTGAACAGCCTGAGGAATTTGTGGTCTCAAATGCTAAAGACAAGGTGTATAAATTAAAAAAGGCTCTTTATGGACTTAAACAAGCTCCAAGAGCTTGGTATAGCAACATTGACTCATTTCTACTGCAGTGTGGTTTTGAAAAGAGCTCAAGTGAAGCAACATTGTATGTGAGGCACAAAATGGGAAAAGGCACACTCATTGTATCCATTTATGTGGATGATATTGTATACACAGGGAGTGATAAGGAAATGATGGAGGAATTCCAACAAGAGATGATGAGAAGATATGAAATGACAGATTTGGGATTATTACATCACTTTCTTGGCATTGGTGTTGTTCAAAAGGAAGGATGTATATTCATTCATCAAAGAAAATATGCCTCAAGTCTGTTGGAGAAGTTTGGCTTAAAAGATTGCAAGCCTGTTTCAACCCCACTTGCCACTACAGATAAGCTACGAAAAGAAGATGGAAGCAAGGCTGCAGATGAAGGGTTATATAGGAAAATGATTGGTAGTTTGCTTGACCTAACAGCAACTAGACCAGACATAATGTTTGCTTCTAGTTTGCTGGCTAGGTTTATGCATTGTCCAACCTCCAAGCATCTTGGAACTGCCAAAAGGGTACTGAGGTACATCAGTGGTACAATTGACCATGGAATTCTATACAGAAAAGGGGAATCTGCACTTCTAATTGGCTACTGTGATAGTGATTGGAGTGGTGATGAAGATGACATGAAGTCAACCTCTGGTTATGCATTCTCTTTTGGCAGTGGTGCTTTCTCTTGGGCATCTGTAAAGCAACATAGTGTGACATTATCCACTGCAGAAGCTGAGTACATGAGTGCAGCTGAAGCCACTACTCAAGCTATTTGGTTGAGGTTTGTTTTACAAGATTTTGGTGAAGAACAAGTGGATCCAACCACTATAATGTGTGATAATACCTCTGCTATTGCAATGACAAGGAACCCTGTGTTTCATCAACGATCAAAGCACATTAAAAGGAAGTTTCATTTTATCAGAGAGGCAATGCAGGAAGGGGAGATTGATCTATTATACTGCAAGAGTGAAGATCAAATTGCAGATATATTCACCAAGGCTTTGGCAAAGGAAAGGTTTTGTTTGTTGAGAAGTATGCTTGGAGTGAATTCAATTAAAACCTTAGAAGGGAGTGTTGGAATTAAGGGTTCTAATTGAATTCTATTCTTAATCAGCTGCCTTAATACAAGATTATGTTAGTTAATTAGTTACAAATGAGTTGTATTAATTTTCTGACAGTTGGCACTGCCTTATAGGACAGATGCATGAATGGTGATGATGAGATCACAGTCTCTCCACCCTCTTTTTCTTTGTAACCGTTTTCTTGTCCTCACATGGGCATGTTTTGATATAATGAAATGTGAGTGGCTGGCTCATCTAGAGCACCACGCATAAACTGTTTCTCCTCTCCTTTTCTCTCCCCCTTTGCTCTGTATATCATAGCACCAGTGTTCAACATATATCACATTATAAACAACTGTACTTAAGCAAGTGATAAAGTTTTCACGTACCAACTTACAACAATAAACTTCTTGATCCCAATTAATCTGGATATTGTACTTAAAAAAAAAGGGAGAAAGAAGGACAGATCGATCAGATCCCTTCTCTCTCCCTCCCTCCCCATCACACCCACAACATCATCGCCGGCCACCATGACGTCAACGAAACCCAAATGGCATCTCCACCATCTAACGCCAAGAGCGCTTCCACCTTCACTGAGAGGTGAGAAAGATGGAGAAAAAACCAGATAAAAGAAAGGTTTGGGGGAGGAAGAAGAAGGGAGGGGGGGCGATGGTTGTTGTTTTTTGGTTTTTTTAAAACATTGAACTGATTCCCAAAATTGACAATTTTCACCCCACATCATTTTGCACAAGTTTGAAAAAAGTTTTAATTTCATTGTTTTGAAATGTAGCTCTTCCATGTTCTTTATGATTTGGACCCCTCTGGCTGAAATTAATGGAAAATATCTTTGCTTTTAATGACAGTGGTTGGAAGCTGGCCCTTCTAAGGTGAATGAAGAGACCGACTTTGTTAGGTCTGTCATGATTGGTTTTTAGTGGTCTATCATTTGAGTTTGAGATAGGAAGGCCATGCTCCATAACTGATATTGTGGGTTTCGAAATTGTTCGTCTGGGTTTCGTCCAGGTCATGGTAGCCAGCAATGGTAGGAGGCCAAACCCTTATAAGTTATTATGCAAGCCTCATATTTTTAATGTGAGAGCTTTCTCTTAACACGTCTCCACATATATAGTGTCACTTAAGCATAATATGTTGACAATTTATATTAGGTGATGTGGGAGTACATGTGGCCAACCTAACATGTGGATAACCTGCTCTGATACTATGAAGGAATCTAGGCATCTATCCAAAAACCAATTGGCAATAAAAAGAATAGCTCAAATCTTTATAAGTCACTATGCAAGCCACACATTTCAATGTAGAATCTTTCTCTCAACACTTACGATCTTAAAGTAATGCTAAGAAGATCAAATTTTGAGGTACATGTGTATCACATTCCTAATAAGCCAATGTGGTGCTTCTCTTTTAATAAGCTGGTTAGCTGTTGAATGCTTTAATATGGGTGCATTTCATGATCATTTTGGTAACTTTTACTAGGGGTGGGCATTAAGATCGAAAATACCGAAACTATACCGTTTCGTGTCATTCCGTATCGATTGGTTCCGTTCTGTTTTTTTGTTTTCAAAACTCGTACCGTACCGATCTCAAATTGAATGAGATCGATCCTGAAGGTTCAATACCGAGATGGTTCCGTCTAGTACCGATTAATTAAAATTTAATTAAAAACTTATTTATTTTATTTTAATAGGCCCAAATAACACTAAGCCCAATTCATTTTTTAACTTTTCACCCAAAAATCCAACCCACACCCGTGAGGCCCGTGACTCCCAAATGGCTTAATCCCAATTTCTGATTTCCCACCTAGAGGTCCCAGACTCACCAACTCCAAAGTCACCAACTGACCAAAGTCACCAATAAGGCTTAATTATGTTTTTTTAGTTTGGATTTGGTAATAAGCCAAAGTCACCAATAAGCCAATAAGCTTGGTTATAGAACTCTCACCTTCAAGCTCATCCTCAACTTCGTACTCATCCCCATCTTGTTATGTTTGTGTGGGTCGCTCTGGGTCTGTGGTTTGTAGTGAGGTTGCCGGCACAGCTACTCTCAAAGGAGAGAGATTTCCTGCTCTACTTGGGAGTTTACGATTTGGGTTATGGGTGGATATCAAAAAAGGAAGTGTTTTGAGAGGTTTGATTAATGATGGTGATGGTGATGATGATAATGAAACAATGGTAGCAGAAGCAGAGGAAGAGAGTAAAAATGCCAAAATGGGTTTGTTTCTAATACTTCAATTCTGTGATTCACTATTGAAACTGAATTTTTATTATTTTTTATATGGGATCGAGATGGTACTGAATCTGTACCGAACTAATTTGGTACAGGACGAGATAATACCATAATTTCAAAACCCCCACCCCGTCCCATACCAATCCCGAACCCAACTCATGAGATGGGAACGGAATAAGGTCGGTCTTGTGCCCACCTCTAACTTTGACATGTTATCTGAATTGAGTTGGGGTAAAAAGTAATGAAACACAAAACGACGGAGGTTTCTCATATAACCATTATGTAATATACTTATAATGCCAAGAGTGAGGCCTGAGAGATGCTCAACTCAAAACGACGGAGGTTTCTTCTTTTTTAGCCCTGGCATGCCTAGCTACTCTCACCCTTCTCACAAAAATTATCCCCAACGTCACAAAGTCCCGAATTTCCACCAGGTCCCAAACCCTGGCCTATTATTGGCAACCTCAACCTCCTTGGCCCTCTCCCTCACCAATTCCTTCACAAATTGTCGCAAACTTATGGACCCATAATGCAGCTCAAGTTTGGGTCCTACCCAGTTGTAATTGCTTCCTCTGCAGAAATGGCAAAGCAATTTCTAAAGACACATGATCATGTGTTTGCCTCTAGACCCCAAACTGCAGCAAGCAAGTATCTCACTTACAACTACCATAACATCACTTGGGCACCTTATGGTCCATATTGGCGCCAAGGCCGCAAAATCTTCTTGTCCCAGCTATTTAGCTCTAAACGACTAGACTCTTTTGAATTCATTAGTGTTGATGAAATTCGCGGTTTTCTGTCACGACTCCATGCCATGTCAGGGGAGCCAGTTATGCTGAAAGAGCATCTCTCAGGCCTCACTCTTGGCATTATAAGTAGAAGTGTGATGGGTAAGGAGTATTTTAGGGAGTCTGAATTTCAGGCTTCGGTAATGACACTCAAAACAATTTCAGGAGATGATAGATGAGTTGTTTGTGCTTAATGGGTATTCAATATTGGAGATTGGATACCATGGCTTAAAACTTTGGACTTGCAAGGGTATGTAAAGCGAATGAAGGCCTTAAATAAAAAATTGGACCGATTTTATGATTATGTGCTCAATGAACACAAGGCAAAGAGTGAAGGGTTGAAGGAATTTGTGGCAGCGGACATGGTGGATTCACTATTGCAGCTGCTTGATGATCCTGATCTTGAAGTTAAGCTAACAATGATAGTGTCAAGGGATTCATTCAGGTATATATATATGTAATATATGGCAGTATTAAATTAATTACTGAGAAGAGTTCACCTACATAATTATCCTTGTGTTTATTACTCTCTATTTATTTCCCTTTATTGTCTTGTAACTCATGTAACTCTTCTCTTTATTTCCCTTTATTGTCTTGTAACTCTTGTAACTCCTGTAACTCCTGTAACTCCCTTTATTCTCCTTTATTGTCTTATAACTCCTGTAACTCCCTCTACACTATATATACAATCTAGACAGCAAGTCCTCAATCATCTGAGGCATTACAATTCTATTATATTTTCAAATACTCTTGATGGTATCAGAGCAGCAAGTCTAACGACGCTGTCTTTTTCCTTCCTCTAAACACTCTTCCTCTTCATTATGGGAACAGAATCATCTTCCTCTCCTCTTTCCATTGGATCTGCTGTATCACAACCAGCAGCTCCTACTGTTACGCATTCCTTGAATGTCCGTCTTGATAAGAATAACTACGTATTATGGCTTGCCCAAATTGTGCCACTTTTGCGAAGTCGTAATCTTCAAGGTTTTGTGAATGGGGACCTTCTATGTCCTACTCCTTTTCTCAACGATGATGCTGGCAAGATCACTGATAAAGTCAACCCAAAATATGAAGAATGGATCGTCCATGATCAAACTGTTTTATCATGGATTAATGGTTCTCTGTCTCAACCAATTCTCGGCACCGTCGCCCGTTGTACATCTGCTCGAGAGTCCTGGCTCAAACTTGAAGAGCGTTTCGCCTCCCAGAATCAACAATATATTGTTGAACTTCGTTCCGAGTTGATGAATACTCGTCGAGGTGATCTTAGTATTTCTGATTTTTTAGATCGTTTAAACTCTATTGCTGATCGTTTGTCTCTCTCTGGAAGTCCGGTTCAAGATTCTGATCTTGTAGCTGTTGTGATGAGCAATGTTGGGTCGTTATATGAGAACACGGTGGCCTCTGCTCAAGCCAGGTAGACGCCTATTACTTACACATGTTTAGAAGTACTTCTCAAAAGCGCAGAGCGCCGATTGACGGCATTTCAAGTCCCTGCCAGCGACAGCCCCGTCGCTATGGTTGCAGCACATGGTGGCCGGCGTGGAAGTGGTCGTGGTTCCTTCGGTCATCAGCGCGGGGGTGGTTGTGGTGCTGGTCGTGGACATTACTCTGGTCCTAGTCATTACTCTGGACAACAATCGTTCTCTGGTGGTGGACGTTCCAGTGGGCGTGGATCTGGACACAGCTCAACTGGCTCTTCTATAACTGGGCCGTCTCATTATGGCCCAATCCAATCTGCAGGTGTTTATTCTTCTCCTGCTCCTAATTCTTTTGGTACTAATGGGTTTCGTGTGCAATGTCAGATCTGTAACCGTCTGGGCCATTCAGCGATTGATTGCTATAATCGCATGAATCATTCATTTGAAGGGCGTGTTCCTACTCAACGATTATCTGCCATGGTCGCTTCTAATGCATCTTTTGGGTCTCAACCTTGGTTAACTGATACCGGCGCCAATGCTCACATTACTAGTAATGCGGGGAACTTGGTGAATGCTCGGGAATATCAAGGTCCGGATTCTATTGGTGGAGTCCTTGGTGGTACAGGTTTACCTATTCAATCTATTGGTCATTCTACTCTTTTTCATAAATCTAATTCTTTTGCTTTAAAAGATTTGCTTTATTGTCCAAAGGCGTCTAGTAATATTATTTCCGTAAATCAATTTACTCGGGATAATAATTGCTCTTTCACATTCTTTCTCGATTCTTTTATTGTTCAGGATATGGCGACGGGGAGGACGCTTTTCCAAGGGCAGAGTAGCAATGCTCTTTATCCATTTCCTAGTCGTACTTCCATTTCTGATCGTCCTTTTGCATTCATAGGTGTTCGTGCTCATGAGAATATTTGGCATTCACGATTGGGTCATCCATCCGCCTTAGTATTGAATAAAGTTCTTGTTGACAATAAATTACCATTTTTTGGAGTTAGGTCTAAATCTTTTTGTCATCTTGTCCTTTAGGGAAAAGCATGAAACTGTCATTTAATGATTCCTTTTCTGTTTCTCCATCTCCTTTGGATTTAACTTATTAAGATGTGTGGACATCTCCTTATTTATCCAATTCTGGTTATAAATATTTTGTTATTTTTATTGATAATTATTCTCGATATGTGTGGTTATATCCTATGTTTCGAAAATCTGATGTCTTTTCCATTTTTCAGAAATTTAAGACTTTGGTTGAGAATATTTTTTCTACCTCTATTAAATCTTTTCATACTGATGGAGGAGGTGAATTTACTAATTCCATATTTAAGCAATTTTTGGATAACCATGGGATTAATCACCGTCTTACTTGCCCTCATCATCCCGAACAAAATGGGATTGCTGAGCGCAAACATAGACACATTGTTGATATGGGTCTTACCTTAATTGCGCATGCATCTATGCCCCTAGTCTATTGGGCCGAAGCTTTTCATACTGCAGTTTACTTAATAAACCGTTTGCCCTCTTCTGTTATTAATTATCAATGCCCATATCAGAAATTGTTTTCTAAAGTGCCTAAATATGATTTTTTTAAAGGTTTTTGGGTGTGCCTGTTATCCAAACCTTCGGCCTTATAATTCCAATAAACTCCAATTTTGTTCTAAAAAGTGCATTTTTTTGAGCTATTCTTTAAATCAACATGGGTATCGGTGTCTAGATTATGCATCAGGTCGGATATTTTTGTCTCGCCATGTGCTTTTTGATGAACAGGTTTTTCCATTTAAAGACCATTGCGTAGCTACGCCTGCAGGGGTGTCCTCTTCATCTCCAACATCCGATTCCATGCATGTGGTTTGGGCCTCGGTTCCTTCTCATTCCAATCAGCCTTTCCAACCAGGCTCAACTCCAGTCCCATCTGCACTTGCCACTCCCATTCCAGCCCGTGTATCTTCTGCAGGCAGCTCATCCGTTTTTCCACAACCAGCTAGTCCATTTGCACCGCTCCAGCATACTTCTATGCCCATGGTTACGGGTCCTTCTGAGTCGCAGCCTTCTTCTCTCATTTCTAGCAGTGATCCTTTACCCACAACTCCACCACATTCTCCTATCATGATCCGCACTGATGTTTCCAAGTCTCCACCCTGTAACACGCATTCTATGACAACTCGAGCAAAGGATGGTATTATTAAACCAAACTCAAAGTATGCTAATGTTGTGATTATGACTGATAGTTGTGTGGAGCCTACTTGTTTTGGACAGGCTAATAAGGATGAACAGTGGCGGAAGGCTATGGCAGATGAATTCAATGCTCTCCAACGGGCTGGCACATGGGTTCTTGTTCCACCTCATCCATCCTACAATATTTTACCTAATAAATGGGTTTACAGGATTAAGAAGAAGTCTAATGGATCAATCGAGCGTTATAAGGCCCGTTTAGTGGCCAATGGGTTTCATCAGCAAGCAGGCCTCGATTATGGAGAAACTTTCAGCCCGGTAGTCAATCACAACACCATTCGCCTTATTCTTGCTCTGGCAGTGAGTTCTAATTGGCCCATTCATCAGCTTGACGTCCAAAATGCCTTCCTACATGGTTATATTCAGGAGGATGTTTTCATGAAACAACCCATTGGTTTTGTTGATCCTCAGTTTCCCCAATATGTGTGTAAACTTCGTCGTTCGTTGTATGGGCTTAAACAGGCTCCCCAAGCTTGGTTTCAATGTTTCTCTACTCACTTAGAGAATTTGGGCTTTCAAGCTTCTCTTGCAGACTATTCCTTATTTACATATGTTAATGGGCCTGACAAAATATTTCTCTTGATATATGTTGATGATATCCTTATTACAGGCAACAATCCTATTCTGATCAATCAGCTTATTTTTGAGATGGGTCGCCTTTTCTCTATGAAGGATCTTGGGCCCCTTCATTATTTTTTGGGCATTGAGGCTACAAGAACTTCTACGGGTCTTCACTTATGTCAATCCAAGTACATCACAGATCTCTTGAAGCGCACCAACCTTCTTGATTCGAAGCCTATGACCACGCCTGCCGTCAGTGGCCGGCGTCTCCGTCTCTTTGATGGTGATCAATTACCAAATCCTACAGAATATCGAAGTGTGGTGGGGGCCTTACAATATTTAACACTTACTCGGCCTGATATAGCCTTTTCAGTTAATCAAGTGTGTCAGTTCATGCACCGGCCCACTACTACTCACTGGATCGCAGTAAAACGTATTTTACGTTATTTAAAACATACAATGACTCATGGGCTTTTTTATACTTCTAGCAATTTATCTTTACAGGCTTATGCTGATGCGGATTATGCTGGGGACCCCGATGATCGCCGATCCACTGGAGGTTCTTGTATCTATCTAGGGCACAACTTAATTTCATGGAGTTCTAAAAAGCAAGGCGGGGTCTCTCGGTCTAGTACAGAGGCTGAGTATCGCCAACTTGCCTACACTGCTGCCACCTTGTCATGGTTTCGTTCCATCTTTAAAGATCTCCATTTGTATCTTAAATGCCCTCGGTTATGATGTGACAATATTAGTACTATTTCTTTGGCATCTAATCCCGTCTTTCATGCTCGCACTCGTCATGTGGAGATTGATTATCACTATGTTCGTGAAAAAGTGGTTCGGAATGAGCTTGATGTTTGTTATGTGTCTACTCAAGATCAAGTTGCTGATGTTCTTACTAAAGGGTTATCCACCACTCGTTTTAGGTACTTGATCTCCAAGCTGCCAGTTCGTCCTTCTCCTCTCAACTTGCGGGGGTGTGAGAAGAGTTCACCTACATAATTATCCTTGTGTTTATTACTCTCTCTTTATTTCCCTTTATTGTCTTGTAACTCCTGTAACTCCTGTAACTCCTCTCTTTATTTCCCTTTATTGTCTTGTAACTCTTGTAACTCCTGTAACTCCCTTTGTTCTCCTTTATTGTCTTATAACTCCTGTAACTCCCTCTACACTATATATACAATCTAGACAGCAAGTCCTCAATCATCTGAGGCATTACAATTCGATTATATTTTCAAATACTCTTGAATTACTAATGACTTTGAGAATAAAAACAGAGCTTAAACAAAATTGGTTTATTTTGCTCATATTGAAAAAACAGGACTTACTAGCAGGGGGCACAGATACCTCGGCGACCACTTTGGAGTGGGCAATGTCTGAACTGATAAAACAACCACAGCTCATGGAAAAGGCAACCGAAGAGCTTGACAAAGTGATTGGGAGAGAGAGATGGGTGGAAGAGAAAGACATCCCACAACTTCCTTTTATTGATGCAATAATGAAAGAGACAATGAGGAAGCACCCAGTGGTTGCATTGCTTGCACCACATCTAGCTCTTGAGGATTGCAATGTGGAAGGCTATGATATTTCTAAAGGAAGTAGAGTGTTCATCAACACATGGAGCATAGGAAGAGACCCCTCACTGTGGGATGCACTGGAAGAGTTTAAGCCAGAGAGGTTCTTGGGAAAGTCGATTGATGTGAAGGGACAAAGTTATGAGTTGCTGCCATTTGGTTCGGGAAGGAGGATGTGCCCTGGTTATGGCCTTGCACTCAAAATGATTCAGTGTAGCTTGGCTAACATGTTACATGGTTTCAACTGGAAATTGCCTGAGAATATGAAACTAGAAGATTTGAGCATGGAGGAAAGTTTGGGATTAGTAACACCTAGGAAGTTTCAACTTTCAACTTGTAGCAGTCATGGAGCCTCGGCTCCCTGTTCATCTGTATTGATGAATATTATGTGTGAATCAATCTAATAATGTCCTTGCTTTAATATTTTAGTGATGAAATAAATGCTCCTCTATCTCATAGCATTGAGACCATTAGCTAGGGTCCAAGGCTTGATCATCTTCCACTTTTTCACCAAATTCCTCAATTTGATTATTTCCTTCTGCCCTGCCAAGCCTTCAATTGATCTTGTCATCACCATTTTTATTATGTTCCAAAGTGTGGAAATCATGCAGCTAACTAATTATCACATATTATCAGTTAGGGAGCCAAAAGCAAATTAATCCTGACAGACTACTATAGTCCCCTTCAACTATTATTGCTCTTCAAGTGTGTTTGACATTGCAAATTAGGCCTTGATGTCAATGGTGCATGTGTTTGGTTCTCTCATGGTTAAGACCCCCACAGAATGACTTTGTCAGAGGAGAAATACTTTCATTTAACGAGGATATAAACTTACACTTTTACAATATCACCTCACACGCTAGTTATGTGACCACAGATCGTAAGAGTGTGGGTATATACATCTATTACATGTAAGTTTTTCTCTTGTTAAAAAGGCTTGACAGCACCTATGAACCCTCGCTCCCTGTTCATCTTTATTGATGAATATTATTTATGAATCGATCTTATAATGTTCTACTTTAATATTTTAGTAATGAAATAAATCAATCATCTTCCTCAATTCAAAAGGTGAAGATTTTTTGGAGCTTTTATCCCCAAAACAAAAAATTAAATAAATAAAAGAATCCTAATCCTAACCGGTCTTGGACTCCTATCCATCTTGGGTTTTTCTTCTTATTTATATTCTTCTTAATTCAATTCATCTCATGGCAAACGCAGCAATAGCATCATCAACAACAACGACAACAACAACAACTACTACTACTACTACTCCTGCGGAAGTGCACTCGTATTCGGTGTGGGCCATCCCAACGGATGACGCCTGCCGTAGGATCAAGAAGGTGATGGAGGGCCTTCGAGCCGAGTTCGGTGGGCCCCAGATCGAGCAGCCCCACATCCCTGTTGTGGGGTCCATTCGTATGACGCGCGAGGATGCGGTCAACAAGTTTACATCTCTGGATCTCAGTCGTACACCTGCGTACGTTGCTAAAGTTGGTGAGGTGGTCACTAGGAATTTCTATTACCAGTGTGTTTCCCTCCTCTTTCCTGATTCCAATGATCAGTTATGGCAAACAGCTGGTTGGTGCGGTGTACATTTCGGTTTCCGTTGTGGTAACTTCTTCTCATTATAAAGCTGGTTTGTTTGGTAACGTTTTTGTTTTTTATTTTTGTTTTTTAAATTAAAGAGAGAAGGAAAAGATATCAGAGAAAGAAAATACATAGATTAGATTAGAGATAATTAGAGAAATTGAGAATACATATATAGAATTGAACCTAATAGCTTACTATTCAAAACTGTTTTTAGTTTTTATTTATAGACCATTCTAAATATTCGATCTGCTCCAATTCCTTGATATCCCTTGATCACTTCTATTGTTCTTATTTTTATAACCAATAGTTTTTGCATGGAATGTGAATTGTCTGTTTTCCACAGGTGTTATGCCGCTTTTGAGTCTCCTTTACGGGACTTTAACAGAAGAAGAGAAGAAGAAAGCCCAAGAAAGAGTTGGTATTCTGGATGAGAGCATTAGTAGCATGAGCTTCACCATAAGTCGTCTTGCATTGTACAAGATTGACTACAAAGATAAGACTCTCAAATCTTGGGAGAAGATTGCTGAACGGCACCTCCAGCCCAATTAGTTCTCTTAATGCATGCTTATCATAGTTTGTATTGTAATAAGACTATGTCCAAGTGTCCCTGCTGCAGTCATGTCTTCAAGAATTAGTATGAGACTTAGTTTTTAGATTCAGTATATATAGTCTTTGTTCTTTTCTTGGAGTCCCCAATAAGTATGTACATGATTTTGGATTGATATTTCATGACAGCCTTATATCTACACCTCGATCTCACTCGATCTCATGCCTAGCACAATCAAGATCAAAACTACAAATAGACATTGCCTGAAATCAATACAAGTTAATGTAATAAGATCAAATGAATCCAATGCCCATTCAAATTTAGAAAAAAGATTTGGAGGTTAGGCTTAATGGACTTATCCTTTCTTAGCTTGTAACCCAGTAGCTTGCAAATATTTCAGATAGATAGGATAAAGACACACCTTTAGGTTTTCTCCTAATTATAATTTATGCCACTGTCTTCAACCCTATTACATTGGTTGTTATATATTGATTTGATTTATTTTCTTGTTCCTATTACTACATATATAAGAAAAAAAAAACACAAATAGATATCAAATTAGATACTAGCTCGCTACATAGTAGTTCGGCTGCATATGTAACCCATTTAAAATGGTTGACGTATCATATATATAGCAGGGTAATATTGAGCTAGGGAAAACTATTTACAATGGTGACAAGATGCTTAGCTTGCCTAACCTCATTATCGATATATATATATATATTTCTATAAGCTAGGAATCGATTAAGATGGCTGGCTGGCTAGTCATATTTTGGGTTATCAAAAGTGAAGAGAATTATACACATATGTATGCATATATAGGAGGTGAATAGGAGGTGATCGATCATTAACAAATTAACACTAACTAAGAGAATCAGAATTGTGACACCCACTACACACACTATACTTATTATGTATAGTGCTGGTACGTGACCGTGTACGTGTACTACAGTGTAACCTCCTACCATAATGGGTTTATGTAAGAGTGTGACATAATTTACACTACTCCTTCAAAACCACACATGGCTCGACCATGATTGGTTTCAAAACCCACAAAACCTGAAAGGACGTAAATGCCCTTCAATATTGCCATATCGTTCATTAAATTAATTAAGCTAGCAATGTCAACAGTACTACTCGTTAACAACACCACTTCCATTGTGCTTGTAGACTTGTAGTCTAGCTTGTGTGCGTCTGTGTATGGTGCTAAACCTTATGAGTACCACCAGTTTGTGCAGGAATAGCCACTTACTTTTTGTACCTATCCTCAAACTTGCAATCCAGCCAAGCCAATGTTCCCGGCCATTTTCCATATATGGCTTATGGCCAGCCGAATACTCAATTCCGTATTTGAAGTGTTGTACTGGTACACTGTTTAATTACATCACTGAGGCCAGATTTGATTTCTTTTTCTTGTTTCTATTTGTTGTAACAATGTGTATGTGGGTAATGACTAGAGAGAGAAAATGCTTCAAAGGCACGTAAATGTTTACGCTTTCCTTAAGACTTAATTTGCCCCCACAACAAATGTGCAAAGGGATATGCAAATAAGTCTCTAGGATACAATGAAGCCTAGCAATATGCTAATGTTGGTCTGCGTTTTGCACAACCGAAGACTAACCCAACACTCAAATGAAGGTTTTCAAGAGACTCAAAGTTTCTAGTAATTGTTTATGCAGTATAACAATTACTAGATGTTTTTCTAGAATAATAACTATAGTAAAGGCTTGTTAGAAATCTCAAAGGAGATGAAAGCACAAGATACAAGAAAGGGAATAGAATTTTTGGATGTAATAAATCTGCAGAAAATCATCTCTTTATATAGAGATGACGTACCTTTTTCAAGTGGTGTAATACCTTTTCAGATTTTTGGGTTACCACTCTTTTGTAAGAGTTGTCAATTGCAACCAATATTAATTAATGGCCATTAGACACCTTTTAATCAAAAGTCACGTATAAAACTCAACATACATCTTTTGATCAAAAGTCATATACTTTAAACCCAATAGACACTGTTTGACAGAAACATCTCTCTGCAGATTTAACCCAAGTGGTACAAAGACCACTTTGCACCCTTTCACAATGAAAGGTTAATTTCACGCTGTTATAAAACCACCACTTTACTAAATTCTCTTCCTATCTCATATTTATATTATGAAAATATATCTAACACTATTACCAGAAAAGAAAATACAAGTAGATATCAGATTTTAAGTTGGTCTCATCCTCACGGAACGAATGGTAGCTAGCTATACATAGCTAGATGACAATACTTGAGAAATTTCTTAGTTGTCCTTTCCCCATACAAGAGCCACACACATATATATATAGCTATGTTAACCTTAGTGGTCCTCAAACTCTCGCATATTCTGGTCTTCAACTAGAATGAAGCTTCTTTCTTGGGCTGTGTTAACCTTGGCATGCCTACCTCCTCTGGCTCTTCTCTCAACATATGTCTTCTCCAGAAACCACAAAATGAAACTCCCACCAGGTCCAAAACCATGGCCCATTATTGGCAACCTCAACCTCATTGGCATTCTAGCTTCCTCATCAATCCCTTCACAAATTGTCCCAAACTTATGGACCCATAATGCACCTCAAGCTTGGCTCCTACCCTGTGGTAATTGCTTCATCTGCAGAAATGGCAAAACAGTTTTTAAAGACACATGATCATGTGTTTGCCTCTAGACCCCAAACTGCTGCTGCTAAGTACACCTTTTGTAATTACCACGATCTCCTTTGGGCACCTTATGGTCCATATTTTCACCAAACCCGCAAAATTTTCATGTCCCAGCTATTAAGCTCGAAAAAACTAGAGTCTTTTAAATACATTCGTGTTGAAGAAATTCGTGCTCTTCTGTCACGACTCTATGCCATGTCAGGGAAGCCAGTTGTGCTGAAAGAGCATCTCTTACACCTCACTCTTAGCATTGTGAGTAGAAGTGTGATGGGTAAGGAATATTTTAGGGAGTCTGAATTTCAGGAGTCGTTAGATGAGTTGTTAATGCTTAATGGGGTATTCAATATCGGGGATTGGATACCAGTGCTTAATTTTTTAGACTTACAAGGGTATGTAAAGCGAATGAAGGCCTTAAAGATAAAATTGGACCGATTTTATGATTAAATACTTGATGAACACAAGGCAAAGAAGGAAGGAGTGAAGGAATCCGTGGCAAAGGACATGGTGGATTTACTACTGGAGCTGGTTGATAATCCTGACCTTGAAGTTAAGCTCACCAATGATGATGTCAAGGGATTCACACAGGTATATGTTAACTTTCTTTACTTAACTTTACTCAAGGAAGATTTTTATTTTTTGTGTGGTCAACATGAATTTTGTTCTTTGAAAAACATGCAGGACTTAATAGTTGCAGGCACTGATACCTCTGCGGCCACTTTGGAGTGGGCAATGTCTGAACTCATAAAACATCCACACCTCATCGAAAAAGCAACCGAAGAACTTGACAGGGTGATTGGGAGAGAGAGATGGGTGGAAGAGAAAGACATCCCACAACTTCCCTACATAGATGCAATTATGAAAGAGACATTCAGGAAACACCCAGTTTCTGTATTGCTTGCACCACATCTGGCTCTTGAAGATTGCAATGTGAGAGGTTATGATATTTCCAAAGGAACAAGAGTGTTCATAAACACGTAGGGCATAGGGAGAGACCCCTCACTATGGGATGCACCAGAAGAGTTTAGGCCAGAGAGGTTCTTAGGAAGGTCGATTGATGTGAAGGGACAGAGTTTTGAACTGCTGCCATTTGGTTCAGGAAGGAGGATGTGCCCTGGTTATAGCCTTGGACTCAAAATGGTTGAGTCAGGCTTGGCAAACATGTTGCATGGATTCAACTGGAAATTGCCTGAGAATATGAAAGTAGAAGATTTGAACATGGAGGAAGCTTATGGATTGGCAACACCTCGGAAGTTCCCACTTGTTGCAGTCATGGAGCCTCGGCTCCCAATCCACCTTTATTAGTTATATGTCAAATTAGTGTGTGGTTAATTGTCCTTGATATGTTTTAGTCCTCATCATCTTCTAATCAAATTCCCTGCATTATTTTACTCTATATTAATACTACTTCTGTTCAGGAGACCTCTAAATCTTTATTAAAATGATAGACACACTTTTCAATTGTTCTTTGTGCCCCATTAAAATGATAGACACCCTCAAGTTTTGAATTTGCTTCTCAAATTAACAATGCTTATGGGAGGACATTCAAAACAAAAGTTTGGAACTTATAAGAAAGAATGTAAGAAGCATGTCTGAAGAAAATCTATATCTATCTCAAAATCAATTGGGAATAAGAGGGGAGGCCCTAGACCCTTGAAAGCATTTACACAAGGTTATAATTTTTTAATGTGAGACAATACACTCAACATTCTTACACGCTCTCACATATGTGGCGTCACTTAAGCCAAGCACATGAGCAATTTATATTAGGTGACGTAAAACATGTGTGGCCACTTGATGTTACACACGTAACACACGTAAGTGTCCTCACAAGCATTGTTATTTAGACTTGAGGGTGTAAACTGTAAAGTGGCACCACACTATGCAACCAAGACTAATGGTAACTTTAATAAGTTTCTGTTTAGACAGCCACCTATTTGTGCCTTAATCAAAGCCTTGTACGTATTTGATTACTTGAATTTAGGCTTAATTGATTGATTCGGTTACTTGAGGAATTATCATGCTTATAAGAGAATTTATATTGATTACTATATAGCAATCATATTTACTCTAACAAGAGCCAAGTATATTAGCTGGATACTAGATAGTGGGAAATCGGAATACCCATTTAGTACTTGGAGAAATTTTCCTAGTTGTCCTTTCCTCATACAAAAGGCACATGCATATCCATGGTTGATTGTCATCACTCTTGACGGTACTACTAACATTATTAGATACTAGCACATTTAAAATGGTTGACAAATATATAACACATTTAAAATGGTGGACACGGCTAGCTGCATTTATAACGCATTCAAAATGGTTAGCAGATGCCAGATATCATATGGTAGCTACCTACTTCAAGGTTTCAACTATAAATACCTGCAAGATCCACATCAAAGTCTCCCCAGTGATAAGAGTGTATCATCAATGCTGAGGTGGCCAGTGAGTTTTGTCCATTTTTGTATAACAGTCTGGTGATTGTTATTCACCAGCTGTCTTATTTTGTTTGTTTGTTCAGTTGGCTTTGTATAAAGGCACAATGCCACTTTCTTGTATCTGTAACAAATGATTCAGAGATTAATAACAAAAGAGCAAATTACAATTTATTAACTCAATTTTACATGTTGTTTCAACTTAGTACCCCAACTTTGAAAATTTGCAAAAAAGTACCTCAACTTTCATTTTGTATCAACTTAGTACCCCAACTTTGAAAACTTGCAAAAAAGTACCTCAACTTTCATTTTGTGTCAAAATAGTACCTCCGTTAGTTTTTATGTCAAAGTGATAGGGGTATTTTCGTCTTTTCCTTAAATTTTAAAAATAATAATTTTTTTATTAAAAAAAATTTCATAAATTTTTTTTTTAATTTTATGAAATTTTTTCGTAAAATTTAAGGAAAAGATAAAAATACCCCTGCCACTTTGACAGAAAAACTAACGGAGGTACTAATTTGACACAAAATGAAAGTTGAGGTACTTTTTTGCAAGTTTTAAAGTTGGGGTACTAAGTTGATACAAAATGAAAGTTGAGGTACTTTTTTGTAAATTTTCAAAGTTGGGATACTAAGTTGAAACAACATGTAAAGTTGAGATACTAAATTATAATTTGCTCGTAACAAAATCTAATCTCCTTTCTCTCTCTCTTCATACGATATCTTCTTTCTCTCTCTAAGAATTTCTTCTGCAACACTTGATGGAGGTTCCATGAATCTTGTCACCCAGGACACCCACAGTACTCAGTCCCCATAATGGAGCTTCTTTGTTGGGCAGTTTTAGCCTTGGCTACTCTGGCTCTTCTCTCAAAACTCTTCTTTCCCCAAAGCCACAAACTAAAACTTCCACCAGGTCCAAAACCATGGCCAATTATTGGCAACCTCAACCTCATTGGCCCTCTCCCTCACCAATCCCTTCACAAATTATCCCAAAAATATTGACCCATAATGCAGCTCAAGTTTGGCTCCTATCCAGTGGTAGTTGCTTCATCTGTAGAAATGGCAAAGAAATTTTTAGAGACACATAATAGTGTCTTTGTCTCTAGACCTCAAACTGCAGCAGGCAAGTACCTTACATATGACTACCACAACATCCTTTGGGCACCTTATGGTCCATATTGGCGCCAAGGCCGCAAATTTTTCCAGTCCCAGCTATTTAACTCGAAAAGACTAGAGTCCTTGGAATACATTCGTAATGACGAAATTGGTGGTTTTCTGTCACGACTCTATGCCATGTCAGGGAAGCCGATTGTGCTGAAAGAGCGTCTCTCGCGCCTCACATTTAGCATTATGTGTAGAAGTGTGATTGGTAAGAAGTATTTTAGTGAGTCTGGATTTGAGTCTTCGGAAATGACACTCAAAGAGTTTCAGGAGGCCTTGGATGAGTCGGTGTTGATGAGTGGGAAATTTAATATAGGGGACTGGATACCATGGCTTAATTTTTTGGACTTGCAAGGCAATGTAAAGCGAATGAAGGCCATACACAAAACATTGGACCGATTTTTTGATTTCGTGGTTGAGGAACACAAGAGCAAGAAGGAAGGTGAGGAGGAATTTGTGGTGAAAGACATGGTGGATTTACTACTGCAGCTGGTGGATGATCCTGGTCTTGAAGTTAAGCTCACCCGAGACAGTGTCAAGGCGTTCACTCAGGTATATATATGCCTCAGAACACTTTAAATTTTCATATACTTTTCGCTTTTGCTGCTCTAACAATTGGTTCGTCAATTATGTTCATTCAAACAATATTAGGACTTAATAGTAGCAGGCACAGATACCTCTTCGAGCCCTTTGGAGTGGGCAATGTCTGCACTCATAAAACAACCACACCTCATCAAAAAGGCAACCGAAGAGCTTGACAGAGTGATTGGGAGAGACAGATGGGTGCAAGAGAAAGACATACCACAGCTTCCTTATATAGATGCTATTGTGAAAGAGACATTGAGGAAACACCAAGTTGCTCCATTGCTTGCACCACATCTTGCTCTTGAAGATTGCAATGTGGGAGGCCACGATATTCGCAAAGGAACTAGACTGCTCATCAACACATGGAGCATCTCGAGAGACCCCTTACTATGGGATGCACCGGAAGAGTTTCGTCCGGAGAGGTTCTTAGGAAGGTCGATTGATGTGAAGGGACAAAGTTTTGAACTGCTGCCATTTGGTTCAGGAAGGAGGATGTGCCCTGGTCATAGCCTTGGACTCAAAATGATTCAGTCTGGCCTAGCTAACATGTTACATGGTTTCAACTGGAAATTGCCTGAGAATATGAAAGTAGAAGATTTGAGTATGGAGGAAGTTTATGGATTGGTAACACCCCGGAAGATCCCATTTGTTGCAGCTGTGGAGCCTCGACTCCCAATTCACCTCTACTAATTATATTTGAAAGGGATTAATGTCATTTTGCTCCCCAGACTATGACACTTGTATCAGTTTGCTCCCCAGACTATTAATTTAGAAAAATAAGGACCTTGACTTTGTCAATTTAGCCAATTTAGGATATTCCGTCAATTTATCAAGCAAAATTTAGCAAGAAATAAAAGAGGAAAAATGATGCATGAGAAAAAAATGATAAGATCTAATTGGAAGGGACCATTTTGCCCTCAAAGATTTGGATAAAAAATGTGTAAATTGACAAAAAAACCTCAATTAGCTAAATTGAAAAAGTCAGAGTCCTTAATTTTCCAAATTAGAAGTCTGGGGAGCAAACTGATACAAGTGTAATAGTCAGGGGAGCAAAATGGCATTAATCCCTATTTGAAATGCATTAATATCCTTGTTTAAGTTTTCTTTTTCATTTGTTTAGTGTCCTAATATTATAATGGAATCAGAGTAGCGAGGCTTCGTTTCAATAAAATGTATTATAATCCTCCTAAGTTTTTGATACAGTTTTGAGGTACTCCCATTTGGTTCTGGTAAGAGGACCTGCCCTTAATACAGCTAATTTGACGCTAATTGGTCTCTGCAGGCCTCTCTGGCTTGGCTAAGACATGGATTCAAATGGAAATTACCTTAAATTAAGACCCTTTAGCCCTTATGGTCATAATAAGTTTATGACAACAAGTTTATGATACCTTTTGATATGTTAGTCCTCCTCATCAATGTCCAGCTCCAACAACAAAGGAGGACTCAAGGTGTTTGACATTCTAAATTCCCAGCATATTTTCATTTATAATTAATATTGATGTTGAGGATTCCTCTAATTCATTATTAAAATGTTAGCCAAGGCTTGGGCTTGTGTACATACATGAAAGGAAATCATGAAGATTTCATATGTTCGGTTGGCAAGGAAGTTGCAGACCTGGATTTCGCATATTTATATCCAATATTTGTTTCACACAACCACGTTCTGATTTTCAATTTTAGAACTTGAGCAAACAAAAGCAGGGGTTTAATGTTATCCATGGAAAGAATGGATCTTTTATTGAAATGGAATATTATAATGCTTCTTAGTGCCACCCCTGACCCCTAATGCTAATTTGTTGCAAGAATAATATCTCAGCAAAACTTTGGTGCAAGAATAATCAGATTAGAAATGGGTTAGTGGTAGTTAACAGGAATCAAAGAAAAAAAAAAAGAACAACAACAAAAGTTGGTACTTGCCCACGTACATTTGAATTATTCTTTGCTCCCCATTAGGAAGGCAAACTCCATTGCAGTTACTATTCATTGTTCAAAACAAAAGTTCGGTACTTTTAAGATTGAATTTAAGAAGCATGTCCTCACACAAGCATTGTTAATTATTAGACTTGAGATTGTAAAGTGGCACCACACTATGCAACCAAGACTTGGCAACTTTAACAAGTCACTCTTTACATTAATGTGAATGTGGGATTTCCATTTCTACTAGTCTGTGGCTATGATTCCGGGTTTGAGTAGAAGTTTGGAGCTTTGGCTACAATTTTCTGTAATAATTCCTTGCACCTCTTTCCTATTATGGTTTAAGGAACTTTAAGCAACCTTATCAAGCCACTCGGCACGTGCATGAGGCTCAATGAGAAACACCTCTATGTAATAGGGATAGCTGATATGGCATACCGCATACCTAGCACAGAGGAAGACTAATTAGTCTATCTCAATGTCTCAAACCTCCCTCCTTTATTGGTGCTGTCACGTCAATTATTTCTGTTAGATGGAAGTTTTTCTCTCATCACAATTTTAGGTGAAATGGACTTCATGTGAGGTCACCATAAATAAGATACTTATTGCCGATATCATGGAAAACCACATAAATGAGATTGAGTTTAGCACAGAGGAAGATTAATTAGTCCCAAATCTCAATGTCTCAAACCTCCATCCTTTATGTTGGTAATGTCACATTAATTACTCTTATTGCGTGAAAAGTTTTCTCTTATCACAATTTTAAGTGAAATCGGTTCTATGTGAAATCATCATAAAATGAGATATTTATTACCTATTGGATATCATGGAAAGCGACATAAATAAGATTTAAGTTTAGCTTAGGATACAACATTTTTGTGATCGGGGAATGCCCTCAGGGATGGTGAATGAGGCACGTTTAATTTGAGGTATCTCTTTTTTTTTTTTGGCCAGGTAATTTGAGGTATCTCTTTGACCAAATAAAAACATACGAATCATCGAATGATCCAAATGACCAAACAATAGACTGCCACATGCCACTTGCCACTTTAGATATTTTTTATTTGTCATGATGGGTAAACAGTAGACGTCCACAATTATTTATGCACATTGCATGGGTCAATGTTGTTGGTATTTGTTATTAAGAATCATGCATATATTTCTTATGCCTCCAATCTTGATTCCACATATAGTGTTTGTCACTTTTAGCTAAACAAACAAGGAAGAGCATCTCAAAACTGTGGATTGATGGGTATCCCTTATTTTATGGAAAGAAAATGACAAATGCTCATAAATGTCAGAATGAATCTTTCATATTTCTCTACGCGTTAATAGATGATATTCACACTGCTTAGCTGTATTTGACAGTACTGTTTGAAAAAAGCAGATCTAAGATAGTGATTCATTCCCCACTTTTTAACAATATACAAATGACCAAGGAGAAAAATGTTTCTGAATTTGAAAGAATAAAATTAAGAGAATGAACATGGTTGGACAAAAGAATTAAGAAAAAGGCAAAACATGTCCTCCCACAAGAATTGTTACACTTGAGCCAAGTGTTACACTTTGCAGCCAAGGCAACTTTTGACAAATCTCTATTTACAGTGTGAATGTGTGATTTACATATTACACTACTCTATGCTCCCCTGCCTCTTTGGAGCAGGGGAGAGTTTAAGCCATTTCTGTGATTCTGGCGCAGCATATTTTCTGAATTTGGTGACCTTAACTGATGATGCCTATGACCATTTTGGGGCTGGTGGCCATTCTTTTTCTTCAATTCCTTTTTTGCATCAACTTCTTTAACATCTTTAAGTGAATCAGACTCAGTTGGAACTGTGTACACAAAGGGTCCAATGGGAATGTCATCAAAATCCTTGAGGGGCTCTAAGGTCTTGACCACCTCACTCATTTTGGGACGTTGTTTCGGCCGGTGGCTCAGGCATTGATAAGCCAATGCAGCAGCCTTTTGGGCCCCGAGTTCCGAGTACTGGCCTTCGAGTCTAGGGTCCATGATTCGGCTGAGTTTTCGGGGTTCATTCAGTAAAGGCCTTGCCCACTCTACAAGGTTCTGCTCTCTGTGAGGACGGTTCTTGTCCACGGATCTCCTTCCTGTCAGAATCTCCAAAAGTACCACTCCAAAGCTGTACACATCACTCTTCGCCGTCAAGTGACCTGAAAACAATTGAATTTCACAAAACAAATATAAGAATTTGTACAGCCAATATACAAGAAACGAGTCCAAACTTCATTCATTCAGCCTTTACTATCAATTTGAATTGGGTTGAATTAGTACCTGTCATGATGTATTCAGGAGCAGCATAGCCTTGTGTGCCCATGACTCGTGTAGAAACATGTGTGTCATCTCCTTCTGGACCATCTTTTGCAAGCCCAAAATCCGAGAGTTTGGGAGTATAGTCCTGGAAATGAGAAAAATATAAACGTTTAGTACTATTAAAAAAAAAAAAAAAACAATTCCATGTTGTTTATGCTAATGGAATCTAAGCATTTACTCCTTGAAGAAACAGAGTTATACACTTACAGAGTCCAACAATATGTTTGAAGCTTTAAAGTCGCGGTATATAACTGGTTTCTCTGCTTCATGGAGAAAGGTAAGGCCTTTGGCAGCCCCAAGAGCAATTTTCATTCTTGTTGACCATGGCAGTGATGCTGAATACCCTATACACCAAGAGAACAGACATTAAATTAGTAATTAAAAATTGAAATTAAGAATTCAAAAATACAAAATTTGCAGAGAAAGAAAACAATCGAACTTACTTCTAAATAGTTGATTCTCTAAGCTGCCTCTTGGCATATATTCATAAACCAGGAGCCTATGTTCATCTTCACAGCAATACCCTATGAGCTTCACAAGGTGTGGATGTCTCAATTGCCCAAGAAAGATCACCTCAGTCTGCATAAGAAAGAACAAGAATCATCAAAATCAGAGATTTTATTGAAGACCCAAGTGATTGCATGCTTGTATATGAAAACTTGAATTCATGTACAAAATGAGAAAATATGGTCCAAAAAGTACGCACCAGCCACTCCCTATGGCCCTGTGAGCCATCCAAGTCCAAGAGCTTGACAGCCACAGGCTGAGCCGCCAAACCAGGCCTAAGCTTGTCATCAATGAACCCTTTGTGCACTGGTCCAAACCCACCCTCTCCAAGAAAGTTGCTGGAGGAGAAGCTCTGTGTGATCAGCTTTAGCTCCCCAAGCGTGAAGATTTGAAGATTAGACCCTTTAAGAGATATGGAGAGGTCCTCTGAAAGTGTTATTGAGCTTGGGTTGCTCAAATCTGAGAGTGAAAGCCTTTGGAATGAGTTTTGCTTTGCTACCACTTTCTTGCTGCTCTTGGATGATGGGCTATCAGCCTTGTAGCACTTTGGGACAATACTCCTTATGATTTTCTTGACTGTCATTGTTGATAAGCAGAATGTTTCAAACTTGTGCAGGTTTCTGAGATTGGAATCTATGAGTTCATTTGCTGTTGTTTTGGTGAAATGGTTTGGTTTATGAAGAAGAGATGGTGGAAATGAGCAATGGTATAGAAGACTTTTAAAGGAGAGGCCAAGGCCAAATATTCAAAATCACCAACTGCCCTCCAAACTAGACACAGAGAAAGAGGCCTGCAACTTCTTTCTATCAACCCCTTCGATTTTTTTCTATATTTTTTGTAACATTCTTTGCATCATGTTATACAAAATGGAATGACCCCACCGTATTATTATTATATATTTATAAATTGCAGGTTTTGGTGTTTTTATTTGATAAATGGGGAGATGGGTCTTTAGTCCACAATCCACATAGTTGGTTTAATATAAAATGACATGGCTACCCTCCTTGACCTTGACTTTTAGCGTGAGGGTGAAAAATTTGAAAAGAAACTTTGGTTTTGAGTGCTTGGAATGTTTGATTGAAAGCACAATCAAGAATTTGATATCTTCGTTTTCTAATGACAGATTTGTTTTCGGTCATTGGTTTAGATTATTAATGTAACCATTAGCAGCCTACCATTTATAAGTTAATTTACAAAATTAAGCGACTGAAGAAGAACGTAGGGTTTCCCAATAGAACCAAAGGAATCCAGCTATGAGATTGACAACTTGTCAAGAGAAGAAAATCCAGCTATTTCACACTAAGGTATGAAATGGGCCAATGGGGTTTCCTAGTGGTTTAGAGTTTAGACTTGATTAGGAGAAGGTTTGGTCTGCTTGCAATAATGCTTAGCTTCTAGAACATTGGCCTCTCAAGAAGATGCATTATACCCAAAAAGCCTATGATCTACAACCCTCATTGCGTCACCCTAAGGCAGTAGGTGATGACACAGTTCATGTTGTGAAGCAATGAATTGATGAGTCCTACCACGCATCTTTTCAAATTCGGGCGCAAATACATTATACATGCTAATATTTGACTTAATTTAATCACTTAGATATTAAACTTTAACAGTAATTTTTTTTTTCCATTCACAATTGAACTCTCATATAAGATAAGATTGTATGCATTACTCTAATTTGACTAGCTTCTCCAAAAACTTTAGAATAGAAGCATGTGGTTTAATGGGGGGTTTTCCCTATGGATACAGATCAGGTGGTCATGATTCTTATATTGATCAGTTGACCTTATCGAGATCAAAAATGGGTCCCTTGTATGGTGGTTGAGGTGTCATGGTAACATTATGCTAAGGTTCTTGTTTATTCTTGTTTTAAACAAGTATTTGAAACAGATTAATTGGATTATTGTCAAATGTCAATGATCTAACTAGGACGACTCAATGTTTGTGTGAAAGAAGCTTTGGCAGCTATACCTAGAATTATCCATGGAAAGATGTGGGACTAGGTGAGTAGGGAGTAGGGACAATGTCTCTGTCGTCACTCCACCAAAGTCAAGGGGCATTGTTGTCATTTGACTCATTTTATTTGGGACCAGAAAAGAAAGAACGACCATGTCATTGCCTTGTAGGCGTAGGCTGATGGCAAAACGTAAGGGCCAAGCTTGAAGCATGATAGGCAAGAATATAAGCCAAAAATGAGATGTTGATCAAATGACTATTGACTAGACATTTACATGATAATTAAAGGTAGTTTCGGTTAATTATAAGAACATCGTCTTCTTTGACTTTAATTATATGGGTAAAAGAAAAAATAAGTAGCATAAAAAATGTGTTCAATAAATTGGTTAAAAATGGAATGAGGTGGGACAAGATTGAAATTAAAAACAATGTTATAAAAAGGTGATGGGCTGCTGAGCTAATGATGGCGAAACTTCTTTTTTTTTAATAATTAATGCTTCCTAATTATGCCGCCTAGGGTAATGATCATCTCTGTGGTCCATCAAAAAATTAAGACAAATCATAAAGAAATTATTTTGTATAATTAATATATTTTTATTTAATATAATTAATTTATATAATAAAATATAAATAAATATTATTAATATTATATTAATATAAACATGTCTTAAATATGATCTCTCATTTTCTTTTCCCAACTTAAAGTTCATATTGCCAAGACCTTTCAATATTAGGCTTTTCTAGGAAACTTACGAGTGGAATTTATTAATGTGTCCAATCACACTTGGACACATGTCTTTTTTTTTAATTGTTACACCACCACTTTAATACACCTAATAATTTTTCTAACTGATGATACATTAATACCCACTTGAGTACATAATTTTGTACTGCACACAATTTTGAAATTACCATGGTACCCACAAACCATCAAATATATGGTTTACTTATATTCATGCATCCATACACAACACAATGTATAATGATCACGTGAGTAAACTATTATATGTTATTAGTATTGTTTTAGATGGTGAAGAATTAGAATGGACAAACATTCAATCAAACTACAACTACCCTACCTTCTCAATGGAATTTTACCAAACTACCAACACACAATTAAAATTCTTGAACTCTTATGTACATTGTTATGTGTTACACATTGACTTCAATTTTTCTTCTCATATATGGTAATTATAGAAAATGAAATTTATTTATGGACAAAACAGCCCTATGGATAATTGGCCCACTTGGAGATATTTAATAATTAATAGTGAATGAACCACCCAATACAATAATTTCAATGGTTGAAACATGTTCATTATGTATATAACAAAGGGCTATGCAAGCGCTCGGCATTGTAAAATACATTCAATAAATTCAAAAATGGACGGACTTATCATATCGGTAAAAAAGTGGATTGGATAAATGAATATACATATGATGTGTTTGTGGATAAATCCACACCAATCTAATAGCCAATCATGGCTCGACACGTGGCTGGTCAGATCCGATTTCGGAGTTTGACCTTTCGACGGTCAAACTTAGACCTCCACGTCATCACACCGACTCGGCATCACACTTCATTGTCAGATCGGATCGGTTTACCCTAGCAGATTCCTCGCGTCCGATCCGACCCGATCTGAGGATCTTCTAAAGAATTGAGTGTTCATCATCTCTTTTATTATCCTAGTTCAGTTTGGCTTGGCATTGGACGACCATCCTTTTCAGACTCTAGTCACGACCGACTACGACTTGAAGGGATCACTGCACCCTGGATCGGCTCGGCCGAGCCGATTCATTTCCGATCCGATCACATGTAGGCTTTGTGTTTACATATGAAGATATCTGTGTTCAGATCGGCTCGGCATCATGCCGTCATTAAAAAGATAATCACGTTGGGACGAACCGCCATACTCGAGTGCACCTGACATGGTTCTCTAACAGATGAAATATTTCAGCTCACAGCCATGACTATTGAGGCTTTTCACCTGAACCTTCCATCATTGCATTGAATGTAGCATTCAATGCAGCATTGAATGCTAAGTAGGTGAGTAACTGTGCATGCTACTAGTCATGACCGAACGCGTGGACCACTCTCAACCATTCATCCACATACAGGTAACTTACTCCTCACAACTTTTTTTGCCTATATAAGCCATCTTATATGCACAAAGCCATCCATCACAAAAAGAAAACACTTGCACAAACCTTTGGCTTACCAAAATCACACTTGGATTTGCTGAGAATAAACCCAGAACATTTACCTTGTTCTTCCCATTCTCCCAAGTTCATCCACGGTTCTTCCTCACTTTCATCCAAACACCACCAAACACACATCACTGACTTTATCATCGGAGAGTGTTTAGCTGGTACCACACCGGTCCATCTCATTTGATCTCGTGTTTGTGAAGGAAAATCTCAATTAATATCTGCATTATCGTTCAGCAAGGCATCTGATCAGCAAAATCACTATTCATAAGTTGTTGTATCTACTTTACGAAAATTGCATCAACATGATGTAAAGTGTAAAGCGACTAGCTGCTTCGTCAGTTCAACCACCAGAGAAAACTGCACTCTTAAACCTGCATAATGGAAGTTTTCTTGGTGGGCTAGTCTGACCTTTCAATGAAACCGAGTATTGCTATAGGCTATAGAGCGAACGTGTGGTGCAAACTTTGTTAGGCAAGAAGATCTTTTATATTTAAGGCTTTTAAGCACGGAACATATATGTATAGACTATATAGTATAAGTAGAGGAACTAAACACGCATGCAGTGAAACTGTTGTATTCAACTGGGTCAAAGGTCATCAATCATATCCACAACCCAATGGCCTATTTTTTATGAAGAATAATGCAAGCTGGATTTCGTCTGTAATCCTCTCTTTGATTTTGTTAACCGTGTGAGGAGCAGTCAGCAATTAGGCAATGTGTACGTACGTTTGCAACTTAATTAATTTGTGTGCAGGAAGCCAAGAAGTAAGAACCCTCCACTCAATACCTTTTCTTTTTCAAGAAAAAGTGGGATATTATGTTTTAGTCTTTTAGAGTGCGAGTGATGTGACATATATATAAATATAACAGTATTTTACTATATATATGACACTCAGAATATGAAGGGATTAGTGTGCATGACATCATTTGTCTGGTTTGGGGGTTTGAATCTGTTGATTAGTAGGAGTAGGAGTAGGTGTAGAAGAAAAAGAAAGAAGAAGAAGAGAGTAGGTGATATAAAACAAAGGACAACCCTGTATAATATGTGAAATATGTTAAAAAAGAAAGATTTTACATTTAAAAATAAGGTTTGCTTAGTCATTTATAAGGAGTTGAGTTTTTCAACTTCTTGCTAATAATTTTGGGTTGATTTTTTAATATTTTTCATATTATTTTTAAATGCCAAGTCTAAACAGTTATATGTGCTTCCATAACACATGTATGGGTGTGTTTAGAGTAAGATATCACATTTTATTGATGTCCTTAAAAATAAAATTTGAGAAAAAATAATTAGAACAATAAGCATTTTTATTCGAAAGAAAAAAAAACAATAAACATTTTCCTTAAATAGAAACCCTTTACCATCACAATAAACCCATAAATTAGAAAGAAAACAAAAAAAGGAAGTCCGTGGGTTGAACTAATTTGGGCTTCCTGGAAAATGGACAATGAAAGAAAAAATTGGGCTTCCTGGTTTCGGTTGGGTTCATGGTGATTAGTGTGAATGCAGACATAGGAGTACCCTTGAACGTCCCCGAGACTAAGGCCCATATCTGGGTTCTGCTATAATATTGGGCCTCTCTCAAACATTGAGCTTGCCACAAGCCCACAATGAGGTTTAGCATTTTTAAGTAGAGTGTTGCTATTTACACACCAATTTTTCTCTCACTACACACCATTTTCTCACCTCACACTTTTTTTTTTTTTTTTTTTTCAAGTTTCTCAAAACACACTCCCAAAATATTTAAAATACCCTCATTTACACAAAAAAAAAAAAACTAAAACCCAAACAGCCTACCCCCACCCCTGACGCCGACCTATCCCCAATGCCGACTCCAGCCTCCCTTCCTCTCTCCTTTTTCCCTTTCTCTCCTCTCTCTCTTTCCCTCTTTCTCCACTCTCTATTTTCTCTCTCTGGCTTTTTACTGTCACTCTTTATCCACCCAACCCAATCACACTAGTCTGATCCAACCTTCGACCTCGACCTCGACCTCGACCTCACCGTGCGCCACCGCTATGGCGGGCGACCTTGTCGGCTTCCAGACCGGCCGAGATCTGTAACAAATCAGAGAGATAGAGGAAAAAAGAGTGATAAAGGCAAAGAGAATAGAGGGAAAAAGACAAAGGGAAGCAGAGAGGGGAGATAGAAAGAAAGGAGAGAAAAGGGGAGGCCAGCCGTCGACCACTGATCTGGAGGCTAACAAGCTCGCCGGCCCCTACATATGATCAAAGAGAGTGGGAGAGAGAAGCCAAATAGGGAAAGGGAGAGATGATAGAAATAAGAAAAAGACAGAGAGGGAATGAGAGAGAATGAGAGGTCGTTGGTTTGAACCGTTGACGATGGTGGGGTCGAGGTGGGTTTGGACTTGGAGGTGATGATGAGTGGTTTTGTTATTTTGAGATTTAGTGAAGGTATTATGGTGATTTGAGTGAGAGGTTAGAATTGTAATTTAATAAATGAGGAAGATATATATGTGTGTAGTGAGAGAAAAATGAGTGTGCAAATAGCATCACTTTTAAAATAAAGGCTATAAAACTAGCTAGCTCCAACCAAAAAAAGAATAATTAAGCTAGCTAAACAAATTTAGTCTAAATGATTATAATCTTTAATCTTTATACTTTATAATAGTATGAAGTATGATGGCATCTCTTCTTCTGTTTGATTCCCGAGAAGTAGCTGAACATAGTTAATTTTATATGGTGAAAAAAAGAGAGACTAAAATATCATGGATAGTTTGAAAGGGAGAGAAACTTAACATATCATAAAGGAGTTCAGGATTTTGAATATTCTAATAGTCCCAACTTTTGAACTTGTAGTATTACACCCACATACGTACTGAGTCTACTGACATACATACATTGAATAATGAAGATTCTCGTGTCACATATCATATGTTATTTTCAAACCAGCTACTGGACAAAAAAAAGGTTGCCACTTGAATCTAGACTGATGAAATGGATGAATTCAAATTATTCACAAATTACAAATTATTCACATCTTACAAATTACAAATTACAAATTACAAAATTACAAAATTCAAATGATTCAAAATTACAAATTATTCAAAATTATTGCTCACAAGATATTTATAAAAATTATTTTACAAATATTTTGAAGGCCATATTTGGGAGCTAAATTGATCATTTATGAGAGATTGGTTGGGCAATATTTATTTCTAGTCAATAGCTTTTGTGTGCACTATTCTCAAGCACTTGTTCAATGATTGTTAGTCAACATTATTTTTCAACCATTAGCCCTAACAATTAGTCGAAACTACATTATTATCTCTCTGGCCCTCAATTTTACCCCAACAAAAAACATTATTATAATTTTGGACAAAAATAAATTAAAAAGTAAGTATGTGTTTGGGGAAGAAGTTTTAAATTGCAAAGAATTTTAAAGTGATGAGATTTAAAATTGGAAAAGTCTTTTTTTTTAGTTGAGTTAATTTATCACCATACAAGTATAACCTGTTTTTGGTTATATGGCCAAGATACACGTATAACCTTTATCACGTAAATTATCCATTTAATATTTCATTGGTCCACAGAGGTAGTCGAATTCCATTTGAATATTTCCATTTCAGCTTTTTTGATTGATATTGACTGTGTATGGCGATTTATACTAGCATAATAAATATCCACCTTCCCTTTGGTTTGTTTTGTGACTTTTGTCCAACATCATTTTCATAGAGTCCCATGCCTCTTGCCATCTTTTGTTCTTTTGCAATTGATAATGCATCATTTTTCTTTTATTCAATAATTAATAGTGCATTCCAAGGCTTTCTTAAGGCATGGACAAAATAATCGTGGTAGTTGAATCCATCAACCCCAATAAAATATGAAAAAAAAAGCAGGTTCAATTATTGAAGGTATAGAGAATAAATATTAGACAAGTCATAATAAATATTTTTACCAACTAATTATTTTCTAATTAATTATTCTTCTAGTAATAAGTAATAACTGAAAACTAGTGTGGTAAAAATAAAAAGAAAAACGGAAATGCTTTATAATAAAAACGTTATAACAGAAAAAAGGGTTTTGCCAATTGCCACCACAAGAAAAATGCAAAAAAGCTGCAGTCATCCGGTACGTCAACAATGCGCTCTACGTAGAAAAGTGGACAAAGCACGCAGGCCGAGTGACGTGGCAAACGTTGATTGGTTAGGGTAGTCCAATAAAAAGGGTGCAAATAATAACAATAATCACCATCTCTCCTAAGTCCTAACCTCGACATACCGAACAGAACATATTCCGTCTTCCGGAGAGCAACAGGAAGAGCAAAACATGGCTCGGGCGACGCTGGTCTTGTCTGTCTTGGTTTTGGCGGTGATTAGCTGCGGCGCGGCAGCATCGAGGTTCGAGGAGTCGAACCCGATCAGGTTGGTATCGGACGGTCTCCGTGAGCTGGAGAGCCAGGTCCTCCAAGTCCTCGGCCACTCGCGCCACGCGCTCCGATTCGCTCGCTTCGCTCACCGGTTCGGCAAGAAGTACGAGAGTGCCGACGAGATGAGACTGCGCTTCGAGATTTTCTCCGAGAATCGGAAGCTGATTCGATCCACCAACAGGAAGGGCTTGCCATACACTCTCGCTGTTAATCGTAATTACAGTCAACCTTCAGTTTCATTTTTATTTGTTTTTTCTAAATAAAAATAAGTAAATAAATTTGTGTAGCTACTACTAAATAGTAAATACAAGTAATTTTGGGCAGGCTTTGCTGATTGGAGTTGGGAAGAGTTCAGAAGACACAGGTTGGGAGCTGCTCAGAACTGCTCTGCCACCACAAAGGGCAACCACAAGCTTACTGATGCTGTTCTTCCTGAGACGGTAACTACAGCCACCTTTAAAAAAATATTATGTGTGACAAGAAACACTTTCATGTAACGTAACGGGTATATATACAATATTGTGTCTATCTCTCTTGTCACAGTAGATAACAGTACGAGAGAGATAAGCATAAAAAGTATATACAACGGTAATAAGTAAGTTTTTTTTCTAAGTGTGACAATAACACCACATGACATATATCAATGAGTGTTCAAAATTTGTTCAAGCATAATTTTATTGTATATTGAGGCATTAGACCATGCAACGAATTACAAAGTGACCCATTAAGCCAAATTATTGATTTTAACCTGTGTGTTTGGAATTGATTATGTATTAATAAATCTTAATGGTCTCAATTGTATTAATGTTGTTCCTTGGCTGTATGTACAGAAAAACTGGAGAGAAGAAGGCATAGTCAGCCCAGTTAAAGATCAAGGTCACTGTGGATCTTGCTGGACATTCAGGTAATTAATTAATTAGCTAAATTCAAATATACCTATATCAATCATTTGTCATTCTTCTAATCTTTAACATATGTATATGCTTAATGCAGTACCACTGGAGCTCTTGAGGCAGCTTATGCACAAGCATTTGGAAAGCAAATCTCTCTCTCTGAACAGCAGCTTGTGGACTGTGCTGGAGCTTTCAACAACTTTGGCTGCCATGGTGGGTTGCCATCTCAGGCCTTTGAGTACATCAAATACAATGGTGGTCTTGACACAGAGGCTGCATATCCCTACACCGGAAATGATGGTGCTTGCAAATTCTCTGCCCAAAATGTTGGTGTCCAAGTCCATAGCTCTGTCAATATTACCCTGGTAAGCCTAATGGGACTAAAATACTTTTGGGATGCTTATTTCAAGGATTAGCTTGTAATCCTTATAGACAATATAATTATGCAGGGTGATGAAGAAGAATTGAAGCATGCAGTTGCATTTGTGCGGCCAGTCAGCGTGGCATTTCAGGTGGTCAGTAGTTTCCGATTTTACAAGTCCGGAGTTTACACCAGCGACACATGTGGCAGCACTCCCATGGTGAGTGTTTGTTTTTCTTATGGAAAATGGTTTAAGAGCTAGCCATCAAATGCTATACATGCTTGTCAAATTAAATGTTTTCAATTCCTAACCTCCTATTTTGTTTGGCAGGATGTGAACCATGCTGTTCTTGCAGTTGGGTATGGCGTGGAAGACGGTGTCCCATTCTGGCTCATCAAGAACTCATGGGGAGCAAGCTGGGGCGACAATGGCTACTTTAAGATGGAGTTTGGGAAGAACATGTGCGGTAAGTTTTCCGGCCAATATTGGAGTGCTAAATAAATGTGAATTATGTTTTGGATTGCAGCTTCTTACTGATATTGATGATGATGATTTGGATGCAGGTGTTGCAACTTGTGCATCATACCCGGTTGTCGCTTAAGTCGGTAATGGAAGAAATGGTGGCCTTGTTGTTGTGGATATGTAATACAAAATTCATCTGTGTTTCAGTCTGGGATGTAGTAGGTTTCCAGTTTCCAGCTTTAAGATGAAGGGTCATGGTTTAATGGTGATTGTAATGTTTCAGTCTTGTTGCACAAAATAAGATTTAAGACTGTACTTATTTGTAGCCATTGTATTATTGTAATGTAAAACAACAAAGACCTTGTTTTAATTCTCTGTAAAATGGTGACATCAGGAATCTTCCCGTTACACCAAAAAAGATAACAATGTACTATTGTACTCCAATTGAATACTTGGTATTGCTTGTTCTATTTGGGTCCAATGAACTCTGTTAAATCGTCTTTCGCATGACCAACCACCGCAAATCCCAATCCAATTAGATACTTTGGTTTCACTACTACCATTTTATGCATTGCTCGAGATTCAACATGATATTCTTATATCCAATTGCAACAACTGAAACTGAAATGTGAAACTAAACTTAAAGTAAAAAGAAAAGAAATAACAACTCAGTATTTTGGTAAATCATTAGCAACAATGGAACTCATACAACAGCATCTTACTTACCTTTACTGGAGTAAAGGCTGTAATGCAACGCATTGTGGCAATGATTTTCATAATCTGGACGAATCATTTGTGGATCAACAATATAAACCAAGAAACAAGCAAATCACTTTTGATATATAGAAACTTGCTGATTTTTTTAAGTAATTAACATGAACAAGTATACACAAGATCTATTCTATGGCAAAGTGATTTGTTGAGTTTATGAATCTCTGCAATTGCTCTCTCCCACCTCCCTTTGCCTTGACATGTCACTAGATGATAGTGGGCTGAAAAGTTGGAACACGAACAAATAAAGCCATGGGGAAGGCAGGGCCGGCCTATTGAAGAATTTTATGATTGAGCGGAAGTTGTATGGCGAAGCTAATATAGTTTCAACTGAAAATGAGTATGGGCAAAGTACTTACTAGTTGTCGACTCATCAGTGTCACAAACTGAGCATGTTTCATTTGGTACCCGATGTGCAACTGTGGAAGGACCTTGTCCAACCACCGGAACCAGTATTCCAATTCCACTTTCATGGTAGAGCTTCAATCAAACAGCCACTGGAATTTCTGCATTTGCTCTCAAATGATCAGTTTTTCCTAAAGGTGGCATACCCAAATTCAGGTCCTTATATGCAGTTTGCTTAATGCGATGGGCTTCATTAGGCATCCCAGCCTTCACGAGGCAAGATATCAAAGAATCTATGGTGATTTTGTCTGGGGCACAACCAACGGCCAGCATCTTGTTAAAATTGCCAATTGCCTCAAACATTCTCCCTTTCATACAATTCCCTAGTATGAGAATGGTAAATGTAACTTTATCAGGCCTACATCTCTTCTCCTCCATCTCTGCCACAATCACATTTGCCTCATCAACATTGCCAGCCTTGCAGAATCCATCTATCACAGGGTTATATATAAAAGGTTTTGGAACAACATCACTCCACTTTAATTGCCTCACAAAATCACGTGCGTCGTGTAGTCTATTCTCCTTGCACAAAGCATTAATAAGGACAGAGAAAGTATACCCACTTGGAGACACATTTTTTGCATTCATCTCATGCCAGAGCTTTAATCCCTGGCTCAGATGCCCAGCTCGACAATAGCCGTCAATTAGGGAAGTGAAAGTGATGACATCCGGACGATAACCATTGAAGAGCATTCCCTCATACATAGCAATTGCAGAGCCCATGTTGCCAGCCTTACCAAATCCATCGATCAGTGCATTAAAAGTAAATGCACTTGGGCTAACTCCAGAATTAATCATCTCATCAAAAAGAACAGAGGCCTCCTCCATTCTGCCCAACTTGCAATAGCCTGATATGACTGACGTAAAACTTATAACATCCGGTGAAAGTTCACTTCTTGACTGAACCTCCTTAAGTAAATCACACCCTCTATCCACCTCATTAGCCCTACAAAGTCCATTAATTAGTGTGTTATATGTGACAACATCAGGGGAACAACCAAAACTCCCCATATCACTGAAAAACTCAAAAGCCTTATCAATTTCTCCAACTCTGCATAAACCTCGAATTAGAATATTGAAAGTCCAATTATCTGGACGACAATGCGACCCCATATGCTTTCTAAATAAGAAAACAGCCTCATCTACTTGATTCTGTTTAACCAACACATTGAACAAGTTATTGTAAACAAAAGGAGACAATCCAATCTCACCACACTGAACCTCATCAAGAAATTTCTCGGCCTTATCTAACTTACCCGTTTGAGCATACGACGATACCAAGAGTTCTACAATCGAATCATCGGGGGTGTGCCCGTCACTCCTCATGCAATCAAATACCAATTTAGCTGAATCCTGAAGACCCATTTGACATAAAGACCTCAAAAGAAAATTGTAGGTCCGTACACTATGATTAATACTCAAACTGACCCTACTGAGCTCAAAGAACTTCAACCCCAATTTAGGACTGTTCAACCGTCTAATAACCTCGAAAGCAATTGAAGGAGTCAAGTTCTTACTAAGATAAGCCAAGTAAGAATCCAAAGAATGCGACCGAACGAAGAGAGTGCAAACAGCCTTAACAAACCAAGCCTCGGGATTTAAGATTACCTCTCTGTCGTGAAACGTGCGAGGTCGAGATCCTCCGTGAGCAAGACTATGGAAATGGGTAATGGCGATCTTGGAGGCTCGAACCAAGTAGATGGGACGGGCTGTGAAGAACAAGAGGGTCATCCGCACCGCCACGCCATCAGTTGGCTCAGCTTTGCTCTCGTAAATATTCTCAATTACAATCCTTGTTTGGGTTTGACCCGAATTTCTTATTTTTCGCCCGGAAATCGGATTGGGTTTTGGGTTGGGATCCTTAATCTTCATGGAGAGGATGAAAAACCCAGTGATGGAAGCATAGAAAACCAAACCTTCACGGACCTTTTAGACCATGTGATGGTGAAAATAGTCAGAGCAATACGCAAACGATGAAATGAACGGAACCCAGAGAGCAGAAAAGGGGGATGAAGCTGATATTTGATTCATTTGCGATGATGATTCGAAAGAGGCTTCGTTTTTCTGATCCTGTTATTCCTGTCTGTGATGGTCACTGCCTTAGGGTTTTTCTCCTGTGGCTTGGAGTCGGAGCTTTTCTCACCGGCCCGTCAAGATAAGATTACCCATTATAATACTTGGGCTGTGGATGATCGGCCCAAAATGGGCCAAGTGGGCTTAGTTAAAGCCCAGTATAGAGCCAAAAAAAATCAAGTGAGCTAATTTTTTTTGGCCACTCAAGGGAGCTAATTTTAATAATAATAAATAATGATAAATTCTAAAGAGATCCCCTCAATTTGCTCAAATGAGTCCCACCCCTTTAAAATTCATTTTTACTCCTTAAAGAAAAATTTAAAAACAAAACAAAACTCTAATCACACCCTCCCACTCTGCGGTTGGTCAACCATCTTCACTCCTCTTTCTTTGGACCCACTTTCTTGTCAAACTTAAAGGTCAACAAAGTCATTAACCTTCCTTATATTTAATAAGAAGATGAGTTTAAAAGAGAGAAGGAAGAAGAAATAAAGAGAGAAAGAGAGAGAGAATGAGGGTGGAAGGGAGGTGGCCGGCCAAATAGTGGGGCCATTGGCCATCGAGAATGAGAGCGGCCGGTGGTGAAATGGGGAAGGATCTAATGTGTGGGGCTGTAGTTTTTTTTTGGTTAATTTTAATTTAGTACCTCAAGTTTGTTTTAAATTTCAATTTAATACCTCATATTTAAAATTTTACAATGTCATACATCATCTTTCTAATTTGTTGCAATGTCATACCTTCGTCAGTATGACTGTTAAGAGATATGTTAAAAGCTGATGTGACACTTACATAGCATTCCCACAATGATAACTAGATGTCACGTGGTCTGATAACAGGCCATGTAATGCCATGTGACATAAAAATAATTAAAAATCTAAAAACATAGCACATTATGTGACATAATTATTTTTAAATTTTTAGATTTTAAATTAATTTTTATGTCACTTGGCATGACGTGTCATGTTATCAGACTATGTGATATCTAGTCAGCATTGTGGGAGTGCCACGTAAGTGTCACATCAACATTTAACAGATCTCTTAACAGTCATATTGATCGAAGTATGACATTCTAACAAATTGGAATGATATAATATGACATTGCAAGATTTTAAATACGAGGTACTAAATTAAAATTTAAAACAAACTTGAAATATTGAACTGAAATTAACCTTTTTTTTTTTTTTTTTCATTAAGGCCTTAAGGGTAAAGTAGGAAATTACAATTTTGGGGGTCAACTTAACAAATGGTGAGGTTTACTTAGAAGTTGTCATAATTAATCAACTAATAAACGAATAAGCTCTCTGCCTCTGAGAGTCTGAGACTGAACTCCGTAAAGGATGAAAAACTGAAACAGAGATCGCAATTCGTAAACAAAATCCAGCGAATTGAATTGAGAAAATCCGTGTTCGAAAATGACAACAGAGAGAGAGAGGCACGCTACGTTGCCGTCAACATCGCCCGAAGACAACGCACTGTAAGTGTTCCCCAAACGAAAAACCAAATTCCTCCCAATCTTCGTTGCATTGCTGTCAATGTGTGAATGAATGTGGTCACTTTCCACTACCTGATTCCAAATCACTACTCTCGTTTAGGTTTCTGGATATAATGCACGAGGCTCCACTGTTCGGTCACCGCAAGTCGCGAAGCCTCTTCGGAAGTGTTTTCTACTTGATCATGCTCGCAGGTTATGCTGCTTTGGCAATCGGAGCTCCATGGATATTTAAACCCATACGTGTATTAGTCCCACAATTTCTTTGCAGTTGCAACGTCCTCCTTCTAATAATCACGGGTTTGTAATTTTTTGATATGGGCATTCTTCAATTATAGAGCTTTCACCTGCTTTCACATTATGTAGTTTTTGATACACTAAAGTTTGTGCCTTTAACTTTTTCAGGCATCTTTCAACAGTATCTGGTATACCAGGTTCAGAAAATACGCTTGCAGGTAAACTTTTTGCTTACTTAGATTTATATTTCTAGGATCGAACACACATTATGCACAAATACAACTTGTTTGTAGCTACACCCTTTGAAGAAAGTTTTATTTGTGCAAGAGTGCCATCAACACCACCAATTCACTCCCTCTCTGAATTGCATATTCAGAGAGGGAGTGAATTGATCTGGCTACTAAAATCCACTTCTGTTTTTGGTATTTGCCCTATTGGGATGGTAACATGTTCCATAAATTACAACTTGCTTGGTTTGTTAACCTCGAGATGCACATTGTTTCGTAGGGTTATTATAGTTTCAGCCAGAAGTTGAAGCATGTTGTTCGCCTACCTTTTGCAGCTACTGCATATGGTATGTGACTTTGTGTTTGAGATGTCTGTTTATTTTTTCCCCCTTTTTATCATTTGAAACATGTGATGGTGGTTTCAATTTTTATCATTGCGAAGACTACAAAAATGCCAGTATTATATTATGCACAATTTTCTACTATTTATTTGCTACTTTTTTCCCTTGAAATATTGTTGTCACCATTGTTATGTATTATTTCTAAATATCTTGCTTGAATGTTAGGAACTGCTGCAATGTTACTTGTCATGGTATGGAGACCCCACATCAGTTTCCTTACTCTCCCAGCAATATTGAGGTATACAAATCACCGACCTATGATACTGAGCATAATCATTTCTTCATCAGAATCTCTGGCTGTTATCTATTTTACAGTTTCTTTGCCTTCTTTCAAATTCAGGATAGCAACAACGTTAATGATGTGGCCAGAATATGGGCTAGTTTTCAAATTCTGGCCCAGAAAATCTATTGATTATTCACTTTTTTGTTCAATATGTTGTGTAGACTTTGGTTGGATAGATTTAATATGAAAGCTAGTTTTATGAATTGGTCCATGACTGAATTTTGATTACCCGTAAATATGCAGGATTATTATGGTAATTGAAGCAATATGTGCCGGTTCTTTTATGAGTCTCTATATTGGTGAGTTTATGTGTGCATTTGGGGCAGTACATTTTGATTATTAATTTGGAAGTATTTATCAGATTACTTGCTAGCTTGGTTGGGCAAGTTTCTTGGTTGTCATGCTGGAGAGTGGAGACTTGGAACAGGATCCTGCCTTCTTAAGTGATTTTTCAGACCCCTTTTATCTCCTAATTCGATGCCCAAGGGCATTTTTGGGTTCATCTGTTTCATGCTGAGGATGAGAAAAAAGTTGTGCTTCTGCTCAACAGTGTGCTTAATCCTGAAATTTTGATATCCAAAGTAGAGCTCTACCAAGCACACCTACATACAAAACGTGAGCTCTTTAACTGATGGAGGTTACATGTCATTTTATTACTATTTTGGTATTTTCAGGTTATGTTCACCAGTACAACTCAATAAATTCCCAGCCTGATGTCTTAAAGTCATTATATTCTCCTCTTCAACCAGCAAGTTCTTTGGAAGGTTTGAGGTAATCATACATTTTTTTTAGTGATGGCCCATATAATCTTGCTTCCTACCTTTATAGGAACGGAAGTGAGATCTGTCACAAGTATTTCCGCCTCAAGAATTTCTAACAGTTCATAACAGAAGATATTTTAGTAGATGTTACTGGAAACTGTTAAATTTCATGCATCCTAACAGAAGGACTTGCATTTTGCTCATGCACGTGCAAAGAGGCATATGCATTAATTTTTCAATTGAAACTAAGGCAATATGTGATGCTACATTATATTGTAATAGGTATCATGATGCTGGTCGACTCTCTGATCAGCAAATGGCTTTGTTGCAATATCAGCGTGAAAACCTTCATTTTTTGAGTGAAGAGGTATATTGGTGGTTTGTTATTGTACTTAATTATTTTATAACATGCAGTTCCTTCAGGTTTTCAAATAATGTTCTTAGTCACTGAAGTGGCAAGGACAATTGAGAACAGTTTTGCTCACCCCCTTTAACTCAGGTGTATGCTCACCTCCCATTTAAAATATTGACATGTGTTTATAAAGCTAACCATGAGTTAATTTATTATATTTAATTATTATAATAATAAAAGAGAAAAATAATTTGACTAACTCTTTTCTACTTTTATCCTTATTTTTTATTAATCTAACTTTTTTCTACTTTTTTATCATCCATTAATTTCTCTCTCTTTTTTTTCTAATCATTTATGCTTCTTTTTTTGGCTCTTCTCCAGTACCCAAGAAAAAACCTTAGTTGTGTATTATGTTATGGCAAAATTATTTTTAACTCTAAAAAAATAAAGTAAAATTAAAGAGAGAGTGAGGCAGAAAGAGAGGTGGTGGGTGGGAGGTGAGGTGAGGTGGGGTGGGGTGGGGGTGGGTCGGGGTTGAGGGAGGTGGGGCGAGGCTGGGTGAGGAGGAGGGATGCAAGGCAGAGAGTGGCATGGGTAGTCGGCTTTGGGTAGTGTCGCCGGAGGTGGAGGTGAAGGTGGAGTTGGAGGTGGAGATCTTCGAAAGCAATGGTTGTTTTTTTATTTTATTTTTTTGGTTGCATTGATTTTTTGTTCATTGGAGAGTTGCAAAAGAAGAAGAAAAATTGAAGGAAGAAGAAAGGATTTGTTGTGGGGAAAGGATTTTTTGTATTTTTAATTGATGGGAGAGTTGCAGGGAAAGGATTTGTTGGATTTTTTTTTTTTTGGGTTGCTGGGATTTTTTTATTTTTTTCTTCTTTGGTTTGAGGTTGTTGGAATATAAGTAGGTAATTTGGAAGCTTAGTGAAGAGTTTTTTTATTTTGATTTTGGTTAGAGTTGAGAAGGAGAATGAAAAATAAAAGGGTAAGAAGAAGAAGAAGAAAAGAGGTGGGGTGGCATTGGTAATGGTGGAGTGCTGGAGTTGCAGAAAAAGAAAATCAAATGATGGTAATACCCCTTTGACTGTTAAATAAAACAAAAAATGTTAAAAGTAAGGAGTATGTGTAATTAAACCAAATCTCAGGGGTTTGAGTGAAATTATCTCATAATTAAATATAATGAATTAACTCATGGTTAACTTTTTAAACACATGTCAATATTTTAGATGGGAGGTGAGCATATACCTGAGTTAAAGGGGGTGAGCAAAACTGCTCTCAGGACAATTAGGTGTTCCATGTTGCATATTAAGTTTTTTTCAGTCAACAATTTTAATTTATATATTTTGAAACACTTTTTTTTTTTTCAGATCCTGCGACTGCAAGAGTGCTTAAGTAAATATGAACGGACTAATGATGGGAGCACACCTCAGGTAATTAATTACTATTATTTAATTATTTTGTCGAACCTGTGAGCATTGAGGCAAAGATTGTTGACCATTGTTACTTCTCTTGGGTAATCACATACATATGCAAATAATTTATGGCTCTCCAATTTGAGTATAAGCCTTAGATGAGCCTTAGATGAGTATGGAATTTTTATCGTAAGAGTGGGGTCATTATACAAAAAATGGTCAGAACAATGCTTACCAGTGTGTTTTTGCAGGTTGATCTTGCCCATCTGTTGGCTGCTCGTGATCAGGAATTACGGACGCTTTCTGCCGAGGTAATACCTGTTTGAAATGCCAAGTTCATTTGTTTTTTTTTACTTTATGAAAAATAAAAGGTAGTTAGTTTTATGCAATTACCTCATCAAGTTGGCCGATATCTTCAGAATGAATGTTTCATCTGCTCTTTTCTTCAACTCTACTACCTAAGCCACTATTCAACATCACATTTTGAAGCTTAAAGGGATACTGAGAGTATTTACATTGCAGATGAATCAACTGCAGTCTGAGCTAAGGCTTGCTCGGTCTTTGATAGCTGAGAGGGATTCTGAAATCCAGCAAGTCCGGACGACCAACAATCAGGTCTCTTACCATGTTAACTCTAAATGTTGCCTTCAGTATTAGATATATGGTTGATACCCGGAAAATCCTGTATATAAAACCACTTGATTATGGTCTCTATGGACTTTGGTTCTTTTATTGCTTAGCTTTTTTCCATTTATTATCCTTTTAACTGTAATACTTGAACAGTACGTGGAGGAGAATGAAAGACTGAGAGCTATTTTAGGAGAATGGAGTACCCGGGCAGCCAAGGTACTGTCATCTTTACCTTAATTATTTGTGAATGACGACTATCAACTTCGTCAATGTACTTGGGGCTTCATTTTCTTCCTATGAAAATTTTTGCTGACATAAATTTTGTTATTTGGGATGTTAAAGCTTGAACGAGCCTTGGAAGCCGAGAGGATATCCAATCTTGAATTACAAAAGAAGATTTCAATGCCCAGAAATCAATCACAATCGTCATCTGAACCAACCAAGCAGCTTGGAACTTAATCACTTTGTCTAGGCATGTGCATATTTGTAATTATCTTGCTTTCATTCACTTATTTAGGTTGGAAAGAAAATTTGGGAGGAAAATTGGTTACGAGGCATTACACTTGTACATAACAATTTGTGTAAGAATCTTTCACAACAAAGCTGCAACTCTTTCAATACAATCCATCTTTATTTGTAGGAAAGAAAAGCTCATCTCTGTTTCCAAAACCAGCAGGTAATGAGGAAGAATTTGATTACAACTTTTCAATGGTACAACACTAATGATAAATTATGGCTTGATGACCCAAAATTGCCGACTACAATTGTTACAGTAGGTATTAATCCTCTAGCTCAATTACAATGGGCTGACATGAGTGGTTTCATTCAAAAAGAGACAACCAAAGACATAATTGTAAAAGTCACGACCTCTAAGTACTTCTCCATTTCCAACTATAGCCTCCATATCATATTTGCATGCTCTTGTACAGTCAGGACAGTAAGTCACCTACAAAACAGGCAACACAAATTACATTATCTTCACATAGGAAATCACTGTTTCCTAATGAGCAGGAAAGTGAGCCGCACAACCCCTCAATTTGCATTAGTTTAGACTTAAAAAGGTACGCATTGATACTAAGAGTGAAGAATCAGAAAAAGATGATGTTGCTTCCAATACAAACCTCCAGTAACTTTGGCAGGAAAGAACCATCAAGCATGACGTCCACACCATACATGGCCCTCGATGCTGGACTATGCATCTCTGGATGTACTTGTGCAGCTGCCTCAAAGACTGATCGGATCATTTTTTTGACTCTCGAATGAATATCTAACCATTTAACTATAACAAACACAAGAACCAACATTAGAGTTTAGTTGAGTATGCTTAGTTAAAAACTGGGGAAACCTTTTACTCTGGAGGGAAGCAAGCAAATGAATACAAACTGGACAGGCCCTCGTACCTTGGTGCTCCTGTTCAAATTCCCTCACAAATTCTGGCGTGCTCTTGTGATTCATTGCCCCTCGATAGTTCTGGAAGCCATAGTAAAGTGATTATGAAAGTGCGGAAACATATATAAAAATGTTGAATACTTTAGAACTGAAGTATAATCTTGAGGCTACAGCATGGTGTGCAGAACAAACCATAACAGTAAAGTGAGTCTCGTACTCGAAAAAACTGTGCTTGTCTAAAGAATATGGGTTGTTTGCCAACCTAACCTGAAATGACAATGAAAATAACTACTTGAATAGAGATAGAGACATCCTACAGATGATAATTCAAACAATAAAGACCAGAAGAGTTGTTCTTCCAATAAAGTCCACAAAAGGTAACATAACACATTCAGAAAGACTCTACAAAGCAGAGACAATGTGCATACCCAGAAAGTGTCTGAAAGAAATATTTCCAAAGGGTTCATACTCCGAACTAACACTATGTAGCGGATATCAAATTTTTTCCCTTTGAACAAAGCAGGGTGCTCAATATACTTCTGACATATCTTTGGTCCAGTCTCCATGAGCCGGATAATAGCACATAAATTATCAGTGACAGTTGTATCTATAGTTCGTGCCATGTTCCAAGGTTTTAAGATCCATAGATTGTTAAGCCCATCTCTTTTCCGTACACAATAGTCACCAATAAGTTGAGACAGATGTGTTTCAAGATTATAAGTAGGCTGCAGCCACTCAGGAGATCCATGTGCCTGCCAACAGGGAAAAAGATCAAGGTTAACCAACCTTATGCAGGAAGGGGGAAGACTGTGATTTGTCTTTTGGTAAACAATTAGAATCAGTAAGTTGATGAAATTTGAAGGGAGAGAACTTAAGATAGTTAAGGTAAACTGATGATAGACAAAGGTGGACCATTTAGAAGAGTATTAACACTAGAATTTGCATTCAATAAAAATTTGCTTTCTTAACCTTCTGAACAGTCTCTGCCAAATAATGTTTCATCACAATACAAGCCTCAAAAGGAAATTGGTTTATGTACTGATTGTCTGTTATCCCTGTAGCCTTCTTCATATCCTCATCCACCTGTATACTCGTCCATATGATTTCTGCATCCTTAGGATCAGTTGCTGTTAAGCAACCCCCCAGAGAGAGAGAGATCTGTCAGAGCATGTAAATATCAAACATATATAGTCAAATTAGTTGAAAAAAACAAAATAGAGTTCTTGAACAAGTACACAACCAGGGAGTTAAAAAACTGTGACAATCAGCATAGTATAGAATAAAATGTTTAAGAGATACAATAGATACTTACCAATACATGGCAATTTACATATTAGAGAACATACAAGCAAGAAAACAACTACATTAAACAAGAACTTAAGCACAGCAAGTCATGCAAAACTGAACTTAATACGTACTGATTACAAACTCAGGACGTGTCAGAAGTTCTTCTACTTGAGGTATATCAGAGTACACACGTAAAGCACATGTTTCACTACGCTTCAGGCTTCTAGTTGGACATGACTCCATCAGCAGAGAAGTTAAATTTTTTGATTGCAAGTTCTTCCAGTACTTCTCATACTCCTGGAGAAATTAATGTGAATTAATATCAAGTTTTTTTAACAAACCACAGTCTAAAATGAATCATAGATTTGAATCAAAATTTAATGTTTTAATAGGGAACCATACTCGAATAAAATAATTCTCTGGTGTATGGAACCAAGCTGTAAGTCTGGCAGAACGTTGCTTGTCCTCCCCAATACCAAAGAGATAATCGCGAGTGCACTCATAACCTTTTTGGACATTCTGGATTGGCCATAATATACAGAAACTGAAAATGACAGAAGCAATAATTCGTTTAATAATTTTCTACTGCATCAAACTAATTACCCCTAAAGCAAAGCTGTATCAGTACGAAATGCATATGGAATTTCCATGGACCTCTGTAAAGTGTAAAAGGATTACAGAGGAAACTAAAATGCATTACTTTATAGAACCCAGGTTTCTACCTCTGCCTTTCATTTTCAAAATTTTTCACATGATCAACAAAAATGAAATTTCTAGAGAATTATAAAGTACATACCAAGTTCATCTACAGAAGATGAGAAAAATTAGTCTATTCACAAAAGCAGAAAAAGCAAATGAAGAAAAATAAAGTGACAACCTCACAGCTGATGTTAGTGTTCCCTCTGGCATGAAGAGAAAAGGAGCAACTCTGAAATTTGGCTCATCACTATGCCGCAAAGCTGATCCTAGCTCATCCATCACGTACCTACAAAGAACTCCAAAACAAGATATCATCAATTCAAATTAACAATTTGTTGTTTTTTCATGTAGTTTGGATGTTGTAAGGACAAATACACATAAATAAATGAACACTCGAAAGCATACCATACAGAGGTCTCATCTATCTTCTCCTCATCTGCAAGTCGATATGACATTAAATATAGCCACATTGCATTTATAACACGATCAGCAAGAGGCTCATCAGCAGTCCACTCAGGAAGATGTGGCTGAAGCACTGAGTCAACCACGTGCTTTTCAGTTTCAAATATTTTTGATGCATTGACACCATTCAGTACTGAAAGACTAGGAAGAGATTCAAGAATTTGCACAGCACTTTCTCCGAGAGGGCCAGGAATATCCACCTACAAAACAAGTTTACATTCTAAATATCCTAAATTTTATTGACAAAATGCTTTGTTCAACAAAGGAACCTTTGTACTAGAAAACACAACACCTATTCCTAACAAAATTACCTCCAGAGACTGTAAGGAAGGAAAGTTCCTGAGTACATACAACAAGTCACCCACTGAGGTCTCTTCTAATGAATTTCCCCGAAGATTCAAGTATGAAAGACATGGCAATTGATTAGGTGTAAATGCCTACAAACACAAAAAAGAAATAACCATATCACTGAATAAAAAAAATAAAAAATAAAAACCCGTGAAGCAACTAGGATATACATATAGAAAATGCTTGAACCTTATTGATTAAATTGTGAATACATCTATTTGAGAGATCAAGGTCCGTGACTTGCGGCAATGGACAGTCAAGCTGATCAATGCTGCCTGGGTTTTCCTTGTCATATACTCCTCCACAAAACCCCACTGCCCACTCACCAAAATTGGAGGTAAATTTTGAGTTATAGATTTCAAGATTCGGCAATTCTCGAAGAACTTTATCCGCCAATTCATCACCACTGAATTAAAAAAAAAAAAAAAAATCTGTCAGCAAAGAAGTGTCAGAAATAAAGCAAGAAAATAACAACTTTCTACCTACTAATAAACATACATACCATTTTTGTATAACTGGGTTATTGCTCAGCCATAGAGCTCTTAGATTTTTGAATTTGCTAACTTCCTGAACAACTACTTCCACATTGTCAAGCTTATTTCCACACAAGGACAATGCAAGCAAACCCTGATCATATGAACACATTAGAGCTTTAGAAAATAAACAACATATTTCTCTAACAATACAAACAAAGTTTATAGAACTTTAGAAATGACATACTGGGCACTTAGTAGATAAGTCTAAAGACGACAGCGTTTCATCGTCGATGTCAAGGTCTTCAAGCTCCAACCACCTCACAGTCTCTTTAGCTTCACTTATTTCATTTTCCAGTACCTCCCAAACGCTGCGTTTTGCATTGCTCTCACTCAAAACTTGGCTCTCTTCGGAATCAGAATTCGACTCAATATCCACGCACATTATCGATGCCATCCTCTCAGTCAAACCCGGAACTTCCCTTAACTACACAACCAAACAGACACCAAAAGGAAAAAAACAGCTTTGCTTTTTAAATTTTACTGGCAGCCAAACAGAGAATTGGAAAACAGGGCTAGTTCAAGAACCTGTTTGGAAGCGTCGGAGAGGCGGAAAGTCCAGGCGTGGTCGACGAGGAAGACGTCGGAGTGTTTGGACATGGAGTCGGAGGTCAAAACGAGTCGTCGTTGACGGCCGTCCTCGGTGGGCTCGATTTGGAAGTGGGACCCGCCGTCGAAGCTCTCCGACAGAAGCTTCTGGAAGAGCTGACGGTGCAGAGACTGTGGTAGTCCCGAGGCTGCGAGGAGCAGTCCGTGAACTTTCACGAAGTCCTCGTAGGTTTCGATTCTCTTGGCCGGTCCCGACATTGTGACTGTCGAGTGTCGACTGCGTACGAGGTTTCACTGTTTTTGGCGGCTGAGTGAGAGAGAGAGAGTGGCGGAGGAAGAGGAGGATTCCAGGCCTCTCTGCTAGACTTGTAAACCTGTCTATGAGAGAAGCTATGAGATTTGGGCTGAGCTGAGCTGGGCTGGGCTTTTTCGGTGCAATGGTTTATTGAGCATCGGTTTAGTTTGAGAGTGGCTTGACCTGAGTTGGGTCAAAGCAGAAATCAAGGGCAAGGGGACAAAGATCAAGAGCCGCTATTTACGACGGAATCATGTGGTTTGGGTTGGGCTCACTTTCTTACAAGGCTTCGTAAAAATCTGTTTTTTTCTCGGATGCCACATTATGATGGCCACGTGGTACCCAATTACCAATTAGAACATGACCAGCATCTTACCAAACACCACATGTGTGAATTGTGATGTGCCATTATCTCTTACGTCTTCGAAATTCTAAGCTCCTCCTTCAATTAACATGCAATGCACCTACCAAGTTATTAGATGATGCAAATGTTGAAAGTGTTGATATGATAATTCTAACTTTGTGGAATGTGGTGGATCTTTTACTTTAATTTTAGTGCATTATGCTTTGCCAAAGAATCAATACACATTTGCGCAAAAGATTGTATAGTTGAATCTTGTAGTTGTTTTTACGGCAAATTACACGCAAGTATCTCAATTAACCACCTATTTTCACTTGAGTACCTTAATAAAAAAAAGTTGTTCAAAGATACCTCAATTACTGATTTTGCACACTCAAGTACAACCGTCAACTTTTCCATCTAAGAGACCGTTAACTGTCTACGTGATGCGCTGACATGGTTTTAAAAAAATATCACTTGGACAAAAAATTAAAATAAACTTTAAAAAATGAAATAATGATTAAGAAAACTAAAAACCCAATAAGTAAATTTTTTTTTTTTAAAAAAGGCTGAGAATAACCTAGCAACCTCGTATCCCCGATCCTTCCTCTCTCCGCCTCCCCCTGTCGGCCACCCAACCCACCCACCTCCCTCCCTCCCCCTCTACGGCCACCAGCTCCACCTCTCCCATTCCCTTCTTCACCACCTTCACTGTAAATCACATTGGCCACCCAACCAGCGTCGAGCCCTCATCCCTCTTCTTCTTATTCTTTTGCAAACACCTCCAGCCATGGCTGCAAATTTGAGGGACCAGATTGAAGTCCGAGAACTGAATCTAGCCCTGCCCCTCCCCTCCCCGCCCAGCCAAGCCCTCTCACCAAGCCCTAGCCCCGCCTTGCCATGCCATGCCATGATCATCCCCACGCATCCCAGCCTCGCCATGCACCACCCAGCCTAGGCCCCGCCCCACCAGGAAGATCCAGCGTCTGAGCTACACGTGGTGGGCAAGAGAGAAAGAGTGATAGAAAAAGAGAAAGAAAGAGAAATAAAGAAATGGAGTTGGTGGCCAGAGAAGGGGAGGGAGGTGGTTGGGTTGGGTGGCCGACACGTGGGAGGCAAAGAAAGGAGGGCAAGAGCTGCGCGAACAGGTTTTTTTTTTTTTAAATTTACTTATTGGGTTTTTATTTTTTTTTAGTTTTCTTAATCATTATTTCATTTTTTAAAGTTTATTTAATTTTTTATTATTTTTTTTCCACGTGGCATTTTTTTAAAACTATGTCAGCGCGCCATGTAGGCAGTTAACGGTCTTCAAACAAAAAAGTTGACGGAGGTACCTGAGTGTGCAAAATCAGTAATTGAGATACCATTAAAAAACTTTTTTTTATTAAAGTACTCAAGTGAAAATAGGTGGTTAGTTGAGATACTAGCGTGTAATTTACTCTTATATTTATAGGAACCTATTTTTAGTGCATGATGCAAATGCGAATCAAATAATCAGTATAGAATATGAGGGAGCGTTTTAATGTTAATAGTAAGTATGGTAACACCCTCTCATATCCCACATTTCAATTCTATAAAAGATTGTAGAAATTACATGAAACCATGTTCTGATGAAACCCGCAAACTAACATAGATCGACCAATGTGCTAGACTGCTAGAATATGATAAGCCAAAAGTGGGGGACCCTCATCATCTTTTGTCCTTTTAGTGACGGTGGGGACCCAGGGTTTGCCAAAGAGTAAAGAGTAAAGATTCATCATTATCAAAATCACAATGGAGCCGTCAACATCACATACATTCACACACAGTCAACAAATCTTGTACACCCTGCAAACATCATAACCACACCATACCGTGAGAGTCTTCCACACACAAATTCACCTTACCTTTTGAGGTGTCAATTGACACGAGTATGACCCGATATGACATGATTAAAATTGGTACGACAAGAGTATAAGCACGATGCGAGTAAATGGACTAGACCGACTTTTTCAACCCATCAAATACAGCATGATAAAAGTACGACATAGATCAACCACGTCACGGTACAAAAAAGAGACAGTTCAATTTTAATAAACAAAACACAAATATAAACACAGAACACGAATGAACCCAATTTAAACATGCCCGGCACGACACTGTTTAAGTGTTTAACACCTCTAACTCCACCCCCACACCCAAAAGTAGAAGAATTAAATAAGCGAAAAAAAAAAGGATAAATAGATAAATAATCAGATAATTTAGTTTACTATTCCCCATAGGCCATCTTCATATTCCCATATTTGAACTGCTTCTTCAATCAGGATAAGACTTTGCCTCCATTTATTCTCTTTTTTTCTTTGTTGTTTATCCCTTTGCCTATTATATTCATAATTCAGTACAGATAAAGCTCTTTGTGGAGAGTATATCTATATGAAAATGGCGAAAATATCGCCAACCCATGTGCTCTTCTTCACCAGCTATTAATACCCCACCTCGGTCATTTTTCTTCTCTCTGTTTTCTTTTCAATCCAAAGTCAGTAATTCATCGTATTTCTCTCCAATCTCTCAACTTTGAAACGAACCCATGTCTATTGCTTTGGACAGTAATGGTAATAGTGGCAATAATATGATCCGACGATCGAGGTTCATCCATGGCATGCCCTGTATCTCGATCTACGACGAGTCGTCTGAGGGCAAAGGCTTTTCTCAAGATCGTCGTTTAGAACAGGACTTGGACTCCTGTAGCTCGTCTTCTGTTGGTAGGGACAGTGACTTGTCTGATGAGTCATCGGAGGGCGACGACTCTGGTGAGACTGAGGTTCAGAGCTCGTATAAAGGACCTTTGGACACCATGGACCAGCTTCAGGAGGTTTTGCCTGTCAAGTATGTTAATGGGTACCTTGTACTTTTTTGGATTTTTATTTAATTTGGATTTTAATTGGTGGGGGTTGTGGTTTTATTGAATTAGCGAATTGGGTTTTGGTTATTTGGGTTAAAGTTTGATCCTTGATTGGTTGCTGAGCATATTTCGTTTTTATTGAATAAAGACTTGGGTTATAGAATTATTAGGATGTAGGTTTTTTCGTTTAAGAATGATTCAATAATATACAGAACCCCCAAAAAAGGAAGAATTAGAAAGCGGCTAATATGTCTGAGGCTTTTGTATTAAATAACAAGAATAAAAAGCTCACAAGTTTCTCATAAATTTGCATTTTGCTGGATGCTTTGTTTGGCTTTTGTGAAACTATAGGAAATGAGAAGAGCTTGAATGTTTGAGCTTTGTGGATGATGTTTGTTTGTTTCTCACTTTTTTGTTTGTTGTTTTTTCTGTCCAAGTTCCATGCGGATTTTTGTTTTTGTTTCTCCGTTATCACTTCATTATTCTCTTGTTTTTGGTCTGTACGTTCCTCCAAAGAAGAAACATGTTCAAATTTTACCTTTTCTAGTCTTATCAGCAACCAGAGCATATAGCAAAACTTTGAGGGTGTCCAAGTATGAAGGCGATGCAATCAATAACATAGTTGGTTTATTCTTAGACTTTTTTGTCTTGTAGGCTTCTATGTCATCTTTTGGATTTTCTTGAAATTTATTGACATGGAAGGCTGAAATCAATGTTCAACTATCAGTATGTTTTATCCTTTTTTGATAAATTCAAGTTTTGAACTTCTCTAATTGGGACCTTTAAACTAAAATTTAATGAATTAGGTTGAAGTGGAGAAGGACGGAGGGTTTGATTGTTGAAAAAAATTGCTTAAAAGTTGAAAGCCATGCTGAAAAGGTCCGAAGGGGAAGTCAGTCCATGCTTGTTCTGTCTTTTGTGCAAGTTTTTATGACTTGTTTCCTTATTTTGTGTCATGAATGAATAAAAGTTCGTTTGTGTGACAATAATTGGCTTCTATTGTTTGAGATCTTTTCTTGGAGGTGAGGATTTTGAAATGATTTAGATGAATCTTTATGAATCATTAAATGCAAGCTACAAGCTTGAGAAACATATTTACAAGTATTATCTGACAAGACAAATTATGCTGTCTATTACCCTATTTCGTGTATTTTATATCTTATATGTTTCTGTCTCATTTCAGGAGAGGCATATCTATGTTTTATAGTGGTAAATCAAAGTCCTTCACGAGCCTAGCAGATGCCTCATCTGTTTCTTCTGTTAAGGACATTGCAAAGCCAGAAAATGCTTATACCAAGAAGCGCAAGAATCTGTTAGTCCATAATTATTTCCGGGATAGGAATTGCAACTCTGTGAAGAATAATGGTGGTGTGATAAAGAGACCAACTAACTCTGGTCGAGGCACATTTCTTCTTGGGGGGACTTTGAGCAGCTCTAATAGCTATACTAATGGAGAATACTCCAACTCAATTTCACAACCACCTTCTTCCTGTCTTCCACCTCTACATCCACACGGTAAAAGATCACCTGATAATGGATCACCGCCATCACCTCCTCCTCGACGGAATTCTCCTTGGAGGTCATTCTCTCTGTCTGATCTACAATGTGCTGCGGCAGCAACACCTAACATCACTGGCTTTGCAGTTTGTAGTGGAAATATGGACAACAACCTACATTGACATTTTAGCTTTATATATGTTCCATTTTCACAATTCAGGAAGAATGTTGGTGGTGTCGAAGTTCCAATCTCATGAGCTTTTCCACTGTACTAGTAGCATCTGCATACCATGTCCGGGCATCTTGAAGATCTAATCGGATCTATAGTGTTTCCCACATATAGGCTTTAGTTGTTATGTGATGACTAGAATGTGTCATTGTATCATACAGGTATCAAATTTATGTTTCTTGTTCCAAATTTGGGAATGTTATGTTGGCCATCTTTTACTGAACACAAATATATTGACATCATTAGAGATTCAGGTGGACTCCTCAAATTTTTATGGAAGTCATTAAACTCTTATGCACCATTTAAACTACAATTTGACATTTACATGCATTTTTATAAAGCTATTGGAGTATCATCTATGGATAATTACATAGTGGACTATAACTTAATTTACAAAAGTTCCATACCCTGTTGTTATTTTTCTTATACAATCAAGTAACATTATACCTAAAAAGAAGTGTTAAAAGACTTTAATTTCCCGTCATCTCCCAGTCCAAAGATTGGTTTCTCTTGATTATGCATCCAATTCACTCATCAGTGTAGCTTTTAGTAAAAAAATTCAGTACAAGTCTTCCTTCAGATGGGGTGGTGTCCAAGTTAAGTTCAGCACGAAAGAGCTCGAATATATGTTTTCGGATTTTGGTCTTTTAAGTTTGCATTTGATATAATTAATTCTGCTTTTCAAAGGAAACTGAAAATGAACAAAACAAAGTACTTGCAAAGTGTTACAACTAGCTACCTGCCGTGTTGGGCTGTATTGGATTGAATGGGTATTAAAACCTATAAAATTAGGACAAATAATAGTAGGCATGGGACAAAGGCTGAAAAAAAAAAAAAACCAAAATTTATAGAGTTTAGTGCCAATACAGTTAGTCTAGTTATGTACAGCCAATATGGTTAGTCCAATTTTGTACGGCCAACAATATCGAATAATCTAGCCAAAGAAATAGGAATAAAGGTATGCCTAGTCCAGTCTTATACGGTCAATACGGCTGGTCTTGTTGTATTGACCGGTCCAGTCCCGTATGACGTAACGTAAGACCAAAGTCTTATCCATTTGTAGATGGAACTTCGACAGGAGCAGCTAGGTCTAGAGGGAAATTATGAGCACTACGTTCATGCATAACTTCCATACCAAGGTTAGCGCGATTAATAATATCAACCTAAGTGTTAATTACACGATCTTAACTATTAACTACAGATTGGTTGAAATTAAAACCATTTAAGTTGAGAGCCATAGTGCTGATACCTAAAGTGGTGAATCAGATACCTACTATAGGCCAAGTAGCTAAGAAAAAATATAAAGAACGAGAATTGTTGAAACTAGCATATTAGAACATCAATCGGCCAAAATAACCATGAGCGGCTACGATATTATAAGTTTCTTCCTCTTAACCGAATCTTTAACCTTCATTAGCATATTCATTTTCTGTGGTTTCTGATCCGTACAACTAGACCATTTCTAATGAATTAAGCTAATTTCAATTTGTTTCAAAAAATTTCACTAAGTATAAAAAATTCAAATTAATTACATTATGTATATATAAATATAAAACTAAGTCATATATTATATGAATTGGAATCGGATATACTAAAATCTATATTTGTTCCATTAGCTTAGTGAGTTTCCCGTCTTTGGATTGTAACATCGGATTAAATTACCAAATTAATTTCCTATTAATTACATTAGATTCTGATCAAAATCCAATCTATTTTCAAGTTTAGTAGCTAGATCTCCATTTGTTTCTATAAATCTTGTTAAGTTCATCTTTTGTTTGGGGCGCTCTCACCCCACTTTATCGAAAAAGAGGAAAAAAAAAAGCATGGAATAATGAACCATTAGCGGATTGGCCTAGTAGGTAATAAAGTTGGAAGTTTGCAACTGACCGTCTGAGAGTCTCCCATTTGTAAGATTTTGTCAGAGTACCAAAACATGCAATTCTCAGAACGGGAAAAAGTTTTAATGGCACCAACAATAGTTGCCAAACAATTGTTCTAAAACGCATTAATTGTGTGTTGCAATTCATGATTTTTTGCTTAAAGTGATATCCAAACCCACAAAACCCTCCAAAAAAGATAAACAAACTGATAAGACCAACCATTATGAGAGCAGCTCAGCATCAGTTTCTGCATGCTTTCTTGACTGGCAGTGCCTTTAAATATCGCCTAGGAGTCCAGCACCAAACTCATGTTTTGTGCTTCTTCTGTCAGGGCATCTTAGACCTTGGTCAATCACATCTTCCTGAGCACAACAGCTAGCTAGCTACTCCAAGAAAAACGATACTTCAGGTTTGTTTATGCAAACCCACTTGGATTTTGATGTTCATATCTCTGTTTCTCAATTCTTTGCTTTCATTTTCTTGATATGATATATAATTTTGGTATCTGTGTTTTGATGGTAACAAAATTTTGATAGCAGGTACACACATTATGGCTTCAAAGTACTTATCTACTTATGTCTCAGAAGAGCAATTCAGGCTGTTTCACTCCATCGACCGAATGCTCTACACCATTCTGGTCTTCATTCTCTGCCGTGATCCTGTGGAGTCTATGCAGGTTATGGCCATGTGGCTCTGGCTGGAGAGGATGGGATTTTACCATGCTGTGATAAAGATACTTGATTTGCCTTTTACCTTAATCAACGAACTCGCAGACGAGACTGTGACATGCCTCAACATCATCATCAATGGCACCCAATCTTCCATCCTGGACGAGAGTCTAGACATCTCTCTCGTCCAGACCTTCATACATAAAGACATCTCCATCCAATACTTCCATGAAAATCGAGTGGATGCAGCTAGCGCGATCGCGAGCGCAGCCAGCGACATGTGCCTCAGGGCCTTGGGAGACATCATGCAGCAAGCCATTGAGAGAAATGCTGCTCAAACCTCATCATCATCAGCATCATCTTCAACTCACCAACCTCCGCTGCTGGCTTACCCTGCAGGACTAAACAGTCCAACTCGGGTGGGAGTAATTGGAGGAGGTCGTGACAACAACAACAACAACAACAACAACAACAACTACTACTACTACTACAACTACAACTACAACTACAACTACAACTACAGCAACTACGCTCAGCAACAACAACAACAACAGCCACCACCTGACAGGACCCTGTTTGTGACATTCTCAAGGGGGTACCCAGTATATGACTATGAATTGAGGCACTTCTTCACTGACATTTATGGGGATTGCATTGAGTCTCTGCAGATGCAGGAAGTGCAGCCTCCTGAACAGCCTCTGTTTGCTCGAATTGTTTTCTATTCTGCAGCATATGTTGAATCCATTCTCGATGGTATGGGTAAAGCCAAGTTTACAATCAATGGAAAGCATGCATGGGCAAGAAAGTTCGTGCCAAAACGCACAAGGTCTCTGCTTCCACCAGTACTCCTGTGGCAGCCGGTTACCCCTTCTGGGTCAAATTAATTATGTAGAGACTTAGAGGGGTGACTTTTGTATGATGAACTTATGTTGAAATAAATGGGATTTTAGAGCAATAGTCACTTTTGGTGCATATATATTTTAGAGCAATAGTTGGTAACTCTTATTATCAATAAAAAATAAAATTTTCTAAGTTTTAATGTGCCCATTATAGGTTTACGGCGTAACAGCGCTATTGATCATCATTATTCTTTAAGTGCAAATTAATACGTTACATGCTTAAGATTTCGGGAGTACAAATCTATCAATATGACGTGTTCAATTAAAATTATAGGAGTGTAAATATTTTGATACAACTAGATGACGTCACAAACGATAGTGTAACATTGATCGTTATAGGTTAACCAATTAGATCAATGACTTTACCAACAAGACAACGCAACATTATAATTGTAGGTTTGTGGCGCTACGCACCATAATAATTGTACATTATTCTAGAATTACAAATCGATATTACGTGTTCAATTAAGATTATAGGAGCGTAAATGCTCTTAACCAATTAAATGGCGTTGATATTATTAGTTGTTTTGTGCTTAGAAGGCAACACACCTACGTCCCCAATAGTATTTTTCTTGTTTTGAACCCTACAAGATTGAGATTAAACTACCTAATTTATTAGAAGACTTGAGTTCAAGATTTCTAGCTTAACCAAGGAGGAGAGTAGAACCGATATCTTAATCTTATTTGAACCTCTAGAAATATATTTTAGTAGAAAAACGAGTCTTGTCAAATTTTTAAGAAATAACATCTTCAAGTTTACTTAATGAGATTATGATCAGTAATGCATAACCCAAATAAAGGGAAAAGATTTTGACAACTCGTTTGTAAAATAAATAAAAAAAGGCCTAAAACAATGGTGTCTTCGAGCCAAAAAAAAAAAAAAGGTTTAAAAATATTAAAAGAAACATCTTGTTGGAGCTGTTTACCATTAATTACCATCAAGTAGAGAAAGAGGGGTGGCAAGTGGCAACAACACTAACAAGAAGTTGAAACACAATTACGGTTGATGAATGTATCCCACTTCCCATTTATTAAGATTTAAGAAAAAAAGCTTTGCAGTTAAGACTTATTATATGGCACTCTTATTTTATATGGAAACTAACTTTATTCCGTGGGTCTTTTTTGATGTACTATACTACTATGAGGCTATGCTATCTAAATAAAGTACATCATTCCAAAAAAAACAAAAATCTTTAGAGGTCATAGTCTAAGGAAACTTGCAATTTCAATTTGGGTTGAGTTGATACTTGACACAGCATATCTATTATATCTAACCAGATTGAAGTATGGAAACAAATTTTCTTTGGGTCACCGTTTCCAAATGCATTTATAGCTCTCAGTTCTCACTCCTGGACCAAACATTGCGAAAGCCTTGGTGGGCCTTCTCAACTCAAACCCAAATGGACCAAACCTTCCTGAAGAGGACATACCCAGTATTGACCAAAAGTTTAAGGGCATAGCGGTGACATCCGTATTTCATCAAGGCTAAAACCATCGTTATATATTTATACAGGAAGACGATTTTTGCACTCTTTTTTTCTTCATTTACGCTCCTTCACATTTTCTAAGATTTATATATATATATTTTTATATGTATTCCCAAATCTACTCTTTTATGACTTATTGATTTATTCATTATTAATTTGATCATTATCTAAGATATCAATGTTATATGCTAAAACTTTTCAGATAGTATTTTTTCACTTCTTTCTCGTGCTTCCTGTGATGTTTCTCTTCATCTACAATCTTATTTGGATTTATTTATTTTTTCTCTAATGTTTTCATTTTTGTTAAAGGATGGCTCAAATTTACTATAAGTGATAGGTATGAAAGCACATATTATTAAGAAGAAGATAACCATTATTATCATAAATGGCAATTATAATTGGTTGTTTCATATAATACTTGCCTTGAGTTGTAAAGATTTGGAATAGAAAAAAAAAAAAACTGAGAGGAAGATAACAAGAAAAATTTAGAATACATAGGAAGAATGAATGAAAAAAAATCTCGACATAAAAATTCTAGTGTACATGTTGATTTTTTTGGATTAGATTAATATTTATATTTGCTTATTGATTTATTTGGGTTGGGTTGCACTTGCAAAGATATGAAAAAGAATAAAAAAAAAAAAGAGATATTGAGAGAATATGAAAAGAAGAAAGAAAATGAAATTTCAAAGTACTCCAATATTGTGACCATATATAATATATATGTATTTGGTGGACAATATTAAGCAAGTTCTCGAGACAATAGCCTCCGGAGAGAAACCTTAACTAGTACTAGCATGATAATAGGTTAAAAAGAGAAGACATAATCCATAAATTAATAACATTTTCAAACTCAAAGGAATAAAGGGTAGAATTGGAAATACAAATAAAAAATATATAAAAAATCATTAAACAAATATGAAGGTAAATGGAGAAAATGGATCCCATGTATTTTATACAACAAATAATAGTAAATTCCTCTCTTCATCCCATCCCTCCCAAGTCCCAACTGAACTCTCCAAAGCCTCGTCCGTACAGTTTACAGTTCTTGCTTGTTCCGAAAATGGATTGGGGTTCGAATCCGACGAATGGTGAAGAACCCACTTCGTGGGATGAGCTTTACAGTATTAATCTGATTCCATCAGAGTTGTTTATCAAGTTCCGGAAAGAAGTACAGGGTTTAAGGGTTGGTCTCAATTTAGAGGTATATTTCTGTCTCTCCTTAACGTTTTTGAACTGTTATATTATGTGCCCAGTTGATATTTATGATAAGCCAAAGCCCAATTCTCTGTGTGATATGTTAAATATGAAGATTAACTTGATGGGTTACTTCGTCCAAGTCATGGGTTTAAGTTTTTTCTGCACCAGAAAGGCAATCCTGTCCCCTGTTTGTGAAGAATGGTGTTTGGATTAAGTTATGTTTGGAGTTTGATAGGTCTGTTATGATGTGTGTTTTGTATTTGTAAACAATCGATGAGAATATTCTAATCCAGATGAGAACAGTACACACGGTGAGACAGAAGACTAATACATATTTCTGGTGCCTGTTACACAGTTTTGGTGTGGGATAGTGAAACTGTGTAAACACATGCTACCTTGTTTGTGACCTAGTATGAAGAGTAATCTATTATGGGAATCTCGCTTGATTATGTCAGATGTCTGATGACTGATGTTGTGATACACATCCTATATTGATCATACATGTCTAAGAGAGGGTGTTTCATACTTTTTGAAGTGTCTATGGTTTGGAAAAAGAAGAGAGGGCGCTTCACACTGATAATATGATTGTGTTTTTTGTTGGCCACACTAAATTTTTGGCTTGTAGATTGGTTCTTGTGTCCTAGTTTGTGGTTTCTTCTTCTTTTTTCATTTCCCTCCTTTTTGTCTTGAGGTTTTAATACTGGATTTCTATGCACTTATGAAATATACTTGATAAAATCTTAAAAATTTTCTTGCAGTTATTGTGCATACATTTTTTAGTATAAGCTGCAATGTCTTATAGTATTTGCATTTTCAACTATTAACCCATATTGAGTGCTGTCCAAAATCTTACTTATTGATATTGTCGTTGTGGTTCAGTTCTATAATGCTCCATGCAATGAGTTTCAAGCAAAGCTTGTATTGAAGCCCTTAGCTCCTGAACAGAGGTGGAAGTTCATCTATGAGCCAGTCCATCAGGATGTTCGTATTCTTTCGAAAAAGATTCCTCTAAGTAGATATTTAAATCTCCAGGTTTGATGCTTTCAATTTGATACTTTATTCAATGCCCCACCCCAGTTTCCTGCACCACGTACCAAAGTATTTCCGGATCCTTCGCATGCACACTTGACTTAATGTACCAGCCTTGATAGGAGTTGATAATTTTTTAGCTTACAGTAATCATATAGTCTGCATGCAGACACAGTTTCCTGCACTGATGTCCAAATATTGTTGTAATCACACTACAAACTGTTGGAAAAAGCAGGTTGGCGTAGGCCATAATTTTCAAATGAATGCAACTGGGTGGAAATGGAAGGTTACTACATGTTTTGGTGGAGATGGTATATCTCGGATCCGGAATAAGACATCAGTTGGTGTGTGTCCTGGTGTGGATTTGCGCTTTGGGTGGAGGGCTGATTATGTCCTTCCAGAAATTACCGGGCAAGTTGCTTAGTCTTGTTTGCATTTAAGGATGTAGAGATTATGTGGCCTATAACTCAAATTCAAGATTCTATCTTATAGTTAGTTTTCAATATATCATTATTAGTATCTCATTTTTTTTAAGGTATTTAATGCAAAACAATAATTTGTTTATTAAAATGAAAATTACAATCAAGAATTACTGAGGGCAAGATGTCCACTATATATCAAATCTAGATGCTATCAATCTTAAAGTAAAACTATGGCATTTTTTTATTCAAGTTTTTATTGTCTTTTATTGGTTAATATATAACTTATTGTTTCTTAGAATTACATGCACTGTTGTCCTTGATTCTGTTCAAATATTTATTTGGTCGTGATTAATTATGGTTCATGGTTGAAACCTTGAATTGATTAGGGCTCTGGGTACTGGCGAATCATTGTTCAACATGAACTCGGGAAAATTGCAAGCATCACTAGACAGAGTCGAGGGTATTATAACCAGTACTGATACGTATGATTTATACAAGCATAAAGACCAGGTATAACTGTTGTTGACTTGAGAACTTAGAAGATGATTGCTGAAATTTCATCTGTATGTAGGAGATATGAGGTGTACATGAAACCAGAACATGAAAATTCACTTTGAAAATATAGTCATGCATATCATGGGCATTATAGGGTCTAAAGACATGCTAATCCGAATGAATTATTCTTGTTTTGCTATAAGTCTGTTTTTAAGATGACACAATATGACCTGATTCCATGTGTGTTGAATTTGAGAACTTGCCCTTCTGTGGTTCAGTCTTTTCAGAATCTCTAATAGTATATTTGAAGGTGTACCATATGGGTACAAATAAGAGGGGTTTGGAATTAATCTGTTACAAAATAACTTCCATAGTTCTTCCTTTTTGTTATTTCTTTTGGTCTGAAATAACTTCTGCAGTTATGTTTGATTTTTCTGTAGCAGGATGTAGCAGAGGATTGAAAGGGATGTAACTACGTATCGAAGTGCTTAGCATTCCTGAAAATGGAGGACTTCAATCACAGCGCAATGGGCTAGTTAATGTTTTATCAGGCAATGGTCGTTCAATATAGGAGTATATGTCAATGGATGAATATACTGCAGATTTACACAATTGTACATGCTGTTATTTCCTTGAGCTGTGTTTGCACGTCGTTGACTCCATCAAATGATGGTTTATCTACTTTTGTTGCTTAGCATCATGTAATTGACTTTTAAATTTCAAGCGGATACACATTCACCTGGTCCTCTATCTTCTTGATGGGTGCTTTCAGCCATGGTTTTTATCATCCTCCTTAGGAAATGAAATTCTCTCCTTGCCCCTCTTAGACGCCACAAATTATGTATTTTTGGTAGTTCTCTAGATGAGCATATATGTTATCAAAGGATATGACTTCAAGAATATTACCATCCATCAAGTATTCCCCCCACTTTTAAGAATATTGTTGGTGGGTGAGTTGAGTGATATGATTTGTTTTGAAAATTATATAGATTGAGAAAAGCAGGTGGGTAGGGTGAGCATTTTGGTGGGTGCTAAATGCTAATAGCATTGAAAAAGAGGGAGAGGGATGTTTTTGGTTTGGGTTTTTTAATTTTTTTTCCTACTCTGCCTTGAGAAAGGGCAGATGTATAGAACCTTTCGACTCCAATAAAATTTTAGGACAATCAAAGGGCTGTTATTAATTTCTGTTCATTACTGTAGGCCTTATAATTCAAAACTCTGAGGAGGGAATATAACGTCATTCAAGAACAAAAGTGGGTCATTTATCCCAAGCCTAGCCGTTGTAGTCTTGTAGACTCAACGGCCAAATCCCATTGCCACCAGCTATATAAATACAACATCGTCTCCACCCCACCTGAAAGGCAAAACCCATCTTTGATTCTGAAGCAATTCAACCCTCAAACCCAGAAATGGCTGCCTCCAAATCCAATCTCAGGAGCTCTTGTTCCTTCCCAAATCTCCTCCTCTCATGTTTGAATTTCATTCTCTTCATACTCTCAGTCACCTCTCTAGTGCCCACTGTCCTCCTCAGAATGCCCCCAACTTCAATGGGTATGGCATTTCTAATGATTTCTGGCATCTCAATTCTCTCTTCCTTTGTGGGTTTCTACTCACAACTCACCCACCTCTGCTTCATAACCCATGTTTCTCTTCTCCTTGCCTCCTTGGTGGGACAGTTGCTTGGCATATTGGCCTTGTTTACCAGAGAGCACTCTACCCTTTCGCTGCTCAAGTCTCCCCGGGACCCGAGAGAGGCCAAGCTTTTGGTGAGGTTGGAATGTGGGGTTTTGATGGCAATGCTGATGATGCAGATGGTGGTGTTGGTGTTGAACTGTGTGGTGCAGAGCTGCTGGGTAAGACAGTATGAGGGATTGGAAGCTGAGAGAGAGGCCATGACAAAGAAGAGGAGTAGGAGGATTGCTAAGGTTCAAGAGGAGTCCATGGCAAATGCTGCAAAAATAGCAGAGGTCAAGACCAAGGAGTTGGATGAGAAGATGAAGAACAAGCATGGGCAGTGGGTGAAGACTGAGTTTGAAGGCTAGGGCTAGTCTCTTTGATTGGTTGGAGTTCTTGTTTGTGATCGTTTTTTGGGGTCACTATGATTGTGGCCAATATGATGTGAAGCTTATGACTTGTGAGTGTTATTTTCATGTATTTTTAAGTGTGTCTGATGATGATCCCCACCTTTCCAAGGTGTTTGACATTTGTTTTTACAAAGGAAATTACATACTTCATCTCCATCACTGATTACTCCATGTGATTAAGCTCTTTCCCACTTTGCCCAACTCTGAAAGAGCTAGTTTCTATGTGATCACCTTTAAAGATCCTTTCCTAATTTCTTTTTTATTCCTAATTGAAGGGTAAATTTTAGAAAGAAACAAAAAAGATACACGAAAAAAAAGAAACTTGTGTGCTTTCTGACAAAAAATACTACACCTACCAAAATTTTTCTCCAAATTTTATATACACAACAATAATAAAAAATTATGTAACTTTATAGCCACGATTCATTTTTAATTTGTAATGAAGAAAATCTTCACGATTCACTCTCTCTAATTAATATAATACACTCACATTAGGTAAATTCAAATTTTTTAGATTCCTACAAAATTTGAATTTAAATTAAGTAACTCACTCTATTTATTACACTAAATTTTGTTTGATATGGTTTCATCAATAAAGATCATAACTTTGGTTATTTTTTTATAAAGTTGAATCACTTATAATGAAAGCTACCACTAAATATAATCATTTATGGATAGGCTCAAAACACAATTAAAATAAAGAGAAAAAGAAAAAAGAAAAAAGCTAAACCCCTCGGCCACCCTTTAAAATGATCGAATGGCTCAAATTATTGTTGATGTGCCAAGCACAGCCACAATTTTATAGACAGAGACCCCTTTTTTTTAAATACTTTTTAATTTAAAAAAAAAATGTATAGCGGGTACAGGGCCACAGGCTGTACAGCGCCTTGTAAATTCGGCATCGCTGACCGCGCCTTCAAAACGCAGCCATCACCGACCCCAAAACCAAACACGCCATAACCAGCAAACTAGCAGAAGCAGCACCATAACCACCCAGCTCTCCAAGCCATAGCAATTAACAGCAAATCAGTTCAAACCCATATTATTAATCGCCGATTAATTATTAAAGCCCACGCCTTGCATATAGTCGCCGCCACAAGTGCATCGCCACCAAGCTTGGTTTTATCACCGAACAATTGGGTAAGTTTCTTCTTCTTCTTTGATTTGAAATTTCTTGCAAATTTTAGTGTTTTGAATCAAGGGCAAAAATCCATAAACTTTGTTTATTTGGGTGCCAAAGCGATGGTCTAAACTGTCAAGAAATGCGTGCGTTATCTCTCGGTCGAGTTGACTCAGTATTTAACTCAGTAGACAGAGGTGACTGTTTGCTTTGGTCCTTTATCTCCAAACAAAAATATTTACATTAAAGAAAACAAAAATAGAAAAATCAGCATTAGATTTTTTTTTTTTTTTTACGTCATGGATAATCTTCGGAGAGATATGGCTGTGTAGGTGAGAGTGCATAATTAATTTGTGATGTGAGCATAATTATTGAGTTGTTAATGCTGTGTATGTGCGGCTGACATGTGGCCATGTCTAAGCAAAGTTTCTTAATTATACTTAAATTGCGGAAGATAAAATAGGATAGGATTCTATCCATTAATTATTTGGTAAATTCCTTGTATTTTTGGTATAAAAGAGGCCAAAGGGTAAGAAGAAGGAAAGTTTCGAATTCTGAGTTTTGAATGTGAGGGTAAATGCTCTGGATATGCTGGAGCTATAAACCCTCACATTTGTTAAATTCTTTTTGTTTGGTACAAAGGAGGTCATACACGAGGGAGGGACGTTCAAACTCAAACATTGGGTGTGGGGATAAATGCTATTTACGACTGAAATTATAAGCCCTTATCGGTAAATTTTTTAAGATATATTAATTATTTATTTTGTCCTCAGTAATTATTCAAGTCCCACCTTAAGTACATGTTTTATCCGATCATTGAATCATTTTTTACTTTTTTGTGTTTTTTTTAATTCATCCATGATTCATGAAACTGTTTAAACCCAAAAATAAGTACGTTTGGGCTCCATTTTTGTTTTTCTCTACTATTTATATATATTTATATTTAATATTAATAGGATAAAAGGGAAATGAAAAAAGGAATGTGGTAGCAAGAAGGAGAGTTGGCTGACTAGGATTCACATGTTCTCCTGATAATGGTATCCATAAACATTACAGCTGCCGCTGGTTTTCTCCACAAACCTGTGTGTTTGCTGCATACCCATTTGTTGCCTTCACCAGTTAGTCACCCTCCTACCAAGCAGAGCACAAAGACAAACCAGTTATGGCCTTATCTGTCAGCCTGTCAGGGTCTAAACAGACCCACAAATAATTTCGATTTTGGATAGGAAAACTTTTGCGTTTGAGTCCCCCTTCAATGCTGGAGGCCTAGAATCCAACCTCTATCTTGCCAAATCACCATTATGGCCCACCAGATTTGGGTCCCATATGATGTAGTAAGAATTGGGTACCAGGTAGTCTGAAGAATGGTTTTTAACCGATGCTGTTCTGTGGTCAGCCACTTTTTGATAAATGGTTTTTCTCTTTCCATGAATAAGTAAATGAACTCAAGCCTACATATCTTGTTTTATCCACTATCCAGGTAGTTATAAGTTATAACTGATATTACATCCGCAGTCATGTTTCCTTAAAAATTTATTTTGCTTTTGTTTTAATAGACAGCTACTGTTCCAGCAGGGATCAATCAAGTGTTTCACATGCTGGGAATTATTGTCACCATCCTTGTGGGATAAGACATAGCTCTAAGAAACAATTCTTACTCTGTCAAAGTCAAGTCTGGAGGAAGAACTACTCCAATGTTGACGATTTCAATTCACAAACCTGTGCTGTTGAGATTCTCCCATGTCAGATTTAGAAGTCATCCAAAGTTTCACAGGATTGATGCCCCTTGCTCCGTGTGAGTTACAATTTTATATTTCTATTGATATTGTCATTTACATTCAATTACATTCTTATTGAACTGTATGCTGGAAGCATTTTTCTTCTTGTACTCGGTTGTATTCTGATTTCCTGTATGGACATTCTTTTGTTTATAATTTGATCTAGCTAGTTAATTTTGTTTCATATGTTTGTATTCAAATTAAAGGCCATTCCTTATATTTATTCGTAAATTAGGATGTTTTCTGTGCTACATATCTCTCATTCTTTATTTCTTTATCAAATGAACAGTAAAATGGAGTGGAAGGCTTCCCATAGGAGGAAGATGGAAGAACTGTCAGTAGAGCTTCCAACACCGCCTATTCCTCAATTTGAATCATTAAAGCAATCTGATCTGAAATTTGATCGGCTGCAACCATCAGATCAAGATTTAGTTCAAGAAAAAAAGTTGGAATTCGGACGATTTGTTGCACGAGAGGCCATGCTTGATGAAGAATACTGGGTAAGTAATAACTTTCAAGGTGGTAAAATCTTGACCATGAAATTTTCAAGGTGTATGTTATTTGTGTACCCTGAATAATATCTGATGGTTGCATGCTTTTGGATTTGTGGTAGACAGCAGCATGGCTGCGTGCAGAAAGTCACTGGGAGGATCAAAAGAATGACCGGTGTGTACTATAGTTCATTATAACTTTCAGATTTCTCTGTCTCTGTCTGTGTCTATGCCTGTGTGTGTGTCTCTGGTCTTTGTTAATCAGACTACTCTAACTAAATGAAGAACATAAGGTCCCTATCATAGGTAGGCCCACTAGATGGTCTGTTCCATCAAAGTTATCATATAAAGCGTACATACAGAGGTATGGTTCTGCCATTTTAACCGAAAGCTGACAAACCAAGCTGATAGAAAAAACAAGGGAATAAGGAATGGTTCAGAACTTCTAGTTCAGAATCAATCAAGATTTTTAGAGAATACTCCAATTGCTGGATCCTGCCAATGGTGGGTCACAGTCTCTCTGTTGCATGTGTGCAGTCTTTAGTGGGCTCCAAGCCTCCAATAAGTGTATTTATCAGTCAAATGTAGAGTTGGACACTGCTGACTCTAGCTACACTTGATTAACACAGATTTGCTGACAGCCACAAAAGGAAATTTGCAGAGCAGGTAGGAATGACTCATTCACTTTAAATTTCTCAATATGTGTACATGGAATATATGTCTCAAATACATATTTTTATTTTATTTCTAGGAATTTAATGCTATAAAAAGGCGAAGCAAAGGGCAACATGGGCAGAAATGCACATGCATTGTCACGGTATGACATATTTTCAATGAATGATCTCTGGTTTTATTAGTTTGTTTTTCTATTTAGAAATCCTCTTTGCATTAGGGTATATACTATATTTAGTTAAAGCTTCCAATCAATAAAAATATACCATTGATGGTGAGTGTGTTCCACTTTCAAAACTTTCAGGTGAAGAAGGAAACAAAGAATGTGAAACGCACTGTTCTGAAAAGTGTAGTTGGAACACTTGATTTGAGCATCCGGTACTTATTGGATGGAGAGACCTTTCCAGGGGTACATCGAATGCCTTTCTGTTTAAAAGCTAAAGACTTGCTGCATTTATCTACTGATCTGTCCAATTTAATGGCTTTGCTAATATGGCCGTGAAATTAACTCCTATTTCAGGAGCGGGTAAAAGCTTTCTTCTGCAGCATCAACAGAACATGCTCAAGCAGATATGGTTATATTTCAAACTTATGTGTTGCCAAAGCAGCGCGTCGCCAGAGTATTGCAAGCAATATGTTGCATTTTGCTATTAAATTAGCAATGTTGCATGGTAAGATGAAAATGAAGCATGAATTGTTTTCTTGGATTTAGAAATGTTCGATATGGTGCAGGTGAATAAGGCATGTGAATCCCCCTTCTGATTCTTTTTCTTTTTAATGCAGCTGGTGTAGAACATGTATATGTGCACACACATAGAAAGAACAAAGCTGCGCAGGAGCTGTACCAAAAGATGGGCTTTGAGGTATTTACTATCACGGTTGTGCATTGGTAGATTGTGCTTTTAACTTTAATTTCTAGTCATTTATTTTTAAACAAGAAGGGCTGATGCAGCTTTACATTCTTGCCAGATGGTTGAAAAGGCGAGCTCTCAATTATTAGAAGAGCAAACTTATTTGCTTCGTTTCAAGATCTAAAAGATGATACAACACATTCATGAAATTTTATTTTATTTTCTTGGAATTAAACAAATACATGTAACATGAAGTTAGGTCAAAATCCAAAATTCTCACTTCCTGTACAGAAGTCTTGTAACACACCCCCCCCCCCCCCCCCTCTTTGTCCAAGAGACCCTGCAAGGGTTCTTGGTATAAAATGTACTTGTCGCCCCTTCAACCAAAATGTTGTAAATGAAAAATGTTATTCCGCCCAACACTTTCTCTATTTTTGTCTCTGTTTTTCAAATCTCTAGTATGAGGTGGGAACGTAGTATTATAGGATTCATGTGAGACATACTCTATGCAAGAGAATTGAACCCAAAAAAAAAAAAGCTAAAAAGAAAGTTGGGTTTTATAGCATCTTCCAGTGTAGAATACCTATCAACGTCTAGTACCATTTATTACCTATAAAACACTCAAAAAGATTGTTGGTATGTCGTGTCATTTCTAGTTTCTGGTTTCAAGAAAATATTCTCATAGTTTTTATCAAAATTTCCATATGTATACTTTGTAGGATTTATATTGCAAATGAGACGTGGGAAATTATATATTTGAGAGAGTGATGAAGGCATACGTTCTTGGCTCTTGATTAAAACATAACTTTTTATAATATGAATCAATTAAATGTGCACATTTCATCGGGGCCAAGAAGAAATTGGAACATACAAAAGTTAACAAAATTTAAATCAAGAAATAATCAAGTAACTCAATCTTATCACATTCGATATGAGCATGAGGTTTAGAAGCAGGAGACACGGGGAAAGACAGAAGTGAGAAGTTTCTATAATTTTTGGGGAGCAGCAGAATGGTTAAAACTTAAAAAACAATTCTGCCTTGATGGAAACTTCTGAGCGCACACCGAAGGTGGAAACACCATAGCAGGGAAGAGGAGCTTGAGCTTCCTCAGCTTATTCAAAATAACAGCTCCATCGCAGCATTGCTCATGCAAGCCATTTGGATTGCAGAATGGGAATTTGATTCAAGAGCTCAAGATGCCTGGGATCTCAAACCTGATAGAGATGTCTGGAATCTTCGATTCGCCTCAAGCAAACTTTACCCAGGTATCTTTCTTCAACTCCTTTTATCTCATACAATATACGTTAGGTGATTTACTATTGGTAGCATGGAAGCTTTTTGAGATTAAACCTCACACCTCATGGTTATTTGATTGGGTTGATATATGTTTAAGGTGGGAATTCAGGTTTGATCCGGAGTACATTTTAGTTGTTAAGAAAACTCAAATTTGTTATTAACACCATTGAAGACACTAGTCGATCACCAGTTCTGATTAGTAGAAACATAGGGAAAATAGTGTACATACTGAAAGAATCTAAACATCCATCTTAAAACCAATTGGCAATAAGAGGAGTAGCCCAAAACCTTTAAAAGCCATTATGCAAAGTTACTTTTCCAATTTGGGACACACTCCACATTCCTTCACATACATGAGTACTACAACACCATATATAAAAAAACAATAACACATAATTTCTCCCCTAAATCGAAAAAAAAAAAAATTGGATCCATGTTCATTAAACAAATAATCCATCACAGAGCACCTTTAAACCACATAAGCCACATAGTTGATTATTCCGTATGTCGAATGAGTCACCAAATTCTTTGAGGACGAAAGCTTCTCCCATATGTTAATTGGACCATTTGGATAAACAAAGGAAGCTGTAGCATTACAAACATAGCCACTGGGAAAGAACCCAGCACAGTAATAGGAATGGCAATCCATTTAATTCTCTCTTCCATTACAATTGAAAAAGCTGCCCCGAAAGCTATCATCATGGTTGCTATAGCAATGAAGAGAGAAGTGAGACCTATTATCATTCTCTTGGGCAGGGACTTGAGAAAAGTCTTCTTCTGCATATCTCGCAGTCAAGATTGACATAAACATCAGAATGGCTGTGGAAGAAGAAAACAAAGACAGTGCATCTGAAATTGCAAATGCCATGAATGATTTTGTCTCCAAGAAAATTGGAATGCCTTTGTCGCCATTGTTGCCACCAGGTACAGTAAATGCTGCAGTAAAAACTACAGTGGCAATGAGAGCTGCCACTAACATGCAAGAGTTTGATGTATCCTTCATCCATTTCTCTCCCTGCTCAGTTAACGCTTTGTGCTCTTCTGTGAATATTTCGCGAGCTGTTCTGCCATCATTGTTTCTCCATACCCTTTGTAAAGGGCCAACCAATTTCTCCACTTCCTAAAATTATGCCAAATATTATCATAAATACATATGTTCTATAAATTTGGGATCTTTAACATTATTCTTAATATTGAAGTGACGCGTTAAAGAAAAGAGCTCAATAAGTACACCACCTTAAACCATTGCAGCTCTCTTTGCAGTTGTAGAGCTGAACCTGAAATAGATGACAGTTGAGGAATTGGTGCCAACTTTGCTGCTACAAACAAGATATGATCTCTCATATCGTCATTCCATCTTGCAGCTATAATCTTATTACGTGCAATCATCTGACACGTAAGACTGAAAATGTTCTCTTGTCGATATATAACAGAAACTTTTAGCAAGTTGCTATCAACCCAAATCAGATCCGGGAAAGTTAGATAGCATTCTCTTATAATTTCCACTATGCCATATGCCGCAGCTAATGGAATGACAACTGACTGCCCAAAAAACTCAAATACTTGCCAATTATTCATTAGGGAAACTTGTTCATTAACTAGTCGTACCAACTGGAGGGCACATTGGTGTCTCAATTTTGTAACGTGCACTTTCTCAATACCTAGTACCACAAGCGAAAAACAAGGATTAATTACTTGTATGTACTAGCTAGATAGTCGTTTAACCATGTGAATGAAAAGATCGAAGAATAAGGTATAAGAACCATTGAAGCCTAAAAACCCAACAGCCCTCCAACTTATTGTTTTGAACCATTGAAGCACTGCAACAAATTAAGAAACAAAACAAAAAAGTCTTAAATATTTACAGGTCTCTAGTATTTAATCAAAACAGTCTTAAATAAATGATTAAACTCCAGTATTTTATTCTTAAATGCCGTCAAAATAAAAAGAGTGTGCAAATCGGACCTTTGTAAGTTGTTGATTCTGTTGTGCTTGGTACCGTTATATTTGATGAATTGTTGACTTCCACCGGAATAACTTAAAGCCAAACATAAAAAAACACATACATTACATGCACAATTATATATATATATCTATATTTGTATGCATGTATACATGTGCGTGGATGCAAAAATAATGTCATCAGAATGTACACACACATATATATATATATATGTGTATGGGGGCACTAGACATTTAATTAGTTGAAGAGAATTAAAGTAGTGAATTGGAAGAATTAAACTAACAAGGGTAGACGCATCTTCCCCAAAATCCAAGCATACTCCCACTCTGGAAGTCCATAGGCCTCATAGCCAAAACTCGGAGAAGACAATTCCCAGAATGATCGCGAGCAGTAGCTAAGTTAGGGTAGCGGTTCAATAGATCCAGAGTAATATCTGTTGAAGGAAAACTACTTAGAGATGAAAACGTACGGTGTATTGTATGTGGGTGTGCAAAGTAAGAAACTAACATACTAATCTGCCACATCAGTTGTAATCAAATTTAGGATATAATAGTTTGTAATCACATCAGTTCTCTAGTATTATTGTTATGATTGTTATAGTACTGACCGTGGAAACCTGAGTGCGCTACATTAGATATAAACACAGCAGCCCTAGGACCAGTGAAAGGACATCCGGGCTCCGCGTCTGTAGTTACCGAAGAAAGGTACCTAAGCACCTCCTCCTTGTTTTTATAATTACCAACAGCAGCTAATTGGAGTGGGGTTGTTCCTGTCCTGTCCATGAGTTGCGTCAAGGCACCGTTTCTTTCCACCAAAGCTTTGGGAGCTTTTGTGGTTCCAGCCAGAGCAACATAGTGCAGGGCCGTATGCTCCTCGTCGGTGTCTTTCATTTCAAGTGCTTCAATTGGCATAAGTTGCACCAGTTTCTCGATGAATTCCGAGTGGCCTTCTATTGCAGCAACGTGCAGAGCACTTCTGCCGTGGGTTGTGATCCTTGCGGTTATTGCATTAACTGTTGAATCATTGACTAGTGTGTAAATAAATACCTTGTAATTAGGGAATTCCCAATTGTTGTGGGATTGTACTTTGGGCCTTGCCGAGATTGGCTTTTCCTTCCTAGAATAGGATAGGCTCTTGTATTGTATAAATATCGCCTGTTAGAGGCATAATTTAATTAATTGAAAAACCCTAAATTGACTTGGTATCAGAGCGGCTAGTCCTAGGCGCTATCTTCAATCTAATACCTGCCAGAGCCTATTGATCCGCCCAGTTCTCCACTGCAAGCCGATTGCTTGCCCTTTCTCTCTACCTGAAGTGTCCCTAAGAAGCCGACTGCTTCTTCTTCAGTTCTATCCTAGAAGCCGATTGCTTCTCCCTCTTGCTACCCGATTTTCTAAACATCCTAAAGTTCTAGGAAAATAATGGATGATGTTTCCACCACTTCTCAGGCTCTTACTATTCCACCTGTGGTCATGACGGCACCGGAGCCAACATCCATTCCTTATGGGGTCAAATTGAATGGCCCGAATTTTACTCTTTGGTCTCAAGTTGTGACCATGTTTGTTGCAGGAAGAGGAAAGATGGGATATCTTAATGGCACCACTCCTCAACCAGCGGTGACAAGTGCTACCTATAGCAAGTGGGTAATGGAAGACGCCATTGTGAAGGGTTGGCTTATTGGTGCCATGGAGGCGAATGTGATGACGTTATTTATCCGTTTACCTACTGCAAAAAATGTCTGGGATGCAGTGTCCAAGACCTACTATGAGGGTGCTAATAAATCTATCTTATATGATTTATCCCGTAAGGCTATGGCAACCAAACAGGCTGGGCGATCGGTCGCTGCCTATTATTCTGATCTTCAAATTATTTGGCAGGAGCTTGATCATCGCAGACCTATTCCCTTTACTCAAGCAGATGTGATAAATACACGTATGACTGAAATTGGTAAGGATCGTGTTTATTTGTTTCTTGCTGGTCTTGATGATGTATATGATTTTATTCGGGGAGATATTCTCCGTACTGATCCTCTTCCCGGGCCTGATGTGGATTTTTCCACCGTGAGACGTGAGGAACTTCGTCGTCATACTATGATGAATCAAGGTGATACTTCTCAGATGGCTATGGCAGTTAAGAAGGTTGGCAACCATCCCATCACATCACCTTCTCTTATGCATGTTGGCGGTCATTGTACTCATTGTGGAAGTACCAAACATGTTGTGGAAACCTGTTTCAAGAAACATGGGTATCCTGACTGGTGGCCGGCTCACAAAGAGCGTTTGCAGGCTCGGAAAAGTGGAAAAGTGGCGTTGTGTACCTCCATGCCACTGCCGGCTTCAGTGCCTCTATCATCTGCAACCCAGCCGCCGTGTGCTCCAGTGGCTGCCATGCCGACTACATCAGTTGATATGTCTCACTCTGTGGTAGATTCTACCCTTCTTCAACAATCAGGTAGTGTTGGTCATGCTTTCCTTACAACTAGTTCTGGAAAAGATATGGGTTGGATTCTTGATTCTGGTGCAACAAACCATATGACCTTCGATGCATCTTTGTTACGTGATAACTGCTTACCTAATTGTGTTACTGTAGCCAATGCAAATGGCATATCATATCCTGTTACTGGCGCTGGAAGAGTTGACTTAACTCCTTCTTTATCCTTGGACCATACCCTCTTGATTCCAGCTCTCTCTAATAATCTTTTGTCTATACCGCAAGTTACTGCTCAATTAAATTGTTTAGTATTAATCTATCCCAATTTCTGTCTTCTTCAGGATCTCTGCAGCGGGGAGATCATTGGGCGTGGTACTAAGAGAGAGGGCTTGTATTATGTGGACGATGTCTGTGTGGGGCGGTCCTTATCTGCAAAAGGGTCATCTCGGGCATCTGAGGATCAGATTTGGTTATGGCATCACCGGTTGGGTCATGTCTCTTTTGGTTATTTAGAGCATCTATTTCCTACTTTATTTTCAACATGTAAACCTTCAAATTTTCAGTGTGATACTTGCATTTTGGCAAAAAGCCACTGCGCTACTTATTCTGATAGTTCTAATAAAAGATCTGTGCCATTTTCATTGATTCATTCGGATGTTTGGGGACCTGCTCCTGTTACTACTTCTTCTGGTTTTCGTTGGTTTGTTTTGTTTGTTGATGATTGCACTCGAATGACGTGGCTCTATTTGATGCGACATAAGAGTGATGTAGCTGCAATATTTCGCACTTTTCACCAAATGATTAAGACACAATTTTCTGCAAATTTACAAGTGCTTCGGTCTGATAATGGTGGGGAATTCGTTAATCAGGAGTTACGCACTTATTTTCAGACTCATGGTATTTTGCATGAAACCACGTGTCCTTACACCCCACAACAAAATGGTGTGGCTGAACGGCGAAATAGACAGATTCTTGAAATTACGCGGGCTGCCCTTATTGGCGCACATATGGGGCCACAGTTTTGGGAGGAAGCCATTACCACGGCTGTTTATCTTCTCAACCGTGTGCCTACTCGAGTTTTGGAATTTCAGACACCGTTAGATACACTGGCATCCTCTGTACCTCTTCCTTCACATCTTACACTTCCACCCCGGGTTTTTGGTTGCGTCGTGTTTGTGCATTTACAGAAGCATATGCGTACTAAGCTTGATCCCTGTGCTCTCAAGTGTGTTTTTGTGGGTTATCATCCCTTACAAAAGGGATACAGATGTTTTCATCCTCCTACTGGTAAGTACTATGTTACCATGGATGTTGTTTTTTCTGAACATGAGATGTTTTTTGCTTCTCCGCTATCCCATTCCTTGCTTCCGAGGGAGAGCACTATGGAAGCTTTGAATTGGACAGAATTATTTCCGGATTCTATTCCAACCGGTCCAATTCAGGACACCACTGTTGGTGCACATGAAGAAGGGATCACTGAAGCCGCCATTGAAGTCGTCAACCAGGTTCAGCCGAGTGTTAGTGTGGATCTGGATATTGCCGAAAGCCTCTCTCTCACGTCATCAACAGTACCCACCCCCAATTCTCCTCGTGCAGCTATTCCTGAGGTTCCTGAGGCAAGTATAGATTTTGTGATTAATACTAACAATATTTGTGAACATGAGCATGTTGAGGTTGACATGTATCAGTTGCCACCAAGGAGTAATCGAGGAGTACCACCTGATAGATTCTCACCCGAAGCTGTGAAGAAGGTGAAATATCCTATTGCTCAGTATGTATCTGCCCATAGACTGTCAGAGGCTTGCCAAGGATTTGTCAGTAATATGACTGTCGTCCATATTCCCACTAAAGTTCAAGAGGCCTTGTCAGATCCAAAATGGGCCACGGCAATGACTGAAGAGATGACAGCACTAGAAAAAAATCAGACTTGGGAGTTGGTTCCATTGCCAGAAGGCAAACGACCCGTGGGTTGCAGGTGGGTATACACTGTTAAGTGTAAGCCGGATGGCTCAATTGATAGGTATAAAGCTCGGCTTGTTGCTAAAGGTTTTACCCAGACCTATGGGATTGATTATCAGGAAACCTTTGCTCCTGTGGCAAAGATCAATACCATTCGGGTTTTGATATCTCTGGCTGCAAATTTTGGTTGGCCCTTGCAACAGTATGATGTAAAAAATGCATTTCTACACGGTGATTTACAGGAAGAAGTGTATATGGCGTTACCACCGGGTTATGATACTCAGAATTGCTCTAATGTTGTATGCAGACTAAAAAAAGCTTTATATGGTTTGAAGCAGTCCCCACGAGCCTGGTTTGGTAGATTCCGACTTGCCATGAAGAAGTATGGATATGAACAGAGTAATGCAGATCATACTCTATTCTTGAAAAGAGTGGGAGACAAATTAACAGCACTCATTATTTATGTAGATGATATGGTGGTCACAGGTAATGATATTGAATAGATGAATAAATTGAAGAACTATTTGTCGTCTGAGTTTGATATGAAGGATTTGGGGGGCCTCAAATATTTCTTGGGAATTGAAGTCGTCCGGTCTGAACAAGGCATCTTCTTGTCCCAACGAAAGTACGTACTTGATTTGCTAGAGGAAACAGGCATGCTTGGGAGTCAACCAATTGGGTCTCCTATTGAACAGAACCATGGTTTAGAAGAGCTTTCTGATCAAATTCCAGTTGACAAAGGACGGTATCAGAGGTTAGTTGGGCGTTTGATTTATTTATCACATACTAGACCTGACATTGCGTATGCTGTGAGTGTTGTGAGTAGATTTATGCATAATCCAGGGAAGCAACACATGGAAGCAATTGTAAGGATTTTGAGATATTTGAAATCCGCACCAGGAAAGGGTTTATTGTTTTCAAAACATGGGCATGTAGATGTTTTGGGATATACAGACTCAGATTGTGGGGGTAAAGGAGATAGGAGAAGATCAACTTCGAGCTTGTTTACCTTTGTTGGAGGTAATTTGGTCACTTGGAAGAGTAAGAAGCAAAAGGTTGTCTCACTATCTAGTGCAGAAGCTGAGTACCGGGCAATGGTGAAAGATATTTGTGAATTGCTGTGGCTTAAAAGGCTTATGGGGGAGTTGGGTTTTTCCTCTGAGAAACCAATGAAGTTGTATTGTGATAATCAATCAGCGATTAAAATTGCTGAGAACCCGGTTCAGCATGATAGAACGAAACATATGGAGATTGACAGGAACTTTATCTATGAAAAGTTGGAAGAAAAGATAGTTGAGGTACAGTATGTCAGTACTACAAGCCAGTTGGTAGATGTGTTGACCAAGGCCGTATCAAATTCGGTTTTTAACGATTCGCTCGTCAAGTTGGGCATTTGCGATGTCTATGCACCACCTTGAGGGGGAGTGTTGAATCATTGACTAGTGTGTAAATAAATACCTTGTAATTAGGGAATTCCCAATTGTTGTGGGATTGTACTTTGGGCCTTGCCGAGATTGGCTTTTCCTTCCTAGAATAGGATAAGCTCTTGTATTGTATAAATATCGCCTGTTAGAGGCATAATTTAATTAATTGAAAAACCCTAAATTGACTTTAACATCGGTGTTGAAAAACCTCTCAGCACTTTCCCAATCGCCTTTGAGCGCAGCTACGTGCAAGGGCCGGTAGTAATTAAGGTTTAATCCCATCCCTTTAATTTTATGATCATCAGAAAAATTTAATTCAATTATAATTTGTTAGCAATAAGGTAGAGACCTTATCGAATGAATTAAAATGCTATAAAAGCAAAGTAATTAACAAAGCATGCAACTGTTGAGGCGCGCGCTTACAGTGTTCATTGGCAGCATTGTTGTTAAGCCATAAGTACGGATGTCTTTCAGGGTTTGGTGGTGCAAGGTTGGCCATGCCTTATAGTTTAGGACGTGGTACGTGACTAGTAACGCAGAGAGAGAGAGAGAGAGAGAGAGAGAGAGAGAGAGAGAGAGAGAGAGAGAGAGAGAGAGAGAGAGAGAGAGAGAGAGA
>QANW01005099.1:1747473-2121989 GCA_003254865.1 Dryas drummondii | reverse complement strand
CTCTTGGATTTTTAACTTTGTTTTTTTTTTTTTTTTTTTTAATGAGAATGTTCAACTTGTTTGCTAATTTATAAAAGCGACTTGCAAAATAATTTACTAGATATGATTTATTTATTTTTTAAATAATAAATAAATAAAATTTATTCCATGAATTAGAATAGATTAATCATTTTTTTCGACAGAGTTAGATCGATTAATCATAATTTATTGGTGAGCAAGCTGACATTTATTTATGAGACCATAATATATCCAATAATTGTATATAACCATATATATAATTTATCGATCGGTGAGTATTGTAATATATATATACGTACGTTGATTAATTGAGTCACCAAATTCTTTGAGGACGAAAGCTGTAATTGTAAAAACATAGGAATCTGGAACATTATAAACATAGTCCGTACTGGAAAACAAGCCGGCATAATAACAGGAACGACAATCCATTTTTATATTTGTTAAGAGTATAATTGAAAGAGCTGCGTGGAAAGCTATCATCATGGTTGGTTGCTATAGCAAAGAGAGAAGCGAGACCTATTATCAATATCCTCGATCTTGACAGTGACTTGAGAAAGTCTTCTTCCGTATATCGTGCTAGGCGCAACTCCAAAGATGTAGCATTTGTAGTTGATTATTTCGTATGTTGAATTAGTCACCAAATTCGTTGAGGACGAAAGCTTCTCCCATATGTTAATTGGACCATTTGGATAAACAAAGGAAGCTGTAGCATTACAAACATAGCCACTGGGAAAAAACCCAGCACAGTAATAGGAATGGCAATCCATTTAATTCTCTCTTCCAATACAATTGAAAAAGCTGCGCCGAAAGCTATCATCATGGTTGCTATAGCAGAGAAGAGAGAAGCGAGACCTATTATCATCCTCTTGGGCAGTGACTCGAGAAAGTCTTCCTCTGCATATCGCGCAGTCAGAATCGACAAGAACATCAAGATGGCAGTGGAAGAAGAGAAAAGAGCTAGTGCATCCGAAATAGCAAACACCATGAATGAAGTTTTGTCTAAGAAAATTGGAATGCCTTTGTCGCTCTTATTGCCTCCGGGAACAGTAAACGCTGCAGCAAAAACTACAGTGGCAACGAGAGCCGCCACTAACATGCAAGAATTTGATGTATCCTTCATCCATTTCTCTCCCTGCTTGGTTAACTCTTTGTGCTGTTCTGTGAATACTTCCCTGGCTGTTTTTCCATTGATTTCGTATATTCTCTCTGTAGGGCTAGCCAATTTCTCCACTTGCTACAGTTAAAGGCAAATATTATCGTCAACACAAATACTGGTTCCACCAAGTAGCAGAAATGTAAGTGACGAGGTAAAGATCGAACAAGATCGATCCCAATAAGAGTACTGACCTTAAACCATTGTAACTCTCTTTGCAGTTGTAGAGCTGCACCTGAAACAGATGACAGTTGACGTTTTGGCGGCAACTGGGCTGCTATATACAAGAGTTTCTCTTCCGAACCGAAACTTCTTACTGAAGCCAGAATAATATTGCGTGCAATCATCTCACAAGCAAGACTGAAAGTCTTCTCTTGCCGAACTGCAATAGCAACTTGTAGCAAGTTGTTATTAATCTTACTACCAACCCAAATCAGATCTGGGAATGTTAGAAGGCATTCCTTTATAACTTCAACTGTACCATATACTGCAGCTACTGTCATGATGGATGAGTTCCCAAAAAACTCAAATACCTGCCAATTATTCCTATGGGAAACTTGTTCGTTAATTAGTCGTACCAATTGGAGGGCACATTGGTGTCTCAATTTTGTAACGTAGACTTTCTTGATACCTTGTACCACAACAAAATACCAATAAAGGATTAGTTGTACACTAGCTGTACTTATGTGAGCTAGTGAAAAAATCAAGAAGGACTAAGGTAAGAACCATTGAAACCTAGAAGCCCAACAGCCTTCCAAATTATTCTTTTCAACCATTGAAGCACTGCAACAAAGGAACAAAACTGGCTTCAAAATTTACAGGTTTCGGTCTCTCGTTAGTATTTACATGTCAAAAGATAAACTAGCTATGATCATGTCCATGTTTTGAAGGTAATGCACGCGCGCGGATCCTACAAGTGGTAGGGAGGCAATGCCATAGACTTTTCGCATCAACTCAAAGTTAATCACCACCCAAACAATCAATTAATAGAAAGAAATCCACGCACATTCTTTATTTATTTATAATATCTATAGATATCCAGTAATGTTTACTCGCTTACCTTATTCTATGCATAGATCACCTTTGCAAAAGATTACTGATTTATCTACACATACAATTTAGATGACTAAATAATTACTAATTTGATTGATTTTTTATAAGAATGGTCCTTAAGAGTATACCTACAAAATAGATGATTCCGATCATTGAATTCCTCACCCAATAATAAGATGGTGGCCGGTTAGGTGAGGGAAATATATTGCCCAATCTATGATGAGCCGGTCATAATAAGGATGCATCATTAATTTCTTCATTTTAAGAGAAGGGCTGGCAGTATATATTGTGGAGCCACCCCCGCAATTGGATATATTAATGATCTAATTAAAGCGTCTATTTTTAAGTTTATAGAGTGAGCTTCAAGGAAGGATATTTTTACTTTAAGAACATAAGGACATCATTTTATGATCGACATCATTTAAAGATCACCTTTATAAAAAATTAGTTAAATTGAAAATTATTTTACCAATTTATTACTGTAAATATCATTTCAATTTTATTATTAATTTGGTTGAGTTTTTACGGGAATGACTCTTGATGACCTAAAAAATTTGATAGATCTAAACATTGAACTGTATTAATTGATGGGTGGTACCAAAGAGGATATTCTTACTACTTTTCAAAAATTCTTCAAAATCTAAAATCATTTAGTCATCCGATATATTATTATCAAACAAATGAATAAACATATAGTACTATGAGTATGCTTATATATATGCAAAGACATGTTAAAATTCAATTTAATTAGAATTTTATCCTTAAATTAATGCCTTTAAACGTACGTACTATTCACAGTGTGCAAATCTGACCTTCATAGGTTCTTGATTTTATTGTGGTTGGCATCTTCATATCACCTCTTACTGAAACCATTGATGTATTGTTGACGTCCACCGGAATAACTAATTCACAGACAAATATTGTATATTAATTTTTGTGTATGCACGTATATATACATGCATACAAAATTTTATCAGAATATTTAATGTACATGTATAAGTAGCTAGGGGGACTATACTAGACATTTAATTAGAGAGGAAATTAAACAAGTGAATTGATTAAAACACTAACAAGGGTAGATGCATCTTTCCCAAAATGCAAGGCTACTTCCACTGGGGAAGTCCATAGGCCTCGTAGCCAAAACATAGAGCAGATTCGCGCCATGTTGTTGATCAGTGACAGTAGCTAAGGTAGGGTAGCGTTTCACTAGATGCAAAGAAATATCTGTTGAAGAAAAGATTAGATTTGAAAAAACGCATGCAATATCTTTGAAAAAAAAAAAGAGAGAGTCATATATTGATTAATGTAAAGATTGTTACACTGACCGTGGTAACCAAAGATGGCCAAATGAAATATAAGCAGATAAGCGAAAGGACCAGTGAAAGGACAACCGGGCGGTTCATCTGTAGTTACCAGACAAAGGTACCTAACCATCTCCTCCTTAGTTTTAGTATAAGCGACACAAGCCACAAGTAGTGGAGTGAATCCTGCGCTGTTGGCAAGTTGCGTCAAAGCAGGGTTTTTTGTCACCAATGCCTTGGCAGCTTTTGTGATTCCACCCATGGCAGCATAGTATAGGGCTGTGTTCTTGCCAGTGTCTTCCATTGCAAGTGCTTCACTTGACATACGTTGCACCAATTTCTCGATAAATTCCGAATGACCTTCCACTGCAGCAACATGCAGAGCAGTTCTGCCGTGGATTGTGATCCTCGCAGTCTCTGCACCCGGATTGTTCTCCAAAAATTTTAAACCACTTTTCCAATCGCCTTTGAGCGCAGCCAGGTACAGGGGTCGGTAGTAATTGAGGTCTAGTCCCGTCCCTTTTTAATTTATTTGTGTTCCGGCCATCATCAGAATAAAAAAACATTAAGTAGTACTCATGCAGTAACAGAAGCATCAATTTGTCAGTGTATGTGTGCTATATATCATTAAGTTGAGTGCGCTTACAGAATTCATTGTCAGCATCATGGCCAAACCATAAGTATGGGTGTCTTTGAGCAGTTGGCGGCTGTGAACTAGCTTGTGCAAGGTTCACCATGCTGTGACTGACTTCATGTTCCATGTCAGTGGCCGGCCGGCTAAGTAATTACTCAGTACACACACCGTTGATGCTTCTTATATGTAGCCATATGTTGTAATCATCTACGTAGCTACATACAGAGAATTTATGCTTCTCCTCCTTTTTAAAAACGTAAAGAGGACTCATTAATTATTTAATTAATACGTACAGTATCAATTAGTTTGCTTTGCTCACTTTATTGCTCTCCATTTGTGTACCAATTCAAAAGTTCATCTGTTCCTCTAGAAACTGGGTGACTCCACAGTACTCCACACACAGATCACATGAATTGAAAGAGTACCAGTGAAGAAGGAGAAGTCAAAGAAAAAAAAGAAAAAGAGAAAGAAGAGAAAGAGAAAAAGAAAAAGAGAGGCTTCTTAGTCCTTTCCTTCATTTTCTTTTTTTTTTTTTCTTTTCGTTTTGATAATTGCTTCTTTTCCATGGCCAAATTGCTTCTTTTCTTTTTGATTAGGCAAATTCAAGTAAAAGATCATTGATCTTAATTTTCTTTTTGTGCCCTCAGAATTTTTATCCTCGTAAACACTCTCAGTTGTTTTACCACATATCCACAACCTCGATCGATCTCTATATCAACCACTCGACACCTTCACAGGCCATATTTTCTTCTCTCTCTCTCTTTTACATGCCATCTTATTTAAGATTTCCAGTGGGGGAATTTATACGTACAATAACAAAAACCAACATCTATTTCCTCCCTTAAGTAAAAGTAATGCTGTTTATTCCTTTGGTAATCAGGGCAAAGGAGGAGTCTCGGAGAAGCTACAAGGCAGAGTTTATTATTCACCAAACATGAAAATTAATCATTTTCTGATATGGGTATAAATAATACAACCTTAGTTTGATCCAACAACATCCCGAAGATACCCTACAAAAGTGGAAGAATTTATATTTATTACATATATAATTTCTACCATCTTCTTGTGCCATGTGATTAAGTAACTAGCTCCATCAGACACAGGGGGAGAGAGAGAGAGAGAGAGAGATCTTAATATGGCTAAGAACATAAGAGTACCATTAAGTTGGATCCATGTTTATTAAACAAAGATAAGCTACCTCGGTGCAACTCCAAATTAAGATGCAGCATTTGAAGTATTTCATGTTAAAAACGAATCATCAAATTCTTTGAGGACTAAAGCTTCTCCCATATGTTGATTGGACCATTTGTAAAAACAGAGGAAGCTGTAGCATTATGAACATAGCCACTGGGAAAGAAGCCAGCAGAGTAATAGGAATGGCAATCCATTTGATTCTGTCTCCCAGTACAATTGAAAAAGCTGCACCGAAGGCTATCATCATGGTCGCCATAGCAACGTAGAGAGAAGCGAGAGCTATTATCATCCTCTTGGGCAGTGACTCGAGAAAGTCTTCTTCCGCATATCGCGCAGTCAGGATTGACAAGAACATCAAGATGGAAGTGGAAGAAGAAAACAAAGATAGTGCATCTGAAATAGCAAACACCATGAATGACATTTTCTCCAAGAAAATTGGAATGCCTTTGTCGCTGTTGTTGCCTCCGGGTACAGTAAAAGCTGCAGTGAAAACTACAGTGGCAATGAGAGCCGCCACTAACATGCAAGAATTCGATGTATCCTTCATCCATTTCTCTCCCTCCTCAACTAACTCTTTGTGCTCTTCTGTGAATACTTCCCGAGGTGTTTTGTGATTCCTGTTTTGCGATAGTTTTAGTGAAGGGCCAACCAATTTCTCCACTGCCTACAATTAAGGCAAATATTGATGTAAATACGTACGTTTGTCCCACCAATTTGAAATATTAGTGCATGATTTCTCAAACCTCTCTTTACTTGATACTTACCTTAAACCATTGCAACTCTCTTTGCATTTGTAGTGCCGAACCTGAAACAGATGATAGTTGAGAATGTGTTGCCAACTTTGCTGCTTCAAACAAGATATGATTTTCCTTGTCATTCCATTGTAAAGCAATAAGATTATTACGTGCAACAGTATCGCACACAAGACTGAAAATCTTCTCTTGTCGATATACAACAGCAAATCTTAGCATGTTGATGTTGGTATTAACCCAAATCAGATCTGGGAAAGTTATAAGGCATTCCCTTACAATTTCAACTATACCATATGCTGCAGCTATATGCATGGCAGCTGACTTCCCAAAAAACTCAAAAACCTGCCAATTATTATCCATACGAGAAACTTGTTGATTAATTAGTTGTACCAATTGGATGGCATATTGATGTCTCAATTTTGTAACGTGGACTTTCTTCATACCTGCAGGCACCACAAGTGAAAACTAAAGATTAGTTGTAGTAGCTAGCTAGATATACATGCTGTTTCTGTGAATGAAAAGATGGGGGAGGCTTAAGGTTGGAATTACAATTGAAGCCAAAAAGCCCAATAGCCTTCCAACTTATGCTTTTGAACCATTGAAGCATGCTGGATTCAATATTTACAGGCGGTCTCCAAAGTTACATGTCAATAGAATTAATGACTAGGACTGAAGTTAGAAATTACAAGTGAGTCTGTGCAATAGACTTCTCCAATCAGACCCAAAATCGATCATCACCACGTACCCAAGCAATCATTAATAGATACAAAACCACCAACCCTTTTTTATTTATTTATTTTTTTTTTCATAAACTGTTCATTCCTTAGTGATTAGTCCTAGTATCTTCCATATAAACAGTCTCAATTTTCTCAAATGGAGCAGTAGCCGTACTCTCAGTTTTTTTCGTCTAAACAACCGTAAATTTCTCACAAACGGATCAGCATACAGTGCTGCGAGTATTGCTTATGCAAAGACTTGTAAATTTCACATGCATGTCTGGACACATTGTGATTTAGCACAACATGATTAATTGAACTCACTTCAGAATTTTATCCTTAAACACCTTTAAAATATACAAAGTACGTGTGCAAACCTGACCTATATAATTAAGTTGCTGATTTTATTGTGGTTTGTATGTTCATATCACCTGTTGCTGAAACCGTTGATGTATAGTGCACTTCCACTGGAACCACTAATAAATTCGTTAAAAGAACAAAGATACATCAATATATATATGTTTTTGGTATGTGGGTATAGATGCATATATAGAAAATTTTATCAGAATATTGTACATATATAGGGGCATTAGACATTATTCAATTGGAGATAAAAATTATTAAAGAGTGAATTAGTTGGAAGAAATTAAACTGACAAGGGTAGATGGATCTTCCCCAAAATCCAAGCCTACATCCACTGGGGAAGTCCATAGACTTCCTACTCAAAACACGGAGTATACAATCCCCATCATCATCACAAGCAGTAGCTAAGTGAGGGTAGCGATTCACTAGACCCAGAGTAATATCTGTTGAACAAAAGTTTAGAGATGAATAGGTGTATTACTATTGCATATTTGCATGCTTGGTCAATTTTTTAACAATAATACTAGAAACACCAACTATTATTTTAACTTTTGTTCAGGACATGGGGTCTTCCAAGGTAAGCAAATTATTGACCAAATAAAAGCCTGCCACATTAGTTGTGATTCCGAAAAGTTGAGATAATAGTGGATGTAATTGTTATGACTGATGACAAAAACAGAAATGCACTTGTCATGATTGTTACACTGACCGTAAAACCCTGATTGCGCTACACTGGATATAAGGTTCCAAGCACCGGGACCAGAGAAAGGACTGCCGGGCGGCTCATCTGTAGTTACCAAAGAAAGGTACCGAAGCACTTCCTCCATATTTTTATAATTGCAGAGAGCAGCTAAATGGAGCGGAGTTACTCCTACGTTGTTCATGAGCTGCGTCAAAGCAGGGTTTTTTATCACCAATGCCTTGGCAGCTTTCTCGGTTCCACCCATGGCAACGTAGTGTAAGGCTGTATAGTTGACAAAGTCTTGCATTGCAAGTGCTTCCTGTGGCATGAGTTGCACCAATTTCTCGACAAATTCCGAGTGACCTTCCATTGCAGCAACATGCAGAGCAGTTCTGGAGTGGCTTGTGATCCTTGCGGTCATTGCATCCGGATCGTTCTCAAAAAACCTTGAAGCACTTTGCCAATCGCCTTTGAGCGCAGCCAGGTGCAGGGGTCGGTAGTAATTAAGATCTAATCTCATCCCTTTTTAATTCTCACCAATAATCATAAATAAAAAAACTAGATTAATTAATTTTAGTGACTCAGTCCATTTTACATTCCTAGTTACTGGCAATGCCAACTACCCATTAATTATTAAAATGAATTAAAGGTTTAATTCAGCATAAAAAAATAAATAAATAGCAGTCAGTACTAATTAACTACTAACAAAAGCATGTGTGTGTGTGTTGAGGGTATTGAAGCATGTTTTGGAGCAGCATCAGTTGAGGCACTTACAGAATTCATTTTTAGCATCACTGTTAAACCATAAGTATGGGTGCCTTTCATGTGCAAGGCTCGCGGTGCCGTGTCCATCCATATTTTTATGTAATTAGTCAGACACGGAGAGAGGAACGTACAACAGAGGAAGAGAGAGAGAGAGGTTTTTCTTAATCATGTATGGTTAAGACCGTTGAAGTACGTTGTTATATATATATATATATATATATGTAATCGATCAACTATGTAACATAGAGGATATATGCTTCTTTATTAACAAGGTACGTAAAGATCGAGTACGAATTAATTAAGATAGTATATGTCAGTTTGAAGTTATTCACTTATTCTTTTGCTTTGCTCACTTGATATATTGTTCTACATATATTTGTACCGAAAGCTTGTCTGGGTGGCTTCACATCCTCATAAAATGAAAGAGTGAGGAGGCCGGTGTAGCTTCTTATTCCTTCTTTCTCTTTTCTATTTTATAAATATTACTGCTTCTTTTCTTCCTCAAGAGGTGTTGTAAACAATCAGGAGGTGTCTCCCATGCAGGTCGTGAGGTGGCCTAAATATTTGAAAGGAAAGGAGGATGCTTACTTCTTCTTCCCGTAAAATAAAATGATTCAATATTTAAATCTCAAGATGTCGAATGTTTAATATCTTCTTGACTGCTTTTTTACAAACCCCTCTCTTTCACTGTTTGTTTGTCCGTTTGGGGCTGTAATTATTCCCAAAACAAACAAAATGACTACATACGTTCAAAAGCTCAGAGTCTATGACAAGCATCAAAAGAAATAATAGAAAAATGCGAAAGTGAACTGTAGGTGAGGCTACTTTAACATTCCTTTCAAGCTTCACATTTACCCCCGTGCCCGAATAAATTGATAATGCATTCCTTCATACGCCATGCCCCTCTCCTAAATCGTTAAAAAAGCTAACAGGGATGGAGGGCTTTATCACAAATAAAATGATCCATCCACCGTAAGTGCACAAAAGAACGCATTTCACTTGACTGATATCAAATACTTGCAAATTATTATCTTTCCACTGATGTTTCATGTTTGATTATATGTGCAGTAAAAACACTACATTCACTTTACAAAAGCATATGGCATTGGCTACATTGCTAGAGGGCAAAAGGTATGTAACTAGATGACAACATTTCTAACTCAAATATGTCGAACATCTTATATAGCTGATTGAACTTGATTCAGCTTCTACAGGGTGGCTAATGCGACAATGACCCAAACTGGGATTAAGTTGAGGAGACTCAGGAATAACGTAATGAACCTTCTAGAAAATCGGGCACCGTGACTTCTTCCAATATTGGAGAAAATTTCAAGCCACTGATTCTCACATCTGGATTTGAGTGGCCATCAAGAAAAGTATTTGTAATCTGCAAAGAGCACCATTTGAGATCTTTAAATATATTTTCAGAAAATTAAGTTGATCAGAACTATCTTTCCCTACAACTGAACATTCTATAAATTCCAGTACACCATCCTACAGATTTTTAAGACTGGATAAAGACACTGATCCCGGTTGTATGTACCTGGGTGCATCCAGAAAGATTTAGTATCCTCAGTGATAAGCAGCTGTCCACAATTAAACCCAGGGCCTCATCTGTCAAATTCTGGCACCAAGATAGGTCCAGAGTATGCAACTTCCTTGAAGGTCTGGCAAGTGATATGGCTGTGTTGTGGCCAACCTGAAAAAAGAAAATCCCACAGTTCACAATCATAATGTAGGAGACAACCAGTTATAGCTATGCAGACCTGGCTCCCACGTAAGTGGCAAGCAGATTATCGGTCATATCACAGTTTTGGTTCATGCAATTTTGCATACAAACAGATGATTTATATGTGCGTGTGGGAATGCACGAAATCACATATGGACATGTGTTCATTCCTCTTCTTGTACAATCACATATCAATATGTGTGTGTGTTCATCTCTTGTACAATCACATATGAACATGTGTATATTCCTCTTCTTGTACAAGATGTGTGTGTGTGTGTGTGTGTGTGTGAGAGAGAGAGAGAGAGAGAGGAGATAGAGACAGAGACCAAGAGCAAAGATTTACCTTCTTAACATTACTTAGTGAAAGTTCTTTTAAAGACTCTCCAGAAGTTTCCAGGAATGCAGCAATAGCTTCATCACTGTCACACAGGAAAATTATTGTTCAATTAGTTTATCACTCAGAGGAATGCCAACTGCGCAGTGAGCATCAGAATTAACCTAAAATAGAGATAAATCATCAGCAATATAAGAATAGAGATAATCATCAAAGATCAGTTCAATTAAAAACTAATCCATCGAGTCTTGGTAAATTCTTATGAGTCATATGCACTCTTTCCAAACAGAAAGTGTCAGTACTAACATTGCAATAATCTAGCAAAAGCAAACCACATCATAATAATGCATCAAATTTTACTTTGAAGGAAAAAAAATAATAACTTAACCTATTTATTAAGGTAAGCACCTGAATGCATTGCGGCAAAATTTTAATGTTTGAACTGCTCGGCAACCATTGGCAAGATATCCTAAAGTAAAATCTGTCAATTTGTACAATTTACCAAGGTCAAGTGCACACAACCCTGAACAGGTTTCAGCTATGACTTTCACAGAAGAATCTGTTAATTTTCTGCACCAAATTGAAAGCAACAAGCATAAGTAGAAAAGCAACCATAAATCAATGGAACTAATGATTACTGCAAAAGTTGCACATAAAGATGTATCAGAAAAAACTTACACACAATCAGTCAGAACAAGCTCCTTCAAACTATGACCACGAGCAGTAATGAAATCACTAATAAAATCATCACAAACATTTTCAACGCCTGCTAGCCACAAAACTTCCAAATGTTCAAGCTTCTTTAATGCTGGCAGAATAAGCATAGCATTAATGCCGTCACAATCATTTAGATACAGTTCCCTCAGAACTGATCCTAATGAGTCAGCTAAAGTGTCGATGCTTGAGGAAGTGAGAAGGGAGCACTGGCTGAGATTTAGAGATCTTAGTGCAGGGGCCGAAGAAACAAGTACACCTAGCCCAACATCCGAAAGACGGTATGCACCACTTAGGGATAAAGCAGTTAGTGCAGGCAAGCAATTTGATGACCGAGCTAAGGTAGAGCACAACATATAATCTGGCATACAGCGCCCACACAGGTCCAGTTGTAGCATCTAAATTGCACCAAAGAGTAAAAATTCAGCCTATGCACAATGGTCAATTCACTTGACAAGAAATCCACACTCAATGAACAATAAACTCCCATATTACTGATAAAGCAATAGAAATGACTCCCGATAAAGAATTAATCTTGTTTGAAACATAAATGCAGTTTGCTAAGCTATGTTATCAGAACTAGTCAGTACATTTAGCTAAGTTGCAGCCTTCCAAAAAGATATACAGATCCATTCTATAGAAGAAAATTTCCAAAAGCAGATCCTTTCTAAAGTCACAGACCTGATTCAGAGCTGCTTAGTTGCAACTAGCTTACATAATAGTCAAGTTCAAATTGAGCCATACATTAGAGGAAATGATGTTATCATAACCATAAGAAGCAGACCATTCAGCACCAATAATAGCTTTGCATTTTTGTGGCAAAAAAATCAAGACAAGACTGAAAGCTATAGTTGACAAGAATTCTGGTCAGCTCGGCTTTTTCTAGATTTAAATGTGATTATGAAAAACTAGATTTGCTCTCTCTCTGCTCCCATTTAACAGAAGTATCAATGCTATAAGAAGCAGACTCTAATTTTGTGGCATAAAAGCTAAGTTCAATTTAAGGAGTATCATAATACCATAAGAGCAGAGTATTCTCGCCAACTGCATATAAACACTTTCAACCATAATTGCATTCATATATAGCAAGCTTATTTTTCAAATCAGAAACTATGATACTCATACCAGATACAAAGGAACATTATATAAGAAAAACTGAACCTCAACCAAATAAGATAACATACTGTTAAATTGCTGGTGTCGCACTTCTGAAAAGATTCTGTAAACTGTTCCTCTGTCATCCATGAGCAATCCCTTAAGCGAACCTCTGTTGGCGATCCTTGAACAAGAAGTTCGAAGAAATGAATGTTCATTTTCCTAGAAGCACAGAGCATCTGACTGAGCCGATGCCTCAAAGCATCTGGAACATTCTCAAGTGAAGCAATTGCATCAGCATTCTTAGCAAGAATTGACAAGCACAACTCCTGCAGAGAAGGGATCAACTTCTTTGAGGGGACACGATCGTGACAGTTCTTAGGAACCCATTTCACCAATGGAGGTTTAGTCTCGCCTGGATAGAAACTCTGCACTTGCGCATTCTTTGCTGCTCGATCTTTAACAATCTTCATTGCAGTAGAAAAGGGGCCAGGCCAATCTTCGATTTCCTTTTCCACTTCAACCTGAGGAGGCAAATTATTCTCCTCGTCCTCTTCCTCTTCGGGAGTAAAATGAGCAAATCGAGATGCATTTTTCCTGGCTATATTCCGAAACCGCTGCATGTGTAAACTCAAGCCAAATTCATTCTCATTCTCTCTTGTATTAGTGTTCCTAACCTGCCTCTCATCTTCCAGTGCTACATTCTCAGCTATATGAACAGGACCCGGAATCAAATTGCCCACTGAACTCAAAACTTTCAATTCCAAACCCAATTCTGGGTCATCCTTACCCTTTGATGACAACTCTTCTCCAACCAATTTCTCCTTCCCTTTCTCTTCTCTGCTGTATCTCCTTGTGCCCTTATTTACACCATTCTCATTGACTAACATGTCACCGCTTGGACCATTACTCTGAAATACATTCTCACTAGACCTCTCCACTTCCGAATCCGAATCCGAATCCAAATCCAATTCCACCACCTCAACCCCATTGATTACAGAACCACTCTCACCCAACTTTCCCTTCCCCTTCTCTGCTCCTCCAAACCCACCTTTACTCTTCACACTACCATTCTCCTCAGCATTTAAATCAATCCCCAATTCTCCAATATCACCACGACCATCCACTCCTCCCTTGGCGACTCTCTTCCCCGACCGCAAACTCAAAAACCCTTTACTTTCCCCCTCTTCCCCGTCACATTCCGAAGCCGAAGCCGGCAAGTTAATATCGATCTCCAACTTCCGTTTCTTCTTCACCTCCTCACATTCGACCCCCAAACTTGCCAAACCAACACTCAGCCCTAATTCACTTAACCCCTTCTCAACCTCATCAACTTCTACCTTCTCCTCATTTACATTCAAATCAAAACCCACTTCTCCATTCGAAACACGACCATCAATTTCCTCCTCAGTTTCTTCTTTCAGTACAGCGTCCTCGCCCACTGAGCACGTGCCCTTGTCACGTGACCCGGACTTCGTCTTGCGGCGTTTTTCCGGGACGGGACCCTCAGAGGAGGAGTCCGGACACTTGGAAGCGAGGCGGAGACTCCGCCGCCGCATTACTCCCGATACAGGGACCGAATCGGCGCCCGATTGAACAGAGGCCGGATTGGGATTGGGGTTAGAATTGGGATTAGGGTTTTGGGATTTAGAAGAAGAAGAAGGGGCGGTCGAAGTTATAGGGGGAGTGAGAGTTTGGCGAGTGGCGGACTCGTGGGCTTTGGCTGGCGTGGACGGCTCTAATTTCAACTTCGTTTTGGGGGTATGCGGTGTCGTTTTGGAAGGAGTAATTACCCGGGACCTAAGAACCGTCATTGATCGGAGAGAGAAAGAGAGAGAGAGAGAAGTGGCGCGAAACCGTCGTTTCGGATAGTAAGTGGGGAGAGAATCGGAGATAAGTAAAGTGCGATGAAGCGACACTTCGCTTAGGTTTAAGTTTTACTTGGGGTTTTAAACAAGCGTTCTCTGTACGGCTTAATTGGGTCGGTTGTATTTTCCCGCCAGAGTATAATAGCGTATGAGCCCCTTTTTTTTTTTTTTTTTTAAATACACACCAATTTACAAATTTATCCTTCAATTAAATTATTTTAAATGGCATATTTTTTTCATAACAAATAATTAAAACTAGAGCCATTGATTTACAAAAGAAAAAATTATGATTACAAATTTACAACAGTGACAGGAGAACTCAAAAATTGAGTTCATCTCATCTAAACGTGTCAAATAGGTCTTGTCGTGTCGGCCCAACCCATTTAAATTGGGTCTTTTATTTCGTATCGTGCTTGTGTTAGCTCATTTAATAATCGTGTCACGTTCATGTTAGCACATATATAGTTAAGACCTAAACTAGGCACAAGCCATGACTTGAAACTCATTTGTACTCGTATCTTGTCCATGTCGTGCCATAAATAGGTTGACCCCACGAATCTCTTTTTTTTTTTTTTTTTTACTATTTTAAATCTAAAAAAAAAATTATGTAATTTTTTATTTCCTATAATTAAATATTTTCAACTTCTTATTGAAAATTGAATTTTCTTATAGAAGATTTCTTTAAAAAGAAAAGAAAAATAATGATAAAACAGTTGTGTTTAGCTTGAGCAGATTTTATGCTCATGTTTGTGCCGTGATTGGCCCATTTTATGCTCATGTTGTATCGTGTTTAATGTGCGAAATTTTCAATATGGTTCGGCCCATTTTACTTGTGTTGTGCTTATGTTATGTTCTTAATTGTGTTCAGTATGTGTCGTGTTTGTGCCGAACTTGCTCATTTAATAATACTTGGTTCATTTTAAACATTTATAACAGTTGAAGTGAGGAGAAGCACTTTGTTCGATCAATACAAATGGCATGAAATTTATTCCAACGGAAATAAAAATCATAGTTATGAATAATAAAGCAAAGAGGAAAAGGAGGCTTTGGAAGGATACATAAACCTACCTTAATAGCATAATCTCACCTACCTCTTATGCATATCAAGACATAATCGTCAAGTAAGGCGACAAGTAAGTTATGAATCGAATACTGACTATATAACTAAAATAAAACATTCTACTTAATTGAAGTAAAGTTCATAAATTCTTTTGGCAAAAAAAAAAAGTTCATAAATTCTCAAAGAGTAAAAAAAAAAAAAAATTAAATTAACCGATTCAATCCAATCCAATCTAGTTTTAATGAAGTTTTATGTACAATTGAATTGGATTAGGGTTTCTTTGGTGTTTTGCTAGTATGGGCATTGTAGTTTTTTTACTTTGGTTTTTTATTCTCATTTTCTGTATGCTTTAAGGGATGTGCTTGTTTGAGCTCGACCCCTTATGTGGTCGTGGAACTTGTTGTAGTTCTGGTGCCCTTTACTTTTCTTCTAACAAAAAAAAAAATTCTCTAAAAATTGGGTCAGAACATTCTTTCTTTTTTTATTTTTTATTTTTTGTAGCGGTTGTAAAATTGCTCATGGCACCTACGTTGGATCTTCACTCCCCACAAATTAAAAATATAATAAAAAGAAAATCGATGGAATTGCTCAAATTGTATTGAATTATAAGATAATAAAATAAGTTATAATTTGATTGAATTATTCATCCAAATATATTTGACTTTTTCTATGTTAGAAATCCAAATGCACACCCTCTATTTGCCGCATGGAAATTTGTTGAATGGTCTCTTTCTAAACCGTACAGAAATGGAAATGACACTAAAACCCCTCCCCCCCTAACCCGATACTAATAAATTAATAATAATATGCAATGCCAATGGCATATGTCATTAGAAAATAAATTGGTCTTCTTCAAAAGTCAATATTGGCGGGCTGGCTGCAAAAGGTATGTACTATGTAGGAGGCCCGAGGCCCGGACCACTCTTCTCGTTCCAGTTACATGTGTTAAGGTTCAATGAACATATATTTAATGTCAAATTGTCAATTAAACTTAAAAGGCTTAGTTGTCTTGTTTTTATCTTATCCAGGTTGTCAATGTGAATTGAAAAAGTTTCAACTTGATTTTTCTCTGATGATCCAAAATAATGTTACAATTTTTTTAATTAGAAAAATACAATAAAAACAAATCACAAATAAAAATGACAAAAAAATTCACTTGAATCTAAAAGGAAAATGACAATAATTTCTTAATTATGATGAGACAAATGTCCAATTTATAGATCTAATAGACAATCCTCAATGCAAGATGTTGAATTCTTCTATATGTATAACATAATGCTAATGTCCCTTTCAGTTATTTGAATATGTTTTACTTGGGCACATATATATAATATGACACTAGTAGACATGAAAATATACAAAGTATTCTCAAATATAAACAATCAAATAATAAGACCATAGAAGACGCGTCCTAAAAAGTCTAGACTGCTTCTTGTCATCCCATTTGGACCATTGTGACCAGAACATGCTTTTAAAATCAATTACTATAATCATAAAATTAATGGACAATTTTTTATTTTCTTTTTACATATGATCTAATAGCAAATCTTGTCTTAACAATTTTGGGAAGTTTGACATACCAAAATGATCTCAAATGCTAATCACTAAATCATGTGACATGTGAATCTACAAAGTTCAACACAAATCACATTATAATGATGAATGAAACATTGTCACATTAACTTTTTTTAAGTCCATATTGTCATATTTATTAAAAGAGAAAATTACAGATTTGGTCTACTTATTTTATATCTAGTTCAATTTTGATCAACGATCTTTTTTAAGTTCTATTTTGGTCAACTAATTGTTTTACTTGTTCAATAAAAGTCTAGATTTGTGATTTTAAATCATTTGGGTTGTGTTTTCTTCAATTATAATTGAAGTATAAGATATATTTCATAATTTCTTAGTCATAAAATAAATTTGGAGTAATAGAATCTAATAAAATTGAGACTGAGTGAAGTTTGAAAAATTAGCAGTTTCGAGTACCATACTTTGGGGTCAATTATTTTGAGTTTTAGAACTCCAATTTAAATGATCTTTATATGGTTGTAAAAAATAAATACATAACTTTAAAATAAGTATATATTTGCTGAATTTGGGTAAGATTTGATAGGGTAAAAGACATGCCAAATTTGAGAAAACAAATCTGGACCTTTATTAAACAAGTGAAATAATTAGTATACCAAAACAAAATTTTAAAAAAATTGTGAACCAAAATTGAATTAGGTATAAAATAACTTGACTAAATCTTTAATTTACTCTTATAGAAATCTAAAATCTTAAGTTCTATTTTCATATTCATAAATTACTAAGATTCACTTTTAAGTCACATCCACATTTTTAAAATCTCCATATTTAATATAAATATTTTACCATGAAATAATGGGCATAAGTCAAAGCTCATATGATAAACGAGAAAGTTCATACACAAAATAGTAAACTCTCCAAAAAAGATTCATTTTAAATGTGGGGATTACAACCTTTTTTACCTCTTATGCTTTACATTAATATGGAATAAGAAAATAATACAATAAAATTAGAACCAATTATTTTTACCACAATAAGAATTACAAATGATGAGCAATAAGAATTGGATTGTGGTGCAAAGTTCCATATCTGAATTGAAGTGAAAAGAGAAAGTGAATCCAGATATTGAAAGGGTAGTGTCAACATCATCATATTGGTCATTTTGCCTATTAAACAAAATAACAAAGGACCAAATTCCACCATACCCATTTTCGACTTCATTCATATCACAAAGCAGGAAAGCACGAAGCCCGCATTTGACATTTCAGACACATCCAGAAAAAAAGGCTGGCTTGCTGCTCTATATCTTCTTGCTTTCTTTCTGGTCCTTTAATGGCGATCTCAACCCAATCCAATCATTGATGACAGCAATAAATATCACTCACTGTAAGATCACAGCTGCACAGAATTTAAGGACATGGGTCATCATCACCACCTCCACAACACCAGCAGCGATGGTGGTGGCGTCTCTCAGCGAGTCAACAGCCCGAGATTCTCGGGCGCCATGACTCGCCGAGCACACTCCTTCAAGCGCAACACCAACACCACCACCACCAATAACATCAGCAACAGCAACAGCAACAACAATGGGAGTGCTCATAACAGTACCAGCAATACCAACAATAACAATGGTGGGTTCGTGGCCGAGTACGAGATTGACCTCCAGCTGAACTCACCCAGATCTGAAATAGGTGGGAATTTGGTTCCGGGTGATGGGTTTGACTTGGTTTTGGAGAGGAAGCAGACCCACCATGTGAGCCAGAGAGCTGCTGCGAGGGGGTTTCTGAGGAAGCCCATTGGATCTATGGTGGTGGACTTGGGCTTGCGGGAGAGGAAGAAGCTCGGCCATTGGATGTTCTTTGCCTTTTGTGGGGTGTGTTTGTTTCTTGGTATTCTAAAGATTTGCGCTACTGGGTGGTTTGGATCTGCTATTGAAAGTTCAGGGTCCAATCAGGTTAGTTGAAGATATATATTAAAGTATATACATACATATATAAATAATATGCATGCTTGTATATGTTTGTGTGTGTGTATGAGTGAATGTTTTTGCCTTTGTATGTGTATTTCTGCTTGGTTAGATTGTTGGTCAGTCTATGAGTTACTAGTAATTCGTGTATGATACTGATAACAGGGACTGTACATTGTATGTGTATCTGAACTTGCTTAGATTGTATGTGCTCTTGCATTTCATGCTTAGTTGATTTTTCCTGAACATTCTACCTTCTAAATTAGGATGGTTCTGACTCCACTCATTTAAATCAGATGGATCAAACCTCTCGTGATTATGGATATAGAGAGGGGGAAAGTGATGTTGAACGAACTCTAATGATGGTAACGTCTGGTGTGGTTGGTAGAGAGCACGGCGGCGCTGAAGTAAGTCTTATTTCTTATGTCTTTATCACATTGTTCTCTCTCTTTGCTCCTGAAAAGAATTCAGGGTACGGAAACGGAAAACGCTAAAAATTGGCTTAACTTGAGAACCAAACAGAGGAAAAGAGACCTTTTCAATAGTTCATTATCGTTTCATTTGTGAAATTCACTTCTGCTTCAGTACACAGGTATCTGGTCCCGACTCAACACAGATAATTTCCGTCAGTGCATTGACCTGCCAAGAATTCACAAAAGTATGCAATACATGCAATTAAGTGACTTTACTCCTCTCTTTATATGCCTATGCATGTGTATATTTTTGAGCCTGAGGTTTTCACTCTCTCATCTCTCACTTGTATCTTTTGGCAGAGCTAGACGGAGAGACCAATGGTTACATTCTTATCAATGCCAACGGTGGCTTAAATCAGATGAGATTTGGGGTCTGGCTATTGTGTATTTTGATTGTTTCTATAATTCTACTGGTTAATATACTGTTAGTATTAACTATAGTCTGATGTCTGAAAATTTTTAGAGTGCAGATTTGTGATATGGTTGCTGTTGCTAAGATTATGAAGGCAACTCTTGTCCTACCTTCGCTTGATCATACCTCCTACTGGGCTGATGAGAGGTTGGCATGTTTCTGCATTTCCACAACTGAATTGATGTGCTGAACTTTCTCATATAGTTATTCTAGTTTCCTTATGCTCCAGATGGCATGCATTCAAGTTTTCCCAGTGATATAATCTGAGCTAATTACTTCGTATTTACTTTCAGTGGTTTTAAAGATCTGTTTGATTGGCAACACTTCATTGAGACACTGAAGGATGATATCCACATAGTTGAGACACTACCACCTGCCTATGCTGGAATTGAGCCATTCAACAAAACACCAATATCTTGGTCTAAGGTTGGTATAAACTTATATATCGTATATTATTACTCATTCATTTAATATTGGTAGAGGAGCATAAGATGAGCCGTCATTAGGGATAGGGTGTTATGTTCTCTCTACACACACTGAGTCACACGCCCGCAAGGCACACATAAAGCCTCGTGAGAAGTTTTTCATAGAGATCCAAATTATTGGTTATTAGATAAGAAAATATGCACCATTCAATCCATATGAGTGGCTACACTCAACTGTAATCCCCCCCCCCCCCCATACTATTCCATGTATGCACCATTCAATCCATATAATGATCTCTTATTGACAGCTGATTTGCATTCTTTTGTCCAGGCTAGTTATTATAAGTCAGAGGTCCTCCCACTTTTGAAGCAACACAAAGCAATCTATTTCACTCATACTGATTCTCGGCTTGCCAACAATGACATCCCAAATTCCATTCAAAGGCTGAGGTGCCGTGTGAATTACAGGGCATTGAAATATTCAGCTCCAATAGAAGAACTTGGAAGAACATTGGTTTCTAGAATGCAAAAGAATGGAGGCCCTTATCTAGCTCTCCATCTGAGGCAAGTATTGATAATTTTAAATTTTAAGGTGAACCCTTTTTCTCTTTTGGGCATGTATGGCGTGAGTCATCTTTCAGAGATGAAATGGGCATATACAGCAAATATTTATATGGCTATAAATTAATGAATTTGCATTGGTAAAAGTAGGCTTCTTGTTCTCTTCTTTTTATTTTTGTTCTCTGATAAGTAGGATGATTTAAGCAATTTAGTTTAAACATGTCTCCCTCCTTTTATATAAATTGCAATTTCTACATCTTTACTATAGGTATGAGAAGGATATGCTTGCATTTACGGGCTGCAGCCATAGTTTGACAGCAGAAGAGGATGATGAACTACGTAGAATGCGTTATGAAGTCAGCCACTGGAAGGAGAAAGAGATCAATGGGACAGAGAGAAGGTTGCTTGGTGGCTGCCCATTGACCCCTAGGGAGACTTCACTTTTGCTCAGAGGACTCGGTTTTCCTTCCAGCACCAGGATATACTTGGTAGCTGGTGAAGCTTATGGGAATGGAAGTATGCAATATCTTGAGGATGATTTCCCTTACATCTTCTCCCATTCCACTCTCGCTACAGAAGAAGAGCTGAGTCCATACAAGAATCATCAGAACATGTTGGCTGGTATAGACTATGTTGTTGCCTTGCAGAGTGATGTTTTTCTTTATACATATGATGGAAATATGGCAAAAGCAGTTCAAGGTCATAGGCGCTTTGAGAACTTCAAGAAGACCATCAATCCGGACAAGTAATTTTTTAACCTATTTCCTTGCAACTACTTTTAGTATGATGATTCTCTGGTTTTTAGTACTATAGCTATTTTGGTTTTTCTTTCATTACATTTTTAGCATATGATAATTGTCATTTCATCATTGATGCAGGATGAATTTTGTAAAACTTGTTGATGAGTTTGATGAAGGAAAAATCTCTTGGAAGCAATTTGTTTCCAAAGTGAAAAAGCTTCACAAAGACAGAGTTGGAGCTCCATATTTGAGGGAGCCTGGAGAGTTTCCAAAGCTGGAGGAAAGCTTTTATGCAAATCCGTATCCAGGCTGTATTTGCGAAACAAGATTGAAAAAGTAGAGGCCAGCTAACAGGTAGGTTTTTGCAGTATTTCATGGTGTGAGTTCAGCTGCATGCAAAGACATCAAGGTGTGTTGCCACTGTTTTAGAGATATTGGCAGGGGAAGTGGCAATCTTGAATTTCCAATTTCAAAGAGAATTAGTGGGTTGGTTGGCAAGTGCACCTGCTCATTGGGGAGAGAAATTTTCCTGGGAGCAGTGTCCAACCAAGACAAGAAAAAAGTTGTTGCAGCCTAATTCGAGGCTCACAACAGAAGTCAGGTGCATATCATTCTCCAGAACTACTACTGGAATGTACACATTGATACCATGAATAGAGAACCTCCTTGCTACCACCACAATTAAAGACACTGGTGTTTTATTTTTTCAATTCATTTCCCCTTTTTCTTTTTCTTTTTCTTTTGGGGGTGGGGATGGGAGGCTAATGTTTTATTAAGTTTGAAAAATTGATAGGAATACAAAGGGATGATACTAAATGGAATGTATTATAGTGCAATTGTACGAAAATGTACTTATAATTCAAAGAATATCAACTTTTTTATAAGCTGCTTGCCTTGTCATGACAGATCATGGATCATCTCCTGGCTGTAACTTTAAGAAATTTTTTCTTTTGTCAAGATGAACCCATATTTAGAACTCTGTTTCATGGTACATAAAATGACAAGTACACATCTTTTACCATCAAACGAGTATGCATAAGTTCAGTCCTTTTTTATTTTTTAAATGTTAAATATCTCACTATTAATTTGTTAATTTCACCTCAGAGGAAATTATTATGACTGTCACATTTGACCCCTCTCTTACAACATACATGTGAGATTCACATGCATGTTTTGAGAGGAAGATCACACATGTGACATGACTGTCACGTACGATGAAATTTCAGATTTGGGCAGCTTTGTACAGTTTATGGAGTTGTAGTTTTCTGATAATAATTGATTACTAGAAATTACAACCAGAAACAGTTTCTTCTGATTCACAAGAATTAACAATGGTCATCCTAAGAACAGGACAGAGAGAAAAACAGAAGAGATCGCTAAAAGAAAGGCATTTCATTCCACAAAAATTACACGGTCAAGCAGAAACTGACAAAAATGTGTACCCATAACACAGTACCAAAAATTTCAGACAAAAAAGATGAACTGTATCACTTAGGCTGTAGAATAGACTCAACAAGGTCATGAAGAGGTGCAAGCTCCCCTTTGTCAATCAAGCGGAATTCCTGTGTCACAACACTGACCAATCAGCAATACAATCAAAATAAAAATGACACTTTGGAGAGAGAGAGAGAGAGAGAGAGAGAGAGAGAGGAATATAATTTATATACGTAAAGTATGCATTAAACTTTTTAACAAAAAAAACTTACACATGTAAAGAGAACAAAATGCTTGAAGCAAGTATTGAGATGAGCTTCTTCCTTCAAACTCACAATTTTCTGAAAATGAGAGTGGTAGATATGCGCATACACACGAAATAGTCGCTTAAAAATGGTCTTGACAACATCTTGGAAATTGGATGGAAAGGGTGCCCCTGCATAACACAGCAAATAAGCTGGTGCTTGTAGTGTGTAATACTGTAATAGACTAATACACTAATAGTCAAATAGAAACCAAATACTTTTATTTAAAGTATGCCCCTAGCTTCATCAAGAATTTCTGCTTACCCAATTTTTGAGGGAAGATTGATTCCTCATCTAGCTGATTTTCAATCCAGTCCATCAAATACTCAACATATTTTGGAGCAGAGACTTCTATTGGTTTCTTAATATTAACTCCATCAGCCCATCTATACTCATACCTGTTGAGGGTTTAAGAAAACTCAGCATTTATATCACAAGCACATGATGCAACAATGAGACCCACTATCAGCCATACCTTTCAATTTATCCTTAGAGGTGAAGAAAAGAATGTTAAAAGAAAAAATGCTTATTGTAGGACCAAATTAAGGTCCAATGGGGATTTATCAGAGTAATCACAAAACTGTAAAAGAATTAACTTTAGCTTGCAAGGTTTTTCTCTTTCAGTTTGAATGCAATGCATGATAATGGAGAGAGAGCATGATAATCAAGATAAACCATTAACTGCATAAATTCAACAATCAAAACCAGAAAGATAATTTGATTGAATGTTCAAGAAGCATACTTTGGTCCTGCAGACATTGTTGGACAATTGACTGGCGTGCAGAATTCAGTGAGAGTGCCATAGAGAATGTTCACTTGATTGAAGAAGTCAACAGCTGTGTCAAAAGAACAAAATTGAAAGAAGTTAAACATTTTGCAAAAATAATTTTCCCAGAGACACATGCCATAAAATATTTGTATGCAAGTCATGAATCATGGGGCCATATGGAAAATGACTTTCCACAAATTTTACATGCATTTCAAAAAATCTTATTACACCAACTATTTATTCCCCAAAAGATATCCACCAGAGGAGACAAAACAAACACATCACAGCTGAAACAATATCATAAATATGATGATCTTGAATTTCAAGAATGCAACTGATTCAAAGTTCTCACTGTTTCTTGGCCAAAAAAAAAAAAAAGTTCTTACTGTTTACTGCCAGCCACTCATATATATCTTCGCCGGGAGGCAGCCGTACGGCTTCCCTCAGGTTCCCACTGCCCAAAGTAGCATCGATGTGTTTTTGAAGCTGGGCACCCTGCAATTCAACAACATATATATTTTTTCCATTAGCTAAATGAAATAGATACCTTTGACAAAGAAANTTAAAAAAAAAAAAAAAAAAAAAAAAAACCAGGGTTGAGGAATATGTAACGCCAACCTTGCTTCCAGATGGAGCACTCTTTTTAGGCCTAAATGTCTTTTGGTTTCTGCACAACCAAGGATAGGATTCAGGGGAAAGAAAAATAACATCTTCCAAATTCAAACAAAGAACAAAGTAAGGATTGTGTTGCCTCAAAGACAATAAACAACAAAAAAGAACACATTTTTAAGCAGATTTTTCTGATCCAAATTACAAATGAGTAACCACATCAATGTATGAACAACAAATGAACAAATATAAACGTTTTAATTTGCAATTTTGATTGATACCCATTTAGCAGACACCTCTAGCAAGGCCAATTATAACAGAGCTATGATGCAAAAGTATGTATAAGATATGAGAGATGTTTCACAAATTATCACAACCCATAACCGCTCTGTTTTAATGAAGCAACCAAGAATCAAAACTGAAAGAAAAAACGATTGAATACCATGGAATTCATGATCCTGAAAACATATTATGATGATCGAATGAAAAAAAAAACACAAATTAAGTTTCAAGTATGGGATTTAAAATTTCAGATCATTAACAAAATACCTGCTTCCTAGGCCAAACAGACTCATGGTGTTTCTCTCTCTCTCTTTCTTCTCACCCCTCTGTCTCTGCAGAATACAAGGCGACAATACAGGCCAATTCTTAAAGAAAAGAAGGAATATATATACAGAGCCTTGCTACTATATGTATATTTATCTATATATGTTAGAGAGAGAAAGAGAGACAGTCTCTCTCTCTCTCTCCCCCTCTCTGCTTGACCTCGCTAATGCCAGTCTGTCATGTATATCTTAGACTTAGAGAGAGAGAGCTTTGTCTTCCTTTCTTTTCCATTTGCCAACCTGCTATTGCTAACCTGGCTCATTCCCCTTATTTCTGGCTTATTATTCTCTCTCTATATATATCTTTTTGAAAAATATCTATTAACTTAAAAAAAAAAAAAAACTTTAAAGTTTAAACTCGTACACATATGCTCATGCTCAAATTAAGACCCTTCTGACGTGGCAATTGATTTTTTAGAAAAGACACCTTTACAAGTATCAAGCATGTTAAGCAACAACTGCTACTCGTTAATCGTTAATGTAAGTAGTAAATCAATTTAATATATATTAACAGATCGATGACCGTCATGATATGAATGTACAAGTATGTCAACGATAAACTATCTTTTTGTTTTTGGCCGAAAACGACCAAATGTCCATCCAAATAATAAATCTCACATACATCAATAATAGTTAATAATCATTATAACTTTAAACATATTAACGATTGTTAATTATTATTGTAAGTAATAAATCTTATATATATATCGATAATTGGTTATCGTTATAATCTAAGTAAACGTATTAACGAACAACTATCAATTAATAATGAAAATAAGAAATTTCACGTATATCAACAATTGATGACCATTAAAACTTTGATCTTAGCGTATCAAATCATAAGCAACTTGATTTTTAATGATTGGGAATTTAGCATAATTAAAGAGGACCGTAATTACTAATTAGTGATTGGTATTAGGCTATTAGCTAAGAATTGTTAAAAAAAATAAAGAGGGACAAAGTGAAGTCTGTCAAATCCAGGATAGAGCTAGATAGAGATAAAGTACAAGATTCAGCATCTGAATGAGTGATTAGGTTGTGACTTGTGAGAGAATTTTAATGTGAGGGGTGGGACCAAGTAATGATGATATGACACACATTCTTAGCTGTTTCCGTACTGGCATAATATAACATTTACACTCGAATTTAATTTCATTCAATCAAGTTGCGGCTGGACCATGAACAGCCTTCTAAATACTATATTAAACATAAAATCTTATATTATACCAATTCAATCATTATAATACTCATATTATATTAAGATGTTAAATCTTACACTTTAAAAAATAAATTGTGTAGGTGTTATAACTTTTGTAGGTGGTTCTAACACTATGTCAACATGTCAATAATGTCACGTAAAATGCTAAAAAAATATATATAATATTATAGAAGTATGACAATTAAAAATGTCAAGGTTATTAAACTTTTCACTAAATTTTATTCAGCATTCTTGTATGCAAAGTTGGTTAGAATAATCATCTTTGAAATATAATCTAAATAATTGATGGTTTGGATTATAAAACTAGTTATGTGGTGATCTCAAAAGTATGATTAAGTTTATATTAACTTACTAACTAGTTAATTTTAAAGCATTCGTCTGTATGTATATTTTAAAGAAAGATAAGAATTATGTAGTTTGGCACTGTCACTTCCGCCATCTGGAGGTCACATAGCCGTTAGAACAAACAGATTTTCAAACGTTCCACTGCAATCTTCCACAAGTTCTAAAGAAGCCCACGCCCAATACAATACGTACCCACCTCAGTACTACAGGCCCAGTGTCCTGGCTCAGGCCCATCTCTTTATCCGATGATGAGTATTTCATGAAATTAAATCAACTGTGCGACATGGGTGTTTGATGAAATTAACCAAAGTTATGAATTTGATGTTATTTTGCTGAGTTCTTTGTTGTTAATTACTCGGTATATGTTATAGAAATGGCGATATATTGATGGCTCTGAACATGTTTTGTAAAAATGCCTCAGAAATTGAGTTTGGTTGCTTGGATGATGCATTGATGCTAATCCTAGGCTTTTTAAAGAGATGAGACTGCTGCAATATCAGGGCATGCATTTGGGTTAAACTGCAGTTGTGCACAAATCAGAAAAAATTTGCTCCAATCCTTGATTGACTCTTGATTAATTAATTAGTTAATTGGTTCATATATTGAAGTTTACTACCAGCTGGATGACTATTCAACAATATATAATAGACTTAATTTTCTTATGATGCAAAGAAATGGGACATTTGCCTTCAACATAATTGTTGATTCATTGTTTATTAGTAATCCAGAAACAGCCAATGAGTCCTTCTCAATTACACAAAGGAAACCAAAAGGGACATGGGTTTGGATTACTTCCTATTTGGTGAGAGGCCTTAATTAGTACCACCAAGAACAGCCTTAAGCTTCTTTATCTGAGCAATGTCAAGGAAAGTAGTCTGAGCTATTAATTCAGTAGGTTAGTTGTTTTGGAACAGTGCAAAGTCCAGAATCTGCAGACGTGGGCTTGAACTACTGAAGCTAGAAAATGCAAGGGCTGTGTATTACCGTACCACCTCCATTTACTTGGAAGTGCAATAACCCTTTAGGGAAAACCATAATATCACCATTCTTAAGAGTTCTCAGATAAACTTTGTTATCGGAGGAAATGAAGCCGGCAATTATTGTGCCTTGCACAACAAGTAGGACTTCTGAAGCTCCAGGTGTGTGTGAAATGGGATAACTCCACCAGCAGCCAGGTCTAATCGAGCCATTGAAATGCCAAGGCCATTAACACCAGGAAATTGAGCAGCAAATGCAGGGGTGACTGCAGCTTTGATGATATTTGCGGTGTTACCAGCAATGCCTAGGCCTGAGTACACGAAATCATCTACCGTAATTGTTGATGCTGAAAAATGGTAAAGCAGTCAACGTCAAGTCAAACCACGTGGATCCGTTGACCTACCACTGAGTGGATGACACGTCGAGGTGGGGTAGGAACAGGTAGCTGGGTCTAATTGGTGAATAATGGAGAAATAATGATATCCAATACACCCTGCGCAAGTACACAAAAGTGAGCGGGAATGGCACCGGTGTGGTACCGGACAAAGCTCCTCCGACGCTCAAGTCAGTGTTCAGAGAATCTGTGAGCAGAGTGAGTGAATAATAAGATAATGATTGAGTCGTCCCTTTGTGACAAGAAAGTACCTATTTTATAATACTTTTGGAAGAGTGTCAACCAATCCGGTGATGACACGTGTCTCTTGTAATGATTCGCACTGTAGGAGCGCCACATGTCACCTGTCTCGTGGGTCCGAATGAGTCGACACGGGTCGGGGCTTAGGACGCCGGAGCCTAGGGGGCCGGAGCCCAGGGGCTCAGGAGCCTAGGAACTTAGGAGGGGCTTATCCTTTGGGTCCAGGCCCAAACGACATGATGTTAAGCCTTATGTGACTTGTCGTTATGCCCAGATGATTAATCATACGAATAGTAACAAATATAATACAAGCTTTTTGCAGGAGTAGCCTGCAGGGCTAGCTATCAGGAGCTGCACGGTCTGCAACACAGAAGTCTTGCAAAGCAGCATGGGATGAGGAGAGAAAGAGAGAAAACATGAAGAAGATGGGGAAATTCATCATCACTTAGTGTAGTAATAACTTGGAATGTTTTGGTTTTAGCCTAATTTAGGTGGTTTTCTTGATAAGGAAATTGGGATCATATATATAGTGGGATAATGTGAATATCTTGGGCAATACACAATATGCCCAATTGCCCATGTATGATTCACATGTGTAGTAAAGTGAAACTATTGAAACGTATATATATAATCGACGAACGGCAGCTTTAATTTCCAGTTGTGATGCATGTGATGTTTTTCTCAGATAAAGCACAGCAAGAAGCCTCCTTTTGTGTTACTTTTTAGGGATTGAGCCTCTTCTTTGATCGCTGTGTGTTTAAGGGTGGCCACAGGACTATGATTTTTCAATGTGAGATAACGCACTTTACATGAACCTGCTTTGATACCATGAAGGAAATTGGAGCATCCAACATAAAACAATTAGCGATAGGAGGAGAGGTCCAAGACCCTTATCAGCACTTACACAAGACTATAATTTTTCAATGTGAGACAATACACTCCACATTCTCACAATCCAGACTTGTATATATTGCAACCCTTTTCCTTAAAAGGATCATGCATTACCAAAAATTAAGTCTACTTCATGTGTTTGAGGTTGTCCAGACTTTTATGTATGCACGCATAGCCATCTATTTTCAGATCGATGAGATAATTTGCTGTTTTTCTTGTGTGTATATTATGCTTTTTAATGAATTTGTACACATAGAAATGTTATATGATTCACGTGATAATGATATAGATCGAGTGATTGTGGAAGTAGAGATGATGATGGTTGTGCAACTGTCTTAACTTGCCAATCATGCATGTCAAATCAGACAAAATTCCTCCACTCCATGATTGACTCTTTAGCCTTTATAATTCAAATTAGTGGAGTTTCGGATTGGTACGTGCAACCCTTGAAGAAATTTGGACCATACAAATTAGTCAATTGGGTCAATGAATTTCATCATGACTACTTAATAGGTAACATGCATTGGCTAATATATGTGCCTGTGTAATTCAGAAACATTTATACAATATTATAAAGAACACACTTTTTTTTTTTGTCGAAAAAAGAAAGAACACACATTTATTAATCATAAGATGCATTTATTAATCATAAGATGCAACTAAATGGGGGCATTTATTAATCATAAGATGCATCTAAATGGGGGCATTTGCCTTCAACATAACTGTTGCTTCATTGGTCATACTGCACACATTAAGCAGTAAGCACACAATAAAACTTCTACAAGCATACAAAAAACAACAATTTACTAGTAATCCAGAAACCTCCACTGACCAGACTACAACAATCCTACACAACCACAACAAGGAAACAAAAAGAGACATGGAATAACCAAGAGACCTTAATTAGTACCACCAAGAACACCCTTAAGTTTCTTGATCTGAGCAATGTCAAGGAAAGTTGTCTGAGCTATTAATTCAGTAGGTAAATCGTTTTGAAACAGTGCAAAGTCCAGAATCTGCAGACCTGGGCTTGGACTACTGAAGCTAGCAAATGCAAGGGCTGGATTATCACCTCCATTCACTTGGAAGTGCAATAACCCTTGAGGGAAAACCATAATGTCACCCTTCTCAAGAGTTTGTAGATAAACTGTGTTAGCCGAGGAAACGAAGCCAGCACAGATTGTCCCTTCCACAATAATCAGGACTTCTGAAGCTCCGGCGTGTGTGTGAAATGGGATAACTCCGCCAACAGCCAAATCTAAACGAGCCAGTGAAATGCCAAGGCCATTGACACCAGGAAATTGAGCAGCAAATGCAGGGGCGACTGCAGCTTTGATAATATTAGTGGTGTTGCCAGCAATGCCTAGGCCTAAGTACACAAAATCATCCACGGTAACTTTTGCAGGCGTTTTGCAGGAGTAGCCTGCAGGGCCCTCAGGAGCTGTGTAGTCTGCAACACAGAAGTCTTGCACAGCAGCATAGGAGGAGGAGATGAGAAGAAAAAATGTGAAGAAGATAGAGAAAGCCATCATTACCTAGTGCAATAGGTATGTGGTTGTTTTAGTCCTTTTTGGGTGTGTTTCTTGATAAGGAAGTTGAGATCATATATATAGTGGGATAATGTGAATATCTCTTGAGCCATTGCAATTGGTTCTTCAGAATATGCCCATCTAGGATTCACATGTCTAGTAATCTTAAACACGTAGAACGTATACGTTGGGGGAAGGGACAGAATTTTCAAGCTGTGATGCATGTGAATAAGATATTTTTCTCACATAACAACAAGAACAACAAGAACCCTCTTTCTGTCTTTGTAAATGCAGTGACAGCTAGAAATATCAATCTTTCGTTTATCTGCTATTACAAAAAATTGTTTGCTCCTTTAAATTTGGTTTATTACTGTAAGTTGCAATTCAAAATCATTGAGTCTCATCTTAAGTATGATTTTTCTGATCAGCAACAAATCTAATTTGACTACATTCAGTATTTTATAGCTATTTGATCCTCAGTATTCAGTTGTGCTATATGTACCACGTGATTTGTTACCTTACAAAACTGGATGGGGATTAACTTCTACTGTTATTTGGGTTAACTCCCAAATCAGTCATGGTTAACAGTCCCATGGAGAACTACAAGAATTTGTGTTCCATTTCCACAAAATTAAATTAAATTAGCCTATTCCAACTTCTGCTTTATCCATCAAGGCATCAAGCAGATGAAGCATAGTCAACTACATTGAATATTATCATCAAATTGAGGTAATTAATCAAGATTCTAGCTCATCCAGCTAACATGTAATGAGTCTCAAAACGCACTGCTTTAGTTGCTGATGTGGTGTCATCTAATTACCAGATGAAAGGACATGAGCTTTTAAGCACCAGCTTCTAATTCCTGTAATTTGACCACATATTCAGCATATATTGCAACTGTTTTTCCTAAACTACTCATGCATTAACAAAATATAGGTCTATTTCATGTGTTGCTAACTCGTTTATCTATTCTGAGTATCCAAGGTTGTGCTTTAAGATTTGAAGTCCATGAGGAGAGTCCAAAAATTGTGAATCAGATTGTGGTCCTTAATTGAGCACATGGGGAAAGATATTTATTGGGGCATAAGAAGACATTTTGACAGCTAAAAGTGCCATGGGTATGGAAATTCTATGGATATCAGAAATCCCCTGTCTTGGAGAGTTCTTGGATTTCAAAATTGGAAGGTAAAGAGTCTTTTCCAATTCTGTCTCTTTGTATCTTAACTGTAATAATATTCTTCTATAATTCACCTTATCATTAGATGGCACCAACACCACACATTGCTTCTACATTTATACGAGCCAATGTAGATTCTACTATAGATTATATATCATAATAATCTCAAAGCATATGGATAACCTAGTTGTAAGCAAGGCTTTTAATATGGTATAGGGGCACTAGATGAGCTTCCTGAACTATAAATTGATGCCTCATTTGAGGTTCCTCGATCACTAATTAATGCTTTATATCGTGAATTTTCAAACATTGCTTCCATGATTACTTATACTGCATTGAAATATGTGTGTATGTATGTAGAGTATTTTTATTCAGTCAGACGTACAGTCTCACATATTACATCCGAATGCGTAGTTTTGATTCACAATCTAGCAACCTAACATATTAGATATCTGATAAGATATCATCCATATATATATATATGTACATGTGTGTGTGGATCAACTCGAATTTAATTTAATTCAAAACTAGAAGCATATGGACGCGTGTGCAATGTATGTGATGTAGTTTTTAACAAGAGGAGAGAAAGTGAGGTATGTAGGATGAGAGTGTGTTGGTTGGAACTTGGAAGTGGGTATGCATAGTCACCATATTATTATTAATCTTCAAATCTATTACTGAAACGGTTTCAAGTTTTAGGCTTGTCATTTTTCTTTCTCAACGCACAAAACAGGTTATCTCAATAATTTGGATATTCAAGATATATAAAGAACGAATTGGAACTAAACAACATGCATTGTCATCTTAAGATGCAAATAAATGTGGCATTTGCCTTCAACATAACTGCTGCCTTATTAGTCAGACTAAAAAGCACACAATAAAACTTCTACAAGCATACAAAAAGCACTAACTGGAGTACTCTTTTTACTGGTAATCCAGAAATCGCCACTGACCTGAACAATCCTACACTTACAGACATTCTCAATCACAACAAGAAAACAAGAAAACAAAGAGACATGGAAATAAAGAGACAATCTTTAGTGACATTCCAACCTATTGGTATCTCAAGAGACCTTAGTTAGTACCACCAAGAACACCCTTGAGTTTCTTGATCTGAGCAATGTCAAGGAAAGTAGTCTGCGCTATCAACTCAGTAGGTAAATCGTTTTGGAACAGTGCAAAGTCCAGAATCTGCAGACCTGGGCTTGGACTACTGAAGCTAACGAATGCAAGGGCTATAGTACCACCTCCATTCACTTGGAAGTGCAATAGCCCTTTAGGGAATACCATAATATCACCCTTCTTAAGCGTTTTCAGATAAACTTTGTTATCTGAAGAAATGAACCCAGCAACTATTGATCCTTGCGCAACAAATAGGACTTCTGAAGCTCCAGGGTGTGTGTGAAATGGGATTACTCCACCAGCAGCCAGGTCCAAACGAGCCAGTGAGATGCCAAGGCCATTCACACCAGGAAATTGTGCAGCAAATGCAGGGGTGACTGCAGCTTTGATAATGTTTGTGGTGTTACCGGCAATGCCTAAGCCTGAGTATACGAAATCATCTACGGTGACTTTTGCAGGCTTTTTGCAGGAGTAGCCTGCAGGGCCTTCAGGAGCTTTGTAGTCTGCAACACAGAAGTCTTGCACAGCAGCATGGGAGGAGGAGAGGAGGAGAACAAATGTGAAGAAGATAGGGAAAATCATCATCACCAAGTGTAAGAGGTATACTTGTGTATTGGTTTTAGCCTGTTTTAGGTGCTTTTCTTGATAAGGAAATTGTGATCATATATATAGTGGGATAAAGTGAATATCTTGAGCCACTATTGCAATTGGTTGTTCGGAATATGCCCATGCATTGGATTCACGTGTCTCGTAATGCTAAGCATATACGACGGGGTAAAGGACAGAATTCAAGCTGTGAAGCATGTGAATATGATATTTTTCTCAGATAACAACAAGAAACCTCTTTTTGTACGTTTTTGAAAATGCATGAGTAACAGAAAGATCTTATAAACAAAACTACTGACCTGCAGTTTCAGAGTTACCGCTAACCATGATTAGCCAGCTGTATTAACTTCTACTGTTATTTCCTGTTCCACACAAAATGAGAATTAATTAGTTTTTTTATAACTTATGTTCTATAGCTACTCTGATCATCAAACAGATGAATTATGGTCAACTACACTGAAGAATTTTCATCAAATTGAGGTAATGATTAATCAAGACTGTAGCTCATCGAGATAACATGTATTGAGCTTTTAATCAGAAACAATACCAATCCTTGTAATTGGACAATTTATCAACCACATAGACAGCAGATATTGCATCCCTTCTTCCTAAAATGATCATATACTTGAATGAAATATAGGTCTACTTCATGTGTTGCTTGATGCTTACACATCTATCTAAAAAATTATCCAAGATTGTGTTATATTAAGATTTGAAGTCCTTGAGGACTTGAATATGAAGGGAGTCTAAAAGTGATGAATCAGATTGTGGCCCACTGGCCCTTGAGGCTTGGCCAATTGGGGAAGGATAGTTATGGGGGCACAACAAGACATTTTGACAGCTAAAAGGCGCCAGGGAAATGGGAATTGTGTGGATATCAGAATTTCCCTGTTCTTGAGGCTACTTGGATTTTCATTATTGGAAGCTGAAAAGTCTTTCTCTAGTTCTGTCTCTTTGTATATAGTTTCTTAGCTGCAAGATTCTTCTACAATTCACCTTATCATTAGAAAATGAGCCAATGTAGATTAACTATATTATATATGGATTTCATATCATAATAAGCCCAAAGCATATATATGAATAAGAGAGACAAATGAATATGGGGGTCAGTTTTAGTTTTTGGTCATCACTCCTAGTTAATTTGAGTTGAGTTACTTTAGTGTACTATACCATATAACAAAATTACAAAATTGCAGAATGCATGCAAACTGAGAATAGGAATCTTTTGCGTAGGTTTAATTACTAGTGTACTAATATGCAGTCCTAAAATCTATCCTATATTTTTGCATTTGTGGTGTGTAGCAGCTTTCAGGATAAGGTTGTGAGCTTTTAGGGATAAGATTATCAGAAGGGTGGTAGCCATCCATCTTTCAATTTCAGCAGCCAAAAGAACAAAAGCTTCGTACATAATTTTGTTTGCCAAGTTGTACAATTCATTCATTCTATATGGTGATAGAATGATAAATATCAAAGGAAGTTTCCTAGATACATATAAATTTTGTAAAGATCATTATGAGCAACACCCAATGGCACATACCCAGAAACCTAAATCACCAAAACTCAAACTCAAACCAATAACCAAAAGAAGTTCTGCTCAATTTCTCACAAACCAATGCTGGATAGAGCTAGTGATGATTGATGCTAAAGTATTTTAAGACATTTGAGTCTTTTTCTTTTTTCTGCATTGGAGGAATCAAACACTTTAAACTTAATCTAATTCTAACTCATTGACTCATTCTCACCACTTGGGCAAACTCAATGGCTTACATTCAAATCTTTCATAATGCAACAAAACAAAAAGGATGAGATGGTTCCTTTTTTATTCTCCCTCATTAATTTTCTCCTTTATTCAAATCTCATCCGTCCAAGCCCTTTTAAACAAAATGTAATGATCAAACTTATAACTATAGTGATTAAAAACATCTACCCTACACCAAAATCTCGAGTTCGATCCCAGTGCTGTTTGATAAGAAAAAAAAAAAAAGGATGATCATTTATTAATAAAAACAAATGTCTATATACAATTATGTAAAGATCATTCAGTTCTAAGTTCTAATTTTATAATTTTATGTCCTTTCATTATCTTTCTTTTATGATTGACCTCTCGGAAAATAGTTGTAGCTTTTTCTGGTTAAAAATGACTAATGGATTCTGATTTAATGAAAATTGATAACATTATTTGAGAATTTGAAGGGAACTAGAAGCTCCAAAAGGGAAATCCGACGATTAATTTCCCGCAGTTTGTATATACCAAACATTTTTTCTGTGGGCATACATTGAATGCATTCATACTTGAGGAAGGATGAGAAGATTGAGTATATCAATCAAATCTTGATTGTAATATTGTTTTCTTTTTATTAAATGTAATTGAAATTAATATTAATTGCTCTTATCTTTTGTACTGGACAATATAACAACGTCAAAATGTCACAACATAACATAAAAAGCACCTTTTGACCCAAAAAAGAAAACATAAAAAGCACTTTGTTTGGTTCAGAACACAGAAGTCCCCAAGAAGAATAAATTAAGAAACAATGGATTAAATTAGATACCTACTGAAAGCTCTATCATGAACCTTGACTCAAGTGACATGATAAAGATAGAGCTTTTAACCTTGTAATAGAAAAAACACATATATATGCTTAAAGCCTTAAAACAAGATAATGACCCCGAATTATACTGAAAAACAATAATGCTAGTTGTCCCACATTTTTTTTCTCACATTTGTATTCTATCTGATGTGTCATTACTTTATTGGAAGGGTATTTCCTTTTTCTTTTTTAGGTTTTATTTTTTAATTTGTAGTGTCCACTGTATAAATGTTATGTAAGATGGTATGAAATTGTGGTAAGTGTAGCATTATTGTTAAAAAAAAAAAAAAAAAAACAAGAGAATGACCAAATCCGAAAAATGGAAAAAGATAATGACCCCGAATTTAAAAAAAAAAAAAAACAAAAAAGTAAAAGTTTAGAGCCGGAAAATCCAGTCTAAAAAAAGATACATTAATTGAATTTTATACTTATTACAGCCTCTTTATGAGTATATATATGCAAGGAGTGGACGCTCTATTTTTATCCAAGATTCAAGTAATTGTTTAAGGTAGCAGAGAGACCCCAGTTTGATCATCTCCATCAGGTAATCTGAGCCACCAGTAGTACGTACTACTGCATCACTAGACTGATATATCACTCCTTGAGGTTGTATAATTCTGTTCTTCTTTCTTTTAGTTTATAAAAGATCAATTAACACTGGCCAAAACAGAGTGTAAATCATATTAAATGATATTATATATTATTAAACTTGTTAGTTTCTTACAAGTGTAGTTAATCCTATACCTGTTGGAAAGTTTGACCAATTATAAACTCATAATTGATCTATGATTATGGGATTAGGATTAATTTGATTATGAAATTATGATTTGAATACCCTTAATTTGATTATGAAATTTTGATTTAGTTAGTTAAATTAGTCTTTAATTTTGTGATTAAGAGTTTTTTTTTTGTTTGTTTGTAATTAAGAGTTAATTAAGTAATCTGACATAAATTGTGTAATTAGACTTATTTTTCTAGTTAACTATCGTTTCTACTACATCCTCTAATTCTATGGAATGTTGTGCAAAAGTAAATATTTTTTGGTCCTTATTTTGGACCGACTGCTAGCTTCATATACTTTGTGTTCACTTCAGCTGGTAACTTACTCATAAAGTCATAATATTAACAGAACACAGTGACCAAAAAGTACGTGATGGCAGTACTGCATTGTATTGCACTCATTCTGTCTATTGTAGGCTTTGTGGAAGCTTCCACAGACATGGGTGTTTGCTATGGAATGTTAGGGAATGACCTGCCTGCTGCAACAGAGGTTGTCAATCTCTACAAAAAGAATGGCATTACCAAAATGAGGCTTTACGATCCCAACCCAGCAGCACTCCAAGCACTAAGGGGGAGCCAAATTGGCTTGACGCTCGGCATGCGCAATGAAGACTTGCCACGCATGGCGGCAAGTCAAGCAGCCGTGAACGAATGGTTCAGGGCCAATGTGGAGCCTTACCTAAACGACGTCGTTTTTAATTACATTACCGTTGGTAATGAGGTCATTCCTGGACCCTTAAGCAACAACGTGCTGCCGGTAATGAGGTTTTTGCAGAACATCCTTAATGACAGGAACTTGACTGGGATTAAGGTGACCACTGTTTTGCCAATGAATGCCTTGGGGTCCTCGTACCCGCCTTCGAGTGGCATGTTTGAAATGAGATTAGTAGACAGGCTTATGAGTTACATTCATCCATTTTTGGCAGCTCATGGATCACCTCTCATGGTCAATGTGCACCCTTACTTTGCTTATGCATCTGACCCTGACAATGTTAAGTTGGACTATGCTCTATTTACCGCCACAAGCCCTGTGGTTCAGGATGGGGCATTGAGCTATTACAACCTGTTTGATGCCATGGTGGATGCCTTTTATGCCGCAATAGAGACGAAGGGAGTCAGGTCTAATGTCAGTGTTGTGGTGTCTGAGACTGGTTGGCCTTCTGGTGGGAATGGGAATTTTACAACTCCAGAGCTTGCAGGGACATATAACAGGAATTTATTGAAGCATATTGGGTCAAAGGCTGGGACACCAAAAAGGCCTGGTGCTTACATTGAAACGTATATCTTTGCCATGTTCAATGAGAATCAGAAACCTGCTGGTGTGGAGCAACATTGGGGACTCTTTTATCCTAACATGCAGCCTGTTTATCCTGTATTTTAAAGACAAATTATGCATCTTAATTTAACGTAATAAAGAGTTAATTAGTCAGACAAACATTTCCTGTATTTCTGAACATCACAACATCAAATTTAATTATCTCAGAATTCATGGAACATATAAAATACCCCAATTTTTTTTTAAACTCATAAATACCCGCAGACCAAAAAAAAAAAACTTATAAATACCAGGCCCAATTTCAAATTCAAGTAACACATGGAATGAGTGGGACAATGAAAGAGATTTTAGGTCAAGCATACGTGTTGTACACAAAAATATAAGTAAGTAAAGATGATTGCAAAATCTGGAAGGGTGATGTTATTGGCACTCCAAAAATGTCATCCTACATTTCAAAATATACAAATTTAAAAAAAGGGAAAACGTTAGCAAAAGGACTATAAATATACCCCTATTTTTAGTTGAGGATCTCGATTTCACTTTGATTCAATTAAGGACTATAATTTTTCAAATGGCTCAATCAAGTACATTCCGTCATGTCTGTCACATTTACCGTTAAAAACTGGTCACGTGACCCTCACGTGACCAATTTATAAGGGCAAAAAAGTCTTTTCTCATAAAAAAATAAAACTAAATAAATTTAAACAAATTTAAAAACAAAACAAAAAAAATCCCTCCATCTCCCCCATCTCCTACCTTCGCCACCGCCTGCACCATACCCAACTCAGCCCTTCCCCTCCCCTCCCCTCCCCTCTCTTTTCTCTCATATCTTTCTCTTTCTCTCTGCCCCCCAGTCCAGATGAGCTCGCCACATCTCCTTCTCCTTCTCCTTGGCATCGGTTCAACCCAGAAACACCCCGAACCCGAGACCCAGTTCGGCCGGTTGGAGCTCTTGTGTTGACTCGCTGTTTTCGGTAGTTTCGTGACCCAACTCCGGCCCAGACGTCTTCTTCTCGTCGCAGTGAGTCTAACCATGGTTCCCGATCGTTAATCGGACCACCGCTGCGAGCCAATAAGAGCTATGAAGGTCAGAGGCTTCCGCCGCCGATTTTTGCCATTTCCGGTGAGTTTTGGCCGTTGATTTAGTTGTGAAATTGATCCTCTTGGTATGACCTTTATTTTTCCCANACTTTTTTGCCCTTATAAATTGGTCACGTGAGGGTCACGTGACCAGTTTTTAACGGTAAATGTGACAGACATGACGAAATGTACTTGATTGAGACATTTGAAAAATTATAGTCCTTAATTGAATCAAAGTGAAATTGGGATCCTCAACTGAAAATAGGGGTATATTTATAGTCCTTTTGCTAACATTTTTCCTTTAAAAAAATTTCTTATGTTTGGAGTGTAGGATGACCTTTTTGGAGTGTCAATAACATTTCCCAATATGGAAAACAAAAGGAAAAAAAGAAGAATGCCAGCACAAGGGATAGGATCGAATCAACAGCAACCTGTCCACTGGTTCTTACTTAATTTGTGCTGTAAGCATTCCAAATTTACCATAACTTTTTCCAAAAATTTGCATACTAATATTAGCCTCTACTAAATAATAAATGTTATTTATGCTAAGAAATCCTACTCCATTTTCAAATTAAAGAAGATCTGAGGAAAAGAAAACAATTAATAACATGTGTATTTAATTTGGCCCCCATTTAGGATCCTTACAACATAAATCCAGAGAATTAAGCACACTTAATTAGGACCAGATCGAAAATTCAGTCTCAAAAAGACACATTCATTGAATCTTTATGCTTGTTACACCCCCTTCATGAGTATATATATAAGAATAATGGAGGCTTAATTGTATCCAAGGTTCAAGTAATATTGTTTAAGGTAGCAGAGAGACCCCAGTTTGATCATCTCGATCAGGTAATTTGAACCACCAGTACTGCATCACTAAACTGATCACTCCTATTGAGGTTGTATAACTTTGTTCTTTTTTTTTTTTATATAGCTTATTCAAAATGATCATTTAGCACTAGTTTAATAGTAAATAATTTTTTTTCTAAGCTTGTTATTTCGTCCATTCTATCATTACATTAATACTCTAATATATTATGCTCACTATGCATATCAAATTTCAGGATCCGAATGATTCTATTGATCTTTTTGGCGTGCTGAGTCAAACATCTCTCATTATTTCATATTTATCTTAATATTAGGTTAGACTTAATAATTTAGGTCCATTGACTTTAGGTACCAAATTGTAATATTTTTTCATTTTAACTACCAAAACATTTATGTAATTTCACTTTAGATACTAAATTTCAGTTTAAGTACCAACTTTAAAAAACATGGTTATATGGAGCTGTGACTATCTAACAGTTATAACTTTTTTATTGATTTATTGTTTTTTCAATATTTGTAAGGCTTAAACTTTAATGTTTAGTCTTTGGGTTATAGGAGTTCATCCCCCAAACCTAAATCAAAAGTATGAAATCTTTAAAAATTTTGATTTTTTTATAAATTTTAAACAATCACAACCGTGACTGTTCGACAATTACAACTGTAACTGTTCGACAGTCACAACTGTATAACAAACTGATTTGTGACCTAATCCAAAATGTTTTACTCTAAGTAAGTATCTAAACTAAAAAAATTAATGTCTTACTGCTTTACTGAAAAACTATTGATATTTGATATTTAATCCTAATTTTCTGTAATAATTTTACTATACAATTTTCTGATAGAAATCAGACATTCTTGATAGAATTTTTTACCATATCGGATATATATGGTTTGACATTTGATAAACATTATATGCATGAGCTGGCAAAAAAAAAAAAGAGTACATCATTTTAAAAAGTTACTATATATATTAATATAAAGCTTGTTAGTTTTTTTACAAGTGAAGTACGTTAATCCTACTTGATAGAAAGTTCGATCCATTATAAACCCGTAATTGATATGTAATTATGTGATTATGATTTGATTATTAAATTATGATTTGATTAGCCTTTGATTATGTATTTTTGAATTAATTAGCTAATTTAGTCTTTAATTTTGTGATTAGGAGTTGATTGAATGATTAGCATAAATTAAGGAATTAGACTTATTTTCCTCGTTAAGAATTGTTTCTACCACTATAAATTCATCCAAGATGAAAAAGAATAACAACTGAGAGAAGAATTTTTTTTACAACAAGGTGCAGAAGAATAACAACTAAGTGAAAAGAAAACTTGAAGGAAGGTGTGCCAGAATCATTGTATATCCTCTATTCATTCCAGAATCAAATATTTTATCATTATTAATAGAGCACTAGGAAGAGTGCATGAAATTTATTGATCGATGTATATATATATATATATGCAGTCTCTAATTCTGTGTTTGTGCAATAGTAAAGTGTTGTAATATTTTTTGGACCGTTTGCTAGCTCCATATGCATTGTGCTTTCTTTTGATATGTCTCATTAATTGTATTGTGTATTGTGTACACTTCTGCAGGTTGATTACTTGATTTACTACTATAATATTAACAGGCACTCGGTGACCAAAAAGTGATGGCAGTACTACATTGGGTTGCGCTCATTCTGTCCATTGTAGGCCTTGTTGAAGCTTCCACAGACATAGGTGTTAACTATGGAATGTTAGGGAGTGACCTGCCCGATGCAACAAAGGTTGTCAATCTTTACAAAAGTAACGGAATTGCCAAAATGAGGCTTTTTGATCCCAATTCAGCAGCACTCCAAGCGCTCCGGGGAAGCCAAATTGATGTCTCGCTTGGCATTCGCAACGAAGATTTGCCGCGCTTGGCAGCAAGTCAAGCTGCCGTGAACGAATGGTTTGGTGCCAATGTCGAGCCTTACCTAAATGACGTGGTTTTCAATTACATTTCTGTTGGGAATGAGGTCATTCCTGGATCCTTAGGAAACTACGTCCTTCCGGTAATGAACTTTTTACAGAACATCCTTAATGACAGAAACTTGGCTGGGATTAAGGTGACCACTGTTGTGCCTGGGAATGCCTTGGGAACCTCATACCCTCCTTCGAGTGGGGCCTTCACAGCAGAAGTAAGCAGCGTTATGAGTGGCATTCTTCCATTTTTGGCAGCGCATGGATCACCCCTCATGATTAATGTGTACCCTTACTTTGCCTATGCATCGGACCCTATCAATGTTCGGTTGGACTATGCTCAATTTACTGCTACAAGCCCTGTCGTTCAGGATGGGGCTTTGAGCTATTACAACCTGTTTGATGCCATGGTGGATTCCTTTTTTGCGGCGATGGAGAAGGTAGGCGGGGCTGATGTCGGGGTTGTGGTGTCTGAGACTGGTTGGCCTTCTGATGGGAATGGGAACTTCACAACTGCAGAGCTTGCAGGGACATATAACAGGAATTTCTTGAAGCATGTTGTGTCAAGGGCTGGAACACCAAAGAGACCTGGTGCTTACATTGAAGGGTATATTTTTGCAATGTTCAATGAGGATCAAAAACCTGGTGGTGTGGAGCAACATTGGGGACTCTTTTATCCTAACATGCAGCCTGTTTATCCTTTATTTTGAAGACAAATTACAAAGTTTCAAGACAAATGAATAATGTAGCTTTCTTTATTGTAATAAAGAGTTTGGTTATAGAAATATTTAGCTTGTTTTCGACTTGATTTGATGTAATAAGAGGCGTGGCAATCCACCTAGCTTTAATCATGCCAAATGATGTAGTACTTGAGGCCCTGAATATCTAAACAACAGTGCAACAGTGGTTGTCAACCAATCCGGAACCTTTGCATCAATTATATAATTAATCAGTAACAACTCCAAAAATACTCTTCTACTCAGTAAGATCTAATCCCTTGTTTGTTTCATAAATCCTTGAGACTACTTAAATTAGAAACCAAGGATTGCCAAGACAAATAGATGATCTAAATTCTACTATGTAGCCTGTACGGTTGTGCCATTGAAAATTTAGAGATATAACAAAAGTATTTTTCTTACTTCAATGGCTCTGAATTTATTTAAAACAAGTAGAACACTAATGCATAAATTAAAATTCCAACAACAAAATCAAAGGCGGGAGAGTGGTTCTTCTTTCCCACTTGCTTTGTTCAGAAAAGGGTAGTCTGTGTACCCAACAATAGGGTCTTGGGTGTAGAAAGTCTTCCTGATATACTTAGTCAAGGGTGCATTAAGCTTAAATCTCAAGACCAAGTCAGGGTTTGAGATAAAAAGACGACCATACGACACTAAATCAGCATCCCCAGAAGCCAAAGCTTGCATTCCCAACTCTCTAGTGAACCCCCCACTAGCCACAAATGTACCCTGATAAGCTTTTCTTAAAGTGCGCATGAATTGAGCTTCCTCTTCATCACTGCCAGGTTTGCCGGATTCTGCTTGGCCATAAGCTGCGTACCGAGGCTGAGTCACATGGAGATAAGTGAGTTTTGAGCCCAGGTTTTGTTGGAGCTTGTTGAGTCTTTCAATCACTGTCAAGCCTAGGCCAAATGGATCAGAGTCAACAGCATCAAGGTGGTCAATAGCTGGTGAGACTCTAACACCAACTCTGTCAGCACCTATGGCTTCAGCTACTGCTTGAACAACCTGAAGCAAGAATCTGCAGCGGTTTGCAAGTGATCCACCATACTCATCAGTTCGATCGTTGATCCCATCTTTCAAGAATTGATCAATGAGATAGCCATGTGCCCCATGGATCTCAATTCCATCAAAACCTATACTTGATCAGATTGATCATAAGAATCAAAGCTACTAGCATGTGCATAAGTATGAAAGTGACAGTGGGACACATGCAAAAGAGATGTCCTGGCAGTAGAAACTGACCTGCTCGGATGGCATTCAAGGCAGCCTGGCGATAATGCTCCACCACCTGGGGTATTTCATGGGTTTCAAGGCGTCGAGGCTTAGGGTAAGTGCCATGAGACCCATCTGGCAAGAGAATTTTCCACCTCCTTGATATGGGATTGTTGGTTGACGATATTGGTGAACCCCCATTAGGTTGGTAAACTATATCATTGGTCATATTACCAGTATAAATGGTCAGTGTATGCTCAAAAACTTAAACCAAAATCTACCAAAAGAATTGCCAAATAAAGTCCTTCTATTTATGTGTATGCAATGATGAGCAAATGAAAAATTACCTTCATGGGATGCACGACCTACATGCCAAAGTTGACAGAATATAATGGCACCCTTAGCGTGAACCGCATCCACCACTTTCTTCCATGCCTCAACCTGCTCATCTGTGTAAATCCCAGGAACATGTGGAAACCTGCTTCCACCATATAACAATTAGCATCATTTGTTTTTTTTTCTTTTTTGCCATGATAACAATTAGCATCATTAAATAATAAAAAACCAATTCAAATAGCAACATAATGAGCAAAACAGAGTTCAAAGTCCAAAGAGTAAAAAGCATCACTCAGTACCCAATAAACGATCAATATCTAGCATTGTTAACCAAATTGTAAATCATGAGGGTTGCATATTCAGGAATGGTTACACATGATCAACAGTTCTGAATCTTCTGATTCACAGGTTATAACATGAACAGACTACAAAATTACTCCAGAATATAATAAATGGACCAATGGGTCCAAAACGATCACTGACTCAGACGCACAAAGTGGGCCATACTAAGTAAACCATTAGCCACTCATCAAATTATTACAAGTAACACCCTTGAAAAGCATTGAGAATTACGAAATTACCCAGCGCCTGTGTTGGAGACCAAAGTGCCTTCGCTGATCAGAAAGCCGCCGGGAGTTGACCTCTGAGCGTAGTACTGGGCCAGAGCCGGCTGCGGCACTCCGTTCAAAGCTCGACACCTCGTCATGGGCGCAAGCACCACCCTGTAAAACCCATGGACAAATCCGTCAAACCACTCCCAAATGACAAGCAAAATGACAATTATGCCCTCACGAATTTCTGTCTGCTTATTTCAATTATCCAAGGAAATCGGAAACACTGAATCATAGACTGACCTGTGAGAGAGATTGAACTTGCCCATCTTGTAAGGAGAGAAGAGAGTGAGTCCTTGCGATGACGCCTCCGCCATTTTTTTCGATTGGGTTCAGAAGCCGATCTCAGATCGACGATTGAAGAGAGAGAGCTTTATAGCAAACAGTGGTACTGAAACGTCACCGTCCCTGCGATGACTCTTGGTTGCTCTACTCCAAGTCTCCAAGCGACGAGCTTTAGTGGACTTTAATGGAGGTGGTCGGTAATTACAGGTGGGTCCCTAGGACGGAATATAAATGGCAATGATATTCACGTGCGGATTAATTTATATGGATCTCCGACGTCGTTTCTAATTCTAACTCGCAACAATAAGACGTGTTTGACTGTTGTGACGGTTGTGTACTGGTAGCTTTGACGGGATGCGTGTTGAGCGTTGACTGTTGGTGATAATGATGTTGTGGTCGGAGTCGGGAATGGGCTTCACTTTAATTTGGGCTTCGCTTGTGATATTAATAGGCCCAATGCATGAAGTGCCTAGTTTCGGTTTAATTTGGGCTTCGCTTGTGATATCGTTGAGGCCTGGTATACAAGTATTTTATTGTTGGTTCAATAAATTGGAGCTGCTTAACATCTCTCTCTTTTCCTTTGTTTCATTTTTTTAAGGTTATGTTGTTTAAGGGGTTGGAAATATTTTCGGAATAAATTTTCTGTGTCTGGCAAAGTGTATTCAACTCTAAAACATGTAACACAGCTGAAATATAGCTAAACTACAATTACAGGACATTCATGACTTGACATGACATGTTATAAATTATAATTACATGTTGATGATTTCTAAATTTTATAAATTTATTATATACTTATATATTATGCTACACTCAAGTAATGTATATGAATAATCGATTTCTCCATCTTTATAATTTACTTTGAATTGTCATAATTTCAAAGCTAGTCTTATTAGAGATTGTAATAATGCGAACGATCCCATTGCATCTTCTTCAAGCTTTTTTTTTTGCTAGGGGCATCTTCTTCAAATTTTCATCGATCGATCAATCGAAGAATGTGAAGAATTTGATTGATTATGATTGGTACTTGGCACTAACTAATAGGGAAGTTTAAGCCACATGAGAGTATTTTTGGGTGATTTGTGGGGATATGTTGTTGATGAAGCCAAAAATAAGATCCATAAATTGGCAATCCCAACAAAAGTAGTGGATTAATGCACACTTTCACAAAATTGAAACAAGGAGAATGGAATAAAATGTAGATATTTACTTGATTTGTGACTAGTGAGCTTAGCGTATTAAATGTTGATATTTAATTAAGGCGATAGCGGTCCAAATATGTACAAAGGTGGTGCACAGACAATGACTTTTTCTTTCTCAATAGATATCCACGATATCCTTATCCTCGTGTAAGAACACTTGGTATTCTAGATTTCTAGCTATCCACTAGAGACCTCCAATAGTTGCATGACCCGTCTAATCGTGCCACAAAAGTCAGCATACAAGAATGGGATGAAAAGTCAGAAATAGCACAACTCTGTCATTTGACCATTCTTCTTCCTTCGTTTTGGTTAAGAAAAATTAGTATATGTTTTTTACTATGAAAAAATGATTATATATTTTTGAGTGCGTGAGAGAAAAATGAAGTTCAGAGAAAACTATTCATTTTCTTTTCAATGTCATACTTACAAAATTTGGTTGGTTTTAATTGTTTTTAGTCTATGATATACAGTAAGTTGTTTATATGACTTGTTAGTGGTCGGTATTATTTAGTGTCCAAGTGAGGGCAATCGGGTTGGTGGCTCAATTATACTACAAGCATGCGAGTGGAGATCCCAAGTTTTGATGGAAGAAGAACCGCCATGGCCAAAGCCTTATCTTTCGGCTCATGCACTCTTCCAGATGCTAGTTCATTTAATAATAATGTCTTTCCGTAGAAAATAAAAATAAAGTCAATTAATATGAGATCAGAGACCTGCACAAATATCCGTATTCCGTAGGAGAGAAAAAGACTTGTACAAAGATATATAAATATATTAGGATTTTATTCAAAAAGTTCATGATTCTTGCATTCATTATTTGAAAAAATAATGAGGAAGCCTTTCTTTTCCTTGGTTTAATGGTTTAAAGAGCGGGAAGCTGATCCTCGACTAGGCTATGTGAAATGTGAAAAGTAAAAGTCAAGTAAATTCTTACCTTTCCTAAATCTAAAGGGGCTTCAATTGATTAAAAGATGGTCAAACGGATTTTAATTCGATCACATAAATAGATCAAAGTTTACATAACATGTTAATTCTTTTTTTGATACTATTGAAAGTAGCAATTGATCTTTTTAGTTTTTACTATTGGAAGTAGCTTGCATTTCATCTTTTGATATGAACAAATTATAATTGCATGTTATGCTATAATCATGGTCGTTTGATTCTGCCTAATACAACACCAATTTTTACCCATTTTTCCACACCATGTTACCATCATCTTTCGATTAACCGATTTTCACTTACTAATACATGATCCCTAATAATATAACCACCACTAAGATCAATTTGCCTTTTTTGTGTTTCTCTCTTTTTGGTAGGAACTTTGGTTAGCTAGATATCATACATCAAATGCTAAAACAGATTACAATCCAAAAGAAAATAAAAAGGATAAAACTAAAATTCCTAGGGTGCCCCTTCCCTACAAGGTCCTACTTCCCTAACAATGATGTTGTCATGTTGGCCATCAACTTAGAGCCAACTATAGAAGTGAAAAATACGGTCTGTGGTCCCCACACTAAAAACATGAGTAGGAAGGGGACAATTTTGTCACCCTCATCATGCATTCATGCCTAACCTTCCAAAATTATGATGAAAAAAAAAAAAAAATTGTATTAAAAAATAAACAGTGGGTTGAAAAAAATAAAATTTAAGCAAAAACACCCAGTGCGCCACGTGTCCAGAAGAATGACGCAGTGCGCGCCGTGTCTATCAGAGAGAGACCAAACGCCGCGCGTAAAGAAAAAGAAAATATTTTTTAAAAAATAAAGCTAAAATTAGAGGAAGCATAGGATGCCCTTGTTACCAAACACAATGATAAGAGAGTCGAGTTCACACCGTTACAGCGCACAAACACAACCAAACAAACAAACAAACAGCGAAGGAAGCAACTGACGTTACTGACCGTCCTCCTCATTTTCTAAGTGTTTTTATTCCCGTTTTGACGCACACGAAGACTCAATAATATATATTTTTTTAATTTCTTTTTTTCGGGTCCGAAAATTGTTTGCAATTAATTAATTAATTAAAGCTGATTAATTTAATTTAGGGTGTTTAATACCTTCCTCGTTCTCTTCTTCATTTCGTTTGAGGACCTCGTCCGTCCTCAAATAAGCAGAAGAGAAGCTTTGTTATGGCCGCCGGAGCTCTCTCTCTCTGAAATTCTAGTTCTCTCTTCAATTTTAAGGGAATTCAGAGGTGAGTTTATAGCTTTTTTTTTTTTTTTTTGGTTCTTTTTCTCTTGCTGACAATAATTTTCAGCATATATTTTTGATAAATTTTTTGTATTGATTATTCTTGGGCTATGCTTGAATTGCATGCTTACAGTTGTGAAATTCTTGTTTAGCAGAAGTGAAAATTCTTGTTCTCTCTTTTATAGTTTTTAGGGGGTTCCAGGAGCTTCTGTAACTGAAAGAGCTAGATAAGAAAGTTAACTGATCGAATTTAAGACAGAAGAATAACGTTGGAATTTAATAGTTTTTCAACCATTAATCGACTTTTAATTCGATTGACTAGCTTATATTTAGCTCAAGAATAAGTCTTTTTTCTTTTGGGAAAAAAAAAATTAATCACATGTATGTATAAATAGTTAAATACTATATGTTGTAGTCTGCACAAGTTTAGATTTGTTGGAAGAGCAAGGTTGAAGTGAACGTCAAAGGTTGAAGTTTTAAGCTGGAATAGCATGAAATGAATTGTTTGAGAGTTTCGGTCTCAAGACTATTGAATTATAAAAGACTCATTATTCTTTAGGCTCTATGGTACTGAGTACTCATAGTTCAAGCTTTAGTTGTACTTGTAGTGGGACAGTCTTGACCATTTGCAGATATCAGTGGTTTAGTTAGCTTGGGGATTTTGATAATTATGTGTATTTTGAAGGTGTGAATTGTTGTTGATGTTGAATTTTTTGATAGGAGGGAAGCCGATTAGTATGGATAAAGACGAAGAGTCTGGTAGCCCTAGTTGGGGTGCTTCATTTTTCGCACAAACAACAGAAGATGTTGCAAGAGCAGTTGCTGCTGCTGCCACTGCTGCTCGCTCTACGCGGCCTTCTGTTGTATATTCATCCAAAGATGATGATAGCGGTAGTCCACTCAAAAGGCTACAACGCCATGTTACGAAAGTGCTAAAAGGCTTCTCACATGCTGATGAAGTGAAAGGTGGAACTTACAATCCTGAAGTTTTGACTAGCCAGAAGCGTCAATGGGCAAGCTTTCAGTTGCAGTACTTGGTATGTAATTTCATTATGTGGATCCCTTTATGTTCATGCAACTTATTTGTATATGGAACTTAGCAATTGGTTAATCAAGATTGTTTTTTTTTTACCCTGTTTAAAATTGTATTTGTGTTTAACAGCTATTAAGCTATTTCTAATTGCAGTAAGTTAGTTGGTACTTAAATATTTTTATTAAAAGAAAATTCAAGGAAAAATTATGACTCTATATGCACTGTGAGTTTAAGGGTCATATGATGCCTTGAGACAGATCTATTTGGATAGTTAGGGTTTGTGTATTGTTAGTTTCAAAAATATATTCACATATAGAAGCAAAAATATCATCCAAGGAGATCCTGTAACACCTCTGCTATTTAAGTGTGCAGGATCATAGGTCTTTAAAGCAGCCAACAAGGCTTTTTGAGAGCATGGTAGTTGTTGGGCTTCACCCCAATTGTGATATTCAGGCACTTCAAAGGCAATATATTGCAAGAAAGTCTGAAGGTTCAGGAAAAATGCGAAGTGCACTTGGTAGTCAGAATCATTCTCGTGTAGAACCCAATATTGAACCTCAGGTGGGGATTTCTATTGCCATATGTTGAATTTGTTTGCATATTGATGATTAAAAGTGATTTGAGTACTGGATATTTTTGTCCCTTTCTACTTCCAGGTGTTATTTGTTTACCCTCCAGAAAAGCAGCTGCCTCTTAAATACAAGGATCTCCTTTCATTTTGCTTCCCTGGAGGCCTAGAGGTTAGGTGTTTTCTTGATTTACTTTTGTGACTTCTCCTTTTTCAATTGATCAGTTTGTTTGGTTCCATGTACCTTGTTTATCCATGGAATTTTATGGATTATTAGAATTGACGAGTTTTTTTTTCTTTTTAAATTTATTTTGATGAAGCCTGTTTGTAAGGCTGAGTATAACTGTTTTACCAATTAAGTTTTTCCTGATTATTTGGTCTTCAGTTAAATAATATCGTAGGCAATAAAACAATGTTATATCAAATTCCACTTGGTTATGATTGAACCTAGTGTAAGGCTGTAATGGTGTTATGTTTACTTGGATAAATGTCAATTTTGGTCCTATGTGCAGGTATTGATTTGTCTTGTTAATTTTGTGTATTTGGTAGGTAGTATTTAGTTAGTCATTATGTGCTAATATTTGCGCCTCGAATGAATGACTTCAGGTTCATGCTATTGAGAGAACTCCTTCCATGAGTGAGTTGAATGAAATTCTTCTGGGCCAGGTATTGTGCTACATTATGCTCCCAAAATATCATTTTGCATTAATGCTTATGCTACTTTCTCGTAGCTTTTTAACAATCAATCTTCATCAAGTTTTGTGCCTTTTTCCTATTAGAGAATCATTAGTATAAGGTCCGAGTCTAAGGAGAATTTAAATTCATTTGCAAGCTTACTGAGTTTTTTTCTTTTTAGTTTAAAACATAGAACTAAATTGCAAATTTGCAGGATTGAGTTCACCAAGGTTTAGGCTTGCCATAGCATAACTCTTTGTTTCTATGGATTTAAAGCCAGTTTTGCTAAAGATAAGATAATTATTACAACTGTGGCAGGGTTGTATAACTTTTCCTGACTTTTAATGTTAGCCATGTTGAAGCCTTTCATCTTTATTTAATTAAAATTATTATTCAGAATTATATGCAACTTCTCAGACACATAAACTTAACAATGATGATGCTTCTTTGCAGGAGCATTTTAAACGGAGCGATCTGTCCTTCGTATTCCGATTACAGGTAATTTATAGCATTGTCTCCATGCTTCTTTTTTCTTTGAATTTCCCACTAATATGAAACTAGGCTTTTCCATAGCTTTAATTCTCTGTGGCGTTTACCTTTTGACATATAAACTGCTACACTAGTGGTGCTGGTGCATAGAATCATCATTGGTGTCACCTGCACATGATAGATTGTCAGTTAAAAGTTAACATACATATTTAAGTAGACAAGACTGTTCAATTTGTTTCTGCGACATCATGAAACCTAATAAATTTCATTTTGTTTTAGTTGTGAACTATGTTCTTCATTTCTTGGATGACTGATTTTATACAATACTTTGTTTGAAGGTTGGTGATGATTCAACTTTGTATGGATGCTGCGTGTTAGTGGAAGAACTGGTGCAAAAACCATCTGGATTGCTCTCCATGATTTCAGAGAAACATCCTTCTCCCCCATTTTTGAGCCGTCATATACTAACCACTCAGAGATGTTATTGCATTATCTCAAGGCTGCCCTGCTTTGAATTGCATTTTGGTGTATTGAATAGGTGTGTTTATATTTTAGCGGATGCTCATAAAATGCTTATATTTATATTGATGGGTTACATTTTTCTTTTTCAATTTGAAATGTAGTTCTAATCCTCTCTAGATTTTGTTTTAATTATTTGTGCAGAAAATAAATGTGTTCCTCTGTGATCTAATTATGCATTAAATTTAAAATCATGTTATTAATTGATCTGGAAATAAATGACATATTCGTTTAGGGAAAAATTATGGTTGCAAAACGTTCCTGAAATAAGGCGGAGTTAAGTGTGACTTTGATACAACACATAAAAAGCTTTTAACTATCAGTCTATCACAAGATTCCTGAAACATCCAGATTTGTTGATTGACTGGCTCCTAGTTCTGTGTGAGGGGAATGCATGTGCTCCACTGTTTACTCTTTGATCGGTCCTATACATTAGACAATCTTACTATTTGATACCAACAATATCTTTTTTTCTAGACTGATTTTTTAGTTCCTCTAATAGCTCAAATTGACAATTTTTGCTATTTTCTTGTAGCATCTTCACAGAAGAAAGGTTGGAACGATTAACAAAAGGTATTGATATTTTAGATTTAGAACCCGCAAAGAATTATAGCAATGATGAAATTTTAGAGGAAAATACAGAAGAAACTTCACAAGGTGTATCACTGGATAGTCGAACTGAGGAGGACATGCCAAATGGAGCAGAAGAGGTTTCTCAATCAAGTTTAAAAGGTTCTTCACCTGGGAGAGTTGCAGGTGATGGGAGTCATCTAGAGCATCAAATGCTTGATGCGGATTTTAACTTGATAGAGAGAAGGGTCAGTGAAAATGTTGTTCCACTTGATCCTGAAACCGAGACGGTCAGTTCCAAAAGAGAATCTGGTGTTGTAAATTCCGAAGTTTGTGAGGTCGACGTTGATGATTTCTCTACAAACAAGCAAGCTGTAGAAAGGCGATTGCCAAATGCTGTTCTGCCTCTCCTGCGTTATTATCAGTATGAAAGCTCTGAATCTTCCTCCAGGTATATCATTGTTGTTCTTTGGTGCCGGTGCCTTTTCAATGATATTTCATGTTTTTGATTCCTTGCGGTTGTATTAGTGATCTTTTTGGAGAAATGGTGGTTATCATCTTTTGCAGTAGTTCCTTTTTCTTTGGGTTGGGGATTTTTTTTTTTTTTTTTGCGGGGGCGGGGTTGATTTGGGCTACTTTACTGTACTTATGTCATTTAGAAGTGTTTTATGCAGTTTTCAGGATTCTCCTAGTGAGGACAGAAATTTTAGGAGTGATGTTGATGATACAGAGACGGAAGAGGCATCTTTCTCCGGCCAAGATGATTCTGACCTCATTGATATTCTTGAATGGGCTAAGGTGCAAAATGAACTTTTATTTTTTGGTTGTACCTTGATATGATTTCAAAGCTCTTTGTCATGTGAATCTTGTGCCCTGACATTGTCTCTTGACAATTTCTTCCAAATTTTGCAGGCAAACAATCACGGATCATTGCAGATAATAAGTGAATACTACCAGTTACGTTGCCCTGCTAGAGGTTCCACAGTTAGATTTCATCCTTTGGATCACCTACACCCCTTGGAATATCATAGACCAGTAGAAACTGTTTTACATATTGCTGGCTCAAACATTGATTTGAGATCATGCAGTACAAGCCTAGAATTTGCTGAGGTATAGTGAATAGGGGATTTGGTCGAACTTTTTTCTTGATAATGTCATGTTCCATTCATGATTGGTCATTTACATTGTGTTGCTGTTGGTTGTTGTCAGGCACACACTGCACTCTCGGCAGAGGAGGAAGCAACTGCATTATCAGTATGGGCTATTGCATGCATTTGTGGCTCCTTACGACTTGAAAATGTTAGTTAATGGCTCAGCATCAAAATGAGTTCTTCTGACTTCATTAATTATATTGTTTTCTTTTACCTTGGAAGTAGTTAACAGCTTTCCCAGTATTATGGAGAAAGTTTCTTATAGGTTAATAATCTGTGCCACTCTCTTTTATGCTTGCTTTATGACCGACTTTGGGTTATTGATTCTTCTCACTTTGCACTTTGCAGGTATTAACACTCTTTGCAGGAGCACTGTTGGAGAAGCAGATCATAATTATTTGTTCCAATTTGGTATGTATTTTTTATTCAAAACATAGTGGCTCCTTTCTGACAAGTCCCAGCAAGTCGGGCCCAAGGACCAGTTACATCTATTTATGTTGTTTGTTATAGATAGCTTGGCTTGGGAACTTTGCATTGTGGCATATAAGTGTTGCCATCATTATTAGACTGTATTCTTACTGTTTTCTTTATTTATTTACTTTTCTTGTAAGCTAATGATTTAATTTAGGTGTATGCCGTTGCATTATTTTAAAAAGTTTTGTATGAATCATTTTTAATATTTTCTTTCCATTTTTTCTAATTATTCAGTTCCTGGATTGCCCAAAAAAAAAATCTACAAAAAAACATTTACATCAATTTTTTTTTATGTACAGGGTACCTTGTCTGCTTCAGTATTGTCAATTATTCCTCTGATTCGTCCCTACCAGTGGCAGAGCTTGCTAATGCCGGTATGCTATCCTTCTGGACTATGTGATCTATCCCATGAGCAGTTACTTCTTAAAGGCAATAATTTGCTTTGCTGTTTCATGTGAATAACAATGTGCATAAACTTTCCAGGTTCTACCAAATGATATGCTGGAATTCTTGGATGCACCTGTCCCTTACATAGTGAGTTCTCAATTTGTTGGCTGCTATGCGTATTATTTCGAAATAGACCTATGGATTATGAATTTGTGTTTGTTGGTTTAACTGGATTCAGCATTTCCTTTTTATGGATGCTCCACACTGGGAATATTTGCATGCTGAAGTTATTATTTGAAAGCAGAAATGTTTAGTTGTGCACCATAAACTTTAATCATTTTCTGTTAATCTTCTCTAAGTAATCTGTAGAGACCATCTTTCCTGTATGCTTTTTTTAAAGAGGAAGATAAACTTGCAAAATTCAGGGAACCTGTGACTAAGTATGAACTTGGTGCTGCATCCACTGTGATCTTCTTTTCTTTCTCTTGTTACTCTTAGTACTATATCTGACATTTGATTGGTTACTAAATATAATTTTCTTCTGTAGGTTGGTGTGAAGAACAAAACGAATGAAGTACAGTCAAAACTATCCAATGTTATTATAGTTGATGCCAACAAGAACCAGGTCTGTTGTTTTTAAGCAATTGAATTTTTCAACCTCATATTGCGACTCAAATATGTTGAAGACTGGCTATTAACCATACGCCTTACAGTAAACAACGCAGAAGCTTGTGTATATTATATTTAACTATTTCTAACATTTTTTTTCTCTTAGTTTTCAAAATAGTAACACTTTCTTATCATGAAACATGATTAAAGGTTGTACTTAAATAGTTCAATCAGCATTATCACCATTCATTGCAAAAGTCTCATGGATATACTAGTATGGTTTTCCCTTATCATAAAGGATATTAGCTGAGACTTTAGAAGCATCCTTTTTGGGGCTTCAAGGATGTGTAGCCTTGTTTCTGATTGCTGATGTACAATCATTTCTCGAAAAATTAAGTGCTTCAGTGCCATAGTGCCTGACATGGTGGGTGGGGATTAATTTTCATACAGACAAGTCTGTTTAAGAATGATTTTGTGGGTTAAGGGCAGGGAGGACTCAGCCATGTGGTTTTAGGTTGAGAAACAACATGAGAATTTTTCCCAGAGAACGAATAGGGATACTATTTTTATTAGTGCATATTGAGTTTCGCATTCTCTTATTATGCTTATTTTTAGCAGCTATTATGTATTGTCTAGTTTCTTTTATATGATTAATGTTCTTTAAAATGAAAGTGTAACTATAAAAACCATTAAATGCAAGTATCTCATCCTTTTCCTCTTGCACGATACAAATAGGTGAAGTCACCAACATTACCTCAATTGCCAAAACATAGGGAATTATTTTCATCCTTAAGTCCTTATCATTCAAAGCTTGTGGGAGAGAGTTTTTTGGGTAGGAAACGGCCAATATATGAGTGCACAGATGAACAGGTATGTTCTGCTCTGTCCTTTTTGTCTGATTTCAGAATATTTTTAATGTTTTTTATTTTCATGTATTTATTTGTTGCATGTAGGTTGAAGCTGCCAAGGGTTTCCTAGGAGTGTTAAGAACTTACTTGGATTCTCTTTGCTCTAACCTCCGTTCACACACAATTACAAATGTGCAGTCCAATGATGATAAGGTCAGTATGTTGTCCAACTGTGCTTTAACTAATTGCTTTATAGGGTTATTTAGGTTTCTTTGACCACCTTTGTAATGATGAGTGCTGTAAAAGATAATCTTCCTGAAAGATGGGCACACACCCTTTTATAGAGTTATTAGAGCACACTAGACTTAGTAGTAGTGATAAGTTTTGTAAAAGTTTAGGTAATATATGACCTTCTGAAAACAAGATCACTGCAATATTCTGTAATGCTGAGGGTGCAATGTGTGCTGGAGTGGTAGGAGTAGAGATATTGGCTAATTTTACTTTTTTAAAGTTATATCTATATGCTTTCCTTTGTGATGTAAAGTATCATTGGATAGGAGTTAAGATATATATAAGTACTGCATGGACTAAGTTTCTTAGAAGTGTCAGATATATGGAACCTCAGCACAATTCATCGTTGTGTCATTCATTTGGGCCTTTCAGTTGTGATGTTGTATGCGGATCAAGTTGTCAATTTGTTTTGAATGTGAAAATTGCTAGCTTGTATATCTATTGAGCATTCATATATCGATGCACGCTCATATGATGAGCACTGACTTGTTTTAGCAAACAACCAAATATAGTGCTGCAGATCTGACACTGGTTTCCTTCTAACTCTAATCAGGTATCATTACTTTTGAAGGAGAGTTTCATTGACTCATTTCATAGTCGTGATCGACCATTTATGAAGGTGTGTTCTTTGGTATAACTTTCTTCTGTTTCTGTGAGCTCCCATTGGCTTGATTTGGAGAATTAGATAGCTGTTGGGATTTTCACTCTCATGTATTTGTTTTAAGGTCATTATTATTGTTTTTAATCATTTATCTTTTCCTGTTTTCTGAATAATATTGTCAAAAAAGAAAAAAGAAAGAAGAGGGGCTAAGCCATCTTTCTGAAGTTGGGCCACAGCCCAATCAAGAGTTGATGGTGTTGGTTTCTGTGTATGTATTTGGATGACTTGTAATGTATGTAGTATAGGAAAGTCACACCTAAGACAACCAAGTATTTAATCAATTTATGTAGATAAAATATGCTGATTTTAATTTTGAACATCTTTATTTTTGAAAGTGACTTGTAAGCATGCTTAAATGCTTACTCTGGGTGCTCTTTAAATTGTATGGTATAAAGCTGGAAGCATACTGATGCACCCTTTTCCTCCCTAAATGCTCTATGCAGCTTTTTGTGGACACACAACTATTTTCTGTACATACAGATCTCGTTCTCTCTTTCTTCCAGAAGGAATAGTACTGCCATGCAAGGTCTGGCGTTGATTTATATTTTCCTGTTGTAACCTGAACGTAAGTTCAGTACTGTAATATTATTAAGTTTACATGATCCATGAGTTCAATCTTGTTTCCTTCAAATGGTTGCGGCATTCTGTATCATGATGACTTTGTATTTCAACATATGTAATACAAGTATTTAGATCCATCAGAGAAGCCTAGTTTCCCGCTTGAATTGTAAATAATAATTTTGTATTTGTTTATTTATCACCACCACTATAAGTTGTTCCATTTCCTGATTTATTAGAGTTAATAAAACGTGGCTCACTGTTTTACCATTACCCAGTTTACCCTGTTAACATACTGCGTATGGCTTATGTTTTTTCTTCCCCTCTTTCTTATTCTGAAACTGTGAAACATGTGGGATATGGAATATGGTTGATGTAAAAGTTTGGTTCTTTGAGCAAATGAAGACTTAGAATGGCTGAGAATTTAGATTTTAACATAACTGCTCCTCTTGTTCTTGGTGAAAACACTCAAAATATACCAGACTTTTAAAGCATTTCCTCTTCTTAAAGATTGCATGGGCCGAGTAGAAGGGAGATACAGCCGAAGTTGAAGGTTTGTCGTTACCTTATTGAAACTGCATTCTCACATTGCTGCTTGCCATCAAATTAAATGTGGTCAATTAAAATTAAATGTGGTCAATTAACGGACCTTGGTCTGATTGTGTTGGTTGTTAGTCAAAGAGAGCAATTATGCATACTTTGTCATGTTCTATTTTCAGTTTCTTCTGCAGAGTGTGTCAAACTGTGCACCTAACTAAAGTAAATAAAATCACTTGACCCACAGCATGGCCAAGACTGGTGCTAACTGCTACGTTCCCTGAAATCCTGCAAATAAAATTATGCAGAACTTCAAGTTGGAGTTTACCAAGCCCAAGTCTGCTTTTGAAAGTGTTGAAGATTTTGAAGGGTTTTTAACCTTTCCTGGTGAAAGTTGCAATCTGCATCCTCAAGTCTCATGTCTTCCTTACAAAGTAGATATGCTAGGTGATGTGTTCAGAAATGTCTTCCTTTCAAAGTAGATATGCTAGGTGCTTTGTTCAGAAATTTTACAGGGTATACTAATTAAAATGAATCTTATATGATATTTAAATGCAGTAACTGTCCTGGGTTAAATATTATATTACTTTGAAATGGGAGTGAAAAAATAAAGTGCAGTGTGCTCTGTCAACCAGTGGTTGGGGATATATGAAGGGATGTTTTGGCTATAGTGGGATCTAGTACAAAAAAAAAGGTGGTTTGCATGTGTTTCAGCCTGCCAGGTGTGAGAGGAACAGTGCCACAGAGAGAGAGAGAGAGAGAGAGAGAGAGGGCACTACTTTGTACAACTTCTAAAGGTACAAAACAAGAATAGTTTCAGCCTTTCAGTTTCAGGGGAAGGGAAATTAAATGCAACCAAACATTAGCAACTCTCTCAAGTCTTAAATACTTTGCTTCTTGTTTTACTGTAACACCCCCATTCACCCTGGCTGAAGCTGAATCACCCAACCTATGTTTTTTTTTGTTTTGATTATATGAATGAGGGCTCAAATTATATCGGCTGTACATTTTCTTACTTTTTTTTTTTTTTTTCTACTCTTGATCATTTTTAATATGACTAATATTTTTCGAAGCTCACTGTTGACTTAGGAATTTGAATTTCTCCTCATACATGGCATGCTCACCCAATTCAAAGATGGCGTTTTTATCAGACTCTGAATTTAGAAGTTGACCCAAGATATCTTATCATATGTTTTTCAAAGTCCAAGTCAAAGTTCAAACTATAATAGGAAAAGAAAATGCACAAGATATCTTTTTACTAATTTGTTTACAAAACCTTGGTGATGTGATCTAAATCAGTGAAACCAGTCGTCTACGTACTGTTTAAATCTTACAGAACTTCCATGGTCCACACTCCACAGTTCCCTTGATCAGTCCACTTGTATGGAGACCACTTTAGAATTAAAAAAGAAACAGAGATTAAAATGATATATATTGCATGTTGATTAGGATTTAGGAATAACCATTGTTTATGTTTGTGGCAGAAATATAAGTATAAAACTCAATTGGTAGTCATTTCAAATTTTCCTCCTAAAAGACAAAAATAAATTATCAACTGTGCATATTTGGTCTATATACAATGTCCTGTCACTGGGGATCATGGACACCTATTTATATGAAGTGAAGAATTTCTTACCTTCTATATTTTTTTTTTTTTTTGAAAATCTGGGTTATTTTGATATAAGATTATAAAGTTATAAGCTAATGTGAACCAAAAGAAATAAAAAAAAAGGGGTTCTTGTCCTCTGAGGATAGGCATTGACCATTAATCATAAGATTTAAATGACATGAAATGGTTACACACTCTTGCTTATAAAGAAGACAACAAAACCAACTGTGTAAATCTGAGCATTTGAAACAAAGCAAACCATAAACTAGAGAGNAGAGAGAGAGAGAGAGAGAGAGAGAGAGAGAGAGAGAGAGAGAGAGAGAGAGAGAGAGAGAGAGAGAGAGTTGCTGTTTTGATCAGAACCCAAAAGAAGTCCTGCTCTGAATCACTCGTTTTCTAAATTTCCGAAATTGAAAAAGGCCAGATTGTAAGTGGGGGGTACTGGGGTCTGAGGTAAAGGAACAGAAAAAGTAAAAGAGTTAGTAGCAGTAAGAGCCCAAACCGTACAATCTGCTGCTCAGACAGGCATTGGCTTCAGACACCAACTCGTATAGTCTCAGACTCAGACACATTAATAATAATAAATAATAATATTATAAATTTTCTCTCTTTTTTTTATTCTTTATTTTTTTTTACAACCCATTTCTTTATTCACTTTCCTTTAGTTTATGGATTTCCGTAGAGTTGTCAGAGACAAGAGCTGCCAGCTTAGCCTGCAGAACCAGAAGCAACAGAGGTGCAGTCATAATATGAGCAGAGAGGAGAGAGAGAGAGAGAGAGAGAGGAGGTGGCATGCAACACTGTAATCAGAACCATTAGTTTTATCCATGTACAGAAGATTCTGCAGCTAAATGGTCCCTGAAATAAATATACCTACTCTACTCTACTCTACTCTACTCAAAGCCCCTCTCCCTCACTCTCCTCTAGTAGTATTGAATCATGCACACCTGCTTCTCTATTTTCCTCTGAACCTGTCTCTCTTTCTTCACTGCACTCTGAAGTCTGAAACTAGTTTAGGTTTCATCTTTTCCTTGTTCACTTTGAAACTTGCTTTTCTTTCTTTTCTTTTTTTCTCCCCTTATTGGTTTGTTTACCTCTTCTTCAATGATGAGTGGGAGAAGCAGCAGGTTTCCCTTCACTCCATCTCAGTGGCAAGAGCTTGAACACCAAGCTCTCATCTACAAGTACATGGTTTCAGGCATACCCATCCCACCTGATCTCCTCTTCTCCATCAAAAGAAACTGCTTGGACTCTCCCCTGCCTTCTAAGCTCTTCTCTCATCACCCTTCACATAGTAAGCCAACTACACCTCTCTGTCTCTGATCTCTAGCTCTTTTGTGTGTGTTTGTTTGTGTATGTAACTTTAAATTTAAAATTTGAAATGGGTAATTTGGCTTTTGCTGACGAGAAGGTTCCTGTGGATTTTGCAGTTGGATGGAACTGTTTTCAGATGGGTTTGGGGAGAAAAATAGACCCAGAACCAGGAAGATGCAGAAGAACAGATGGAAAGAAATGGAGGTGCTCAAAAGAGGCATTTCCTGATTCAAAATACTGTGAGAGACATATGCATAGAGGCAAAAACCGTTCAAGAAAGCCTGTGGAAGTTTTCAAACCAACAACAACAAACTCAAACTCAAACTCAAACCCATCATCAACAGCACCAGCCATCTCATCAATCACTAACAAGAACCCCCCTACACCAACCCCAACCTTCCATTCCCTTTCTTCACTGTCATCACTTTCCTCTGACACCCACCACACTCACCTCAACAACTCTTGCTACAATAACCATCTTGATCACCCTTTCCTTTACCATCACACCCCTTCTTCAAGGCCTCCTGGAACTGGTTTGTCACATCAAGAAAGAAGTACCTCCTTGCTTTTGGACTCTGCTTCTTATCCCCAACCCAACTCAGAATACAGCAGGTTTGTCTAGAAATGAACTGAGAAATTAAGTTATGGTGCTTTATTTTTTTATGTTCTTTCTTTGAGTATTAACATGTTGATGGTTGTGATTTTCTTTTGTTATTGGGAAAAAGAAACAGGTATGCTTATGGGTTGAAAGAGGAGGTGGATGAGCATGCATTCTTCTCAGAACCTTCAGGGACTGTGAGAGCCTTCTCTGGCTCTTCATCTGTAGATGAATCTTGGCAGCTCACACCACTGACAATGAGTTGTTCTTCCTCTTCAAAACAGAGGAGCTGCTCTGGTTTACAGAGTGAGCACCCTCACTTGCAGCTTCAGAGCTTCACTGATACCCCCAAACACCACAAGCAAGATCAGCAGCACTTCTATGCTTTGGGGAGTAGTGACTTCAAAATGGAGAGAAAAGAAGAAACCCAGAAGACCATTCATCGTTTCTTTGATGAATGGCCCCTGAAAGATAGAGATTCATGGCTTGATTTGGATGATAATAAATCATCAAACAGTCGATCAGTTTCGACCACCAGGCTCTCAATCTCCATCCCAACCTCTGCTCATGACTTCCCCGTCTTCAATCCTAGAAACCATCATGGTAACTACCTTTTTACAGTGCTCTTTTTTGTTTGTCAAGTAATGGTAACTGCCTAATTCATTTACTTTTGAGTTAATTTGTTGTATATTGTTCTTGATTCTTCAGACCCAGTTGTGATTTTGTCTATTAAGTTTTTTTTTTTTTTTGTTTTTTTTTTTGCAGATGATCACTGAGTTTCCCAGTACTGTTTTCAGGATCAAAGGCCAAAATTGTACTTACCTGGCGTCTGTCCCTTTTATTTTTAGTTTTTTGTGTAAGGTCTAATTAGTGATGGACTATTTTCTTTATTTATTTTTATTACTTGAATGTGGTTGAATGGGGATTATGAGTTTTCAGTGAAGGATCCTATGTCTCTGGCCATCTTGGTTGATGTCCTGCTCTTACTTCATAAATAGTTCCAAATGAGTCAGGCAAATCTGTGTTATTTTTAGGCTACCATATTCATGTTTTGTTTGTTCAAAATCATAATTGAGGGGGACCCAATGGACCCAAGAGACTGGACCCAGGATTGGCTAATTTGTCAGTTCTGAGCTCACCCAGGTTATGTTGGCAAAGAGCATACTATCCTTGTAATCTTCAAACTAAGGCAAACATTGATCACCTTACATAAATACCCACCAGCCACTATACACAGAAAAAGACCCCTCACAAACATGGCTTTTCCCTTCTTTCTTGGGTGTTGGCCAGAGTCCTTGGTAAAAATGTTTTAATTTTATTTAAAAAATTATAAATATGACAATAAACTGTGACAGATACAATACTTTTGCTAATTGTAGAATGCAGATACAGTACTGTCTAGTGTGTTTGTAAAACTGTATAAGAATCAGTTTACAAAACAGAGGAACCAATATATGTTGGTGCATGTTTTCTTTGAAAAAGATGCCAAATTGCCAGCCGCTCTACTGCTTTTAACTCTAGCTCATACAAAACGAAGTTGTATTTAGTCAATATCTACAAAGAGCTATTTGTCAATTCTTCATTATTAAAAAGAACTGAACATATTTGCTGGATCCCAAGCATTGCACTCATATATATACATTGCCTTTTTCAATTAAGGCTAATTAATGAATCTACATTTTGGTATTTTTTGGCGCTCAACCTTAGAAATAACTCATCAGTTTGCATCATCTAAAGTTGGCATGTGGCACAAAATATTACTCAATGGACATTATTTCCATCCGCCGTACAAAACACAATTCAAAAGACTTACCTACACACCTATTACCAAATCTAGCTAATATTAATTTTTAGCTTTATTACACTTTATTCATTGTGAAATTTGAACTCAATCTCATTTTACCACTTAAAAAAAATTATCTCAATTTATTATCTGAATTAAAAATTTATTGTAATATACCAACTCTGACTCATTTTGTCTAAATTTTTGTTAAAAATAAACATATTTTAATTTTTTCAAGTCAATTTTTTTTATTGTGTTAAAATAGGTAAAATGTAAAAAAATATATATATATTTTTTCTAATAATAAGAACTTGAAAAAGATTAAAACACTCTTATTTTTAACAAAAATTTAGACAAAATTAGCCAAAGTTGGTACATTGCAACAAATTTTTAATTCATGTAGTAAATTGAGACAATTTTTTTGTAGGTGGTGAAATGAGATTCAGCCTAAAGTTTAAGTAAGTAAAATGTAAAAAAGCCTTAATTTTCCATAAGCAAGATAGTTTTTTTTTTTAGGTTGGCAGACAAATATTAGGAAAAATCCTAAATGAAGGTAATATTTTTTATTTCCTGTAATTATTATGCCAGAAATTCTTGTGATGGTATGGTGTCTAGTGAAAAATTATTATATGTGATCGTAAGAGTGTCACTTGGTGTTACTTAATCCATGTATTATAATATGGATGAACCACATGTTTATTAATGTTAGGACTAGAGTTTTAGATATTAATAATTGTATAATTCTAATAGATTGGTTATACTGCCACACAATAATTTCTCGGTGTTAGGATCCCAATAAGACGTGTTGGAAAAAAGAAAAAAAAAAAAAAAGAGAGAACATCAATATACATTATATACGAGTTCTTGGACACCCTTTCCCACTAAATCCCAGTTTTGCAAAGGCAAGACAGCCTTAACCTTTTGGAAAAGCTTGGAAATCATCTTTACTCCGAATAAAATGAATAAATAGCAGGGAAAAGAAAAAGAAGAAAAAAGACCCTTTAATATTCTAATGTAACTGGAACTAAAGTTACTGGGTCCTTAAAAAGAGGTGTATGGGTATGAAAGTTGTTTAGTCATAGAAATGAGACGAGCCAAAATAGGCAGAGGCAGCGAAGCTTTAGCAGAAACAGCACTAATCTGAATTGTTCTGAAGGCTCAGGAAGGTGAGTGGGTCTATGGTTGGATTGGTCCAAAAAGAGAAAAGAAGTGCTTGCAGACTTGAGCAGCATCTTTGCAGACTTAAAAGACTTCTGCACTAATCAATTGGCAGAGAACCAGATGATGTGCACTCTCAATCCTCCGTACTCCACACCCATCTCAGTGTCCTGTCCATCAAACACAACCAAATGTAGAGCAATCTCAGAGTTTTTAAAGGAAAAGCAAAAGGTAGAAGCTCATCTTATACACTGTCGTTTCATATTAAGGAGACAATACAAAGCACCACACACTCCTTGGTATATCCTCCATGACAAGATGGTATCTAGCTTAACAAGTTTGAAGCATTTGTTGGAAACTAGGCTTATCCATTAAAGCAAGGACATTAAACATGTTATTTAAGGTGGATGAAGTAAGTGTCCAGTTCTCTATAGAAACCAAAAACATGGTAAAACCGATGACCATCTAATAACCACATGTTCAGTCCCGCCCATAATATGCTTTTACGCCATCCTGGTGCAAAGCCAATAAACCTCCGATTTCCGCCAAGTACATGTAATTGTTCCGATATATTCCACTAGTCAGAATCTATAACCATAGCAATGCACATGAGATGAAAGTGCTGGGGGCTAAACTAAGGAGGGAATGAAGGAAGCTTCTATTACTGTGAGTTTTTAGTACAAAATACACTGCTAAGTATTGTTAGAACTCTGGGGACCACAAAGAGCAACTATAAACAATGTAGTGATCCTCTGTGAATGGCTCACGACTTCATGGTAAAGACATAATTTATCAAAATTGCAGACATCTTTACTCCTGATCCTGTAGAGTACAAGATGATGGATCTCAATCCTCATCGTCAAGAGCAGCATCTCCATTCAGCTTATCACCGCCTTCTCTGCCTTCTCCATCACTCTGCAACTCTGCAGAATTTTCTCTTCTAGGACTGGACTCTGGCTGCCTCTCTTGTTGCTCATCATCATCATCAGATTCTGACCAAGCCCGCCTCCGTCGACCTGCGGTTGATGAAGGTGCAGCCTAGAACATAAAGATACATATGTTACAGTCAGCAGGAAGTGACAATTGTCTTTCAATGAATTGCCGCCAAAAAGGAATATTCAGTAGGCAGGTTGATTTCAACCAAATACAGGTAAAAATTCATTGATGCTGAGGCACATGACATCCAATCTAAACATTTCCATCCAGTCTCATGCAATGAAAATTAAAGATGTTAGCAGGATCTACAAAAATTCCTAGCTAAGATATCAGTGGCCTCTGATTGAAAGAACTCAGAAACAAAATAAGAGATAAGTTTTACCACCTCATCCTCAGCATCAGAATCTTCAAGCCCAGCTGCTGCAAGAGGATCTTGAGCATTCTCTTCATCATCCTGCTCATTCATCTGACCTGTGGGCTCCCTGTAACTCATGTTGGCATCTTCATCTTCCACTTCTTCCTGATCATCCATCATCTCAGCTTCTGCTTCCTCTGTTTCATAGTGCGACCTTGAGTACTTGTCCTTCTTCCTCCTCTTTCCACCTTTTTTCCTTCTCTTTTCACTATTGCCACCCTCCTCCTCTTCAATCTCTGACCTTTCCCTTCGCTTAGAAGAAGATGTACTGCTCTTCCATTGCTCCTGAAGATGCACAAAAGTTGGAGAAATTAGAAACATGAAATTTTAAAAGCAATCTACACAGTTCTCTCTAGAACTGAAGAATTATTCTGAGATCTGCAAGGTTAAAGGGTTCAGATTTCTATGCAAAAAAAAAATTAAAAACCTTTCAGATCAATGAATTTGATCAACTTGACTGCAAAACCATGATAGTTGTTATCATGATTTTAATTATACAAGCCAACCTATGTTTGGCCTGGTGCCCTGAGTTGAGCGTCATCATAAGACTTGAAAGAGAACTGTCACACTCAACTTTGGGGGATACCAATAAGGAAGTACCAGTGCAGACAATTCAGATATCAATCTTTACCTTTATGCGCTCAAAATGTTCCTCCTGCTGTCTCACTCGTTTTAGTTCATCCTCTTGCATTCTCCTCTCCAACTGTTGCACAAGAGTTATGGATGATGTAAACTCATAGAAATGTATTCATCTATAACCATTACTGTACACACAGAATGAAGCAATTTTTGAATACCAAACCTGAAATTTCCTCTGTTCTTCAGCCTTACGACGGGCTTCCTCAGCCAATGCCATCTGACGAGCAACTTCTTGTTTGTGCCGGATCTTCTGCTCCTCATGCTCAGCTACTTTGAAGTGAACTCTTGCAGCCTCAAGCAAGTGACTACAATACTCAACGTGAGTATCAATCTTTTTCTCATCAAACCCATGAAAATTAAGGCTGGAAGCAGCAGACAACTGTCTGAATAAACGAACAGCATTTTCTAGCTCTGCAACTGTTGACCGCACCTAAAATTTATACAAATTTTGATGAAACGGAAACGTATGTGCACATGAGAGAGAGAGAGAGAGAAGACTTCAGATGAGAAGAATTTTATCAAACCTCATCAACAGATTTCTTTGGCTTTTGTAAGGTTGAAGCAGAGAACTTTTGCATTACAACACCTGCATCAAACCTCAGCGTGTAATTTGAAGGTGCCAAATGAATGGCTCTTAGTAAAGTTTTTTTGCAGTCTTGCCACTGCTCAGCTTCATAATGGGTACGAGCCAGATAGAGTAGAATCTGAGAGTCTGTGTTATTAAAGAACTTCCTCAAGCAGTTTTGATACTGCGAGATAACAAGAGTCATCAGCACATGTACACAGTCATGAAACGAATCTGGGTGAATAAATAAATTAAAGAATAGAATAGAGAGGAGAGGAATTCACCATTTTCACAGCCAATGCAAAATTTCCTTGAGCAAAATAAACATGTGCCAAATTTATCCACACATCTGGCATCTGAACAAAAATGTTCCCACTGGCAGCTTCTTGAACCTACAATAGTTCAAACACAAACAGAACCTTAGCAAATTTTAAATCATGCATGTACTAAAAATGAGGTAATGTATATACCTGCGTAAAAATATCTTTTGAAACATCAAAGTGACCCTTCTCTGCAAAGACCACTCCAGCACCATTGGCAGCATACAAATTAGCAGAATGTTGAGCTAGGACCTATACGCGTGTAAAAGGTAGTTAAAGAAAAGAACCTATAAGCGTGTAAAAGGTAGTTAAAGAAAAGAACCATGAGATTTGCTGTTATAATGGGTGTCAAAATATAGATCTAAATAGTAAAAATCATATGATTTTATGAATGCCAACTAACAAAAACAAGTCATATTACACATTCACACCTAAAATTGCCTAGTGGTAAGATAATAATGAAATTGAATCTGATTTCAGTCTCAAATCTCAATCAGGTAAAGAAATAAGATTTCACACTCAATGGCCTTTTTGTGTACTTGAATCTTTGGGTTTAGCATAAAAGATAAAAACAACCGAAAAGGAACCAAAATGGTAAAAGAACAGCCCACACAATATGAAAAGTAAGATGAAATGGTTATTTTTGCCTTTTGTGTCCCCTTGCTTCCTTTTGTCTTCTCTGATTTATGCATAATTATTTTCCTTCAGATAATGCAGAACCACTATAACCTACATTTCTTAACATCACCCAATAAATGACAGAATAGCAATAATCCAATTTACACAAGTGTATCAAAATTATTATGGGAATATAAATTGATCGAAACTGTCTTGACCAATGCAAAACATGAAGAGAGATCTTGTATGTGCATTTACATTCAGGCCATACAGCTCCAGCTCATAAACATAACTGATAAAGCACACCACATACACTAAAAGGACAACAATAAAAAGAAGAACAATTAAAAAAAACGTACTTTAGTGTAGAGTTCTTTGGCTTTTTCTAGATGTGTAGCTTCCAACTTAGGAGCTCTTTTCTCATTGCGAATTGCGGCAAAGTAGTTCCAATTGCCCTAACAGTGTCAAATAAGTGTATGAGATGTAGATAGTATTAAAGTAACAACTACAATGGCACATGTGTTTCCCTTTGAGGAACAACAGATGCAATCATGAAAAGAAAAGTTTCTGGAAATGTAGTTTCTACAGGTTTGTGAAATACCAAAAGTCATCATTTACATATTGTTTTTTTTGTTTTTGTTTTGAAAGACACGTGATTTACACATTATCAAGATATCTGAAAAGAAATAAGAGAAGCATGCACACTAAAATAACACACACCAGAGAAAGAGTGGCATAGGAATCCTTCCCCTCAGTTGCTTCGCTGGCAGCCCGAAAGGTTTCTTTTGCCTTAACCCAGTCATCGTTTTTTAGTTCCAAGTCACCAAGCATTAGTAATGCATTTGGGCACTTATTATTCACCTTCAGAGCATCATTAACCTATAAAAAGGAGCTTGTCACTTTTGGAATCATGTGTGTGTGTGTGTGAGAGAGAGAGAGAGAGAGAGAGAGAGAGAGAGAGAGAGAGAGAGAGAGAGAGAGAGGCATTAGGGTCAAGGGATTTATCAGTAGAATAATAACCAGTTCAATGCTTAGTTGAAAATTATTTCGAGCTTTCGCAAGGGCAGCAAGTCTCAGATAAGCATCCACATAGTCAGGATACTGCAAAGAAGAAGATATTTTAAGCAAACCAACTCAAGAAAGAAAATTTGGACCATGATACATCAACAGACTTTTACAAAAGAATATAAGAAGTCACGCTATAATATTACCAAACAACAATCATGAATGATGATGACACAAAACAATCACAACAGCAACAGTCAGTATATGAAGAAATTTTAGAGTGAGGGTTAATGTTCCATATTGCATGCCTAATAATTCAGCATGTGGATGTAATTTCTTCTCTTTTGAGGTACTGCAAGTCTATTTTGAGTCCAGATCACCAGGGACAAAAACTAGGGAGTACCAAAGTGTTATCCTTTCACAGGATCAATCAGAGGGATATAAGTATATAGTCATGTGAAACTAGGCTTCCTGAGTATATAATATTTGTTCCTTCCTTGGTGGTATACTGGTATTATTACACATAAAGCAAAACAAACACATGCAAGCACATGCACAAACAGAAAAGACATACCTTAAACAAAATTAGACGGTACAATAAGCTTGCAGTTTCAGTCTTATGTAACAACTCGAGTAATCTGGCTAGGTTAAATAGTGCTGTGACTTTATTCCAAGGCAATTCAACAAAGTGACCTCCTTTCTCAAGTTGATGAAACATATGCATGTCCTTGTATTGGAAAATAGATGCATTAGCATCAACAGATGGGGGGTTTTCTTTACCATCAACGAAGGCCAGCCATATTCCATCACCTAGTGCGTCCCGGAAAGTTTGTTGAGCAAGCTGACAGATAGAAGAATATACATATGCATCAAGCTATGTTTATTTGGTGTAGCAATTACAATAAGATTTCCAGGAAGAAAACAAGACAAGCAATCCTAAAACTGTTCAAATCCACCCAATATTTATGAAACTGCAAATTTTGCATGCTGATGTAGTCTCTTCCACACAAACAATTTTAATTGCATCACATAAACTTGGAGACTGCACAAACCTCAAATTCTCCTCTCTCAAAATGAAGAACCCCGATGTTGTTGAGAACTTCAATTGGTACTTCTTCACCTTCCTTTTTCAAAAGATTACGTGCCTGCAGTAATATTTGACATTTTAATTACTCTTGAGTGGAAAAATACTAGATTCCAGAAATGAAGGAGAAAAAAGAGCTCCATTCAATATAAGAATGACAACTTTTGCTATCTAGGACAAAATAACAAGAAATCCATACTGTTTTTAGGCAATCCAGAGCAACTCCAGAATCAGATGATATCAACAATTCTCCCAGATCAAGAAATGCCTGCATTACAGTCCGAAGGGAAAAACAAAAATAAATGTTCAAGGAAGCATATGGCTCGCTATACATACTAAAAGTTCAAGAAACATCATCAAAATGACCCTGTAACACCTCAAATGACAACCATCCCAAAAAAACTATTATCTTGGCCATGGACAGAAGCATCAATATTAAAACGGGCACAGAATGTGGGGCTCTGCCAGTTGCCAGATTAGACATAAGGACACAACTTTATAAGGGTTCCAGTGGAGCATTCTACTAAACATGTAAAATTATCAATGTTATAACTGTGTTGATGTGTGAAGAACAATGGAGAGTAAAACAATTATGAAAATAATGTACACAAGAACCCCTAAACAATTGGCATAGTACACTTCTTTTAAATAAACGGAGATACAGTTATGTAAGAGTGGAACACATCAATAAACAGAAAAGTCAAGTTTTGCACAGATCAATTCTCACCAGAGAAAAATAAACAGCAAGTATCAGGCACATGAGGACATAAGTATCATGTTAGCGGATTCGCATAAATCAATTCTCAGTTTCTCACTAGGAAAAAATATCCACAGGGCCAAAAATCTGTCAAAATAATAAATAGGATTGATTACCTGGGCATCACATGGGTCAATTTTTGTAGCCTTCCTCAGAAATTCCAAGGCCTTCTCAGTCTGCCCAAGCTGAACATATATGTGCCCAAGAACCTATATGAAAGGGGAAAATTAGCAAACTAAAACAAATTTAAAAATAGTCATTGATGCTAATATACTTTCATTTCAACTCACTTTCAATGTTTCACAATTATCAGGGTAAACCTCCAAAACCTTTTCAAAGTTCAATAGTGCACTTCTAAAATCTCCCAACTTCAGTTGTACTTGTCCTAAACCTGTCACCAAGAGCCCAAATTATGGAGAGAACTAGGTGAATGCAAAAGATGTTAAACAGATATAAATCCTGCATCATCATGCAGACTTTGGCATGACGTTGAAAAATGTCATATTAGCGGACTAATGGGCCTGCTTGAATTATGCAAAGCAACAGGCTTAGTGTTCTATGTAATGTGATGCATCTAAGCCATGTGGTATAAATTTACATAAATCAAACACAACCAGGCAAGCTTCAAACTGAAAACATTTGAGGGCCTATTTGTTTTATGTATGTTATATCATCCACACATATAATAATGATGATAGCAAAGATAGGAATACATAAACTATAGAATAACAATGAAAAACAGAGGATGTGAACCACCCACAAAAGAGAAAGAAATTATGTTCAAGTCTTATAGAAGATTTATTAATTATAAAACCAATCAAAACCATTACTAATACTATGCCAAAATAGCACACTCATGAATAGTATAAAAGCACAGAAGATTGCTTATGACTGATGGTAACTGACCATAATAAGGAAATACGAATTCATGGGGTTTACTGATTTCCTTGACAGATGCTATGTAGTACATCCCAGCCTTATCATAGTCGCCCTGCAAGCCAGTGGAAACAAACATTGCTACCATTAGTAATCCAAGAGGGCCATAAGTGAAACATGAAAGTATGCATGACTAAAATTAATGACCTTGCTATGGTAAGATCGTGCTAAATTGTAGTAGGAATGCGACTTTGTTGGTCCATGGTTGGTTACAGCAAGTGCAGTTTCAGTCAGTTGCTCAACTAAAAAGTGTTGACCAGTGAAGAAAAAATGGTTTGCCAAATAATTTAAGGCCATTGCGCAGTAAGGGTATATCTCAAAAGCTCTTTGCATTTTTTCCATTCCTTTCCTTATTCCAGCAGCTATCAATACAATACAGCCCGAATATTAGACTGCTTGAAAAGAGAGAAGTATGGACAAATAATAACAATCAAACTGAACAAAACAGTACTCAGTTAAGAAGAATATAAAAATGTTTTTCTTTTCTGGTTGTACCTTCATTTTTATGCAAATCCATAATTGCAAGTGCAACAAGAGCCTCGACATTTTCTAGATCTAACTGCAAGTATAAATTCATGAAGTTAAAAACTGTAGCATGTAAAAGCAGCTTCACCTGATATTAATGCATGATTAATTGGCTGATATCACTTGCCTGTAAAACGCGCTGAAAGGCCTGCCTAGCTTTTTCAAATTGACCCATCTTGTAACGACAAAGACCTATGCCAAGTCTTACAGCAGCAGGACAATCGGGATACACTTGCAGGGCCCTCTTTGTTGAATATCAATAATACAAGTTAAAACAATAATTTGTGTTCTAAATGAAATTATCTATATAAACTACCAAATTGCTGCTAGTAAGCGGGCTAGCTAGCCATAACCCCAACCAATTCAAACATAAATAACAAATTCTGGAGGTTGAGAAAGTATATATTCTTGTTTTCTTCCCATTGGCAAACAGTGGATGAAAATTACAAACCTTGTACAGCTCCAGTGAATCAGAATAGTGCCCACGATTGAACTCAACGCATGCCTGCAGATATCAGGGGCAACTTGTTTACAACAAATGCAGATGTCAGGGGAAAGTTGTTTCCAACAAATGCAGCATATCTCCACTAATCAAGCCATCCCCAATTTACATAAAATGCAGCATATGCCGAAATATTGATCACATTTTCATGCATATGATCCTTGAAAAAATGCAAGCTTAATTACTTTGTTAAGCAGAGAAGTTCAATGTATATACCTGACCCAAAAGGGCAGGAACGTTATCACGGTCTCCCTCTAATACAATCTTAAATGCAGCAGCTGCCTGATCTACTTCACCCTTAGCCAGTAAAAGCTGACCTGCAAGCAGAAGATGGGTAGTAAAATTTGAAGTATCTTACGATGCAGGGAGCATGGCTCAGGTTCCAACAGAAAAAAAATTCCCCTACATCAGTTCAGCAATATAGATTATCAGATCCATTTGTGGCACTCATTGAGAATGCTACACCAATAATAGTATGAGTAAGCAGCAGATGCATTATAAACTGAAACCAGCAAGTTTCAGAACAGAAATTGAGAACACAAAGCAACTTTGTGTGTCATAGACAAAATATTTCTTTGGATTCCATAGTTCACAACTTTGACAGGGACAAGAGGAACAAAAGACCAGTTCTTAACGACTCTAAGATGCCACATCAAGCAGTTGCTAGGATATCAAACTATAGATAAACTACTAAGATAGTCACAGGACATCCAAAACACACAGTCCAAATCCAAAATCCAGGAAGGAAAATGTCATTGGGAATTTTAGTTCTCATCATGAACGCATCGCAGGTTCTAAGTAGATAGGAATCAAATCTTTAGTAAGATAAAATAAAAACATAAAGAAGCTCTGTGATGCCCCACCTTTCCCAACCCATGTTGAAGGCTCATGCATGTCAATTCTCGATGCTTTGTTGTAAAATTGGGTGGCTAATATGAAATGCTCCTCCTTTTCTCTCTGTTTTGTCTCAATTTTCCCGAGGTAGCTGTAGTAGGCCCCTAAAGCATTCAAGATCGCAATCCTCTCATATCGAACATCAGCATAATACTCATCAATCTCTGCCCCAAAGAAAATAATAATAACCAACATTATTTCATAATTTAAACACAATATGATAAACATTGAGCACCTATATCAAGTACGAAACAGGATTAGAAAATAAGAGAATGATTACCAGGACTGGACCCTTCCTCCAAAATCTGGCGGAACTGTTCAAGCTTTCCTTGTTTGAAATACTCTCTCTGCAGCATTACCGATTACCAATTACAAAGTAAACAGCATACTCAACGTTTTGCATTAGAGAAATTAAATATCAACAAATCAAAATGTCGTGAATTAAAATCTAAAGAGAAAAAAAGACGAACCGCGATGATGAGCCAGAGATCGAGAGGGGCTTGCTCGGCCTTGAGGATGTCGAGGATATCAGAAGCGTCCCTGGGGAGCTGATCCAGAGCCACCCTCACCTCCTCCTCTGAATTCTGCACCGGTATGTACACGCACGCCATTGCCTGATTCCCCCAATCACCCAAAAACCATAAAAAAACGGGAAATTTATCCAAAAAACGAAACCCTAGCTCCCTCGCCTATCTCTCTGCTTCTCTTCGTGAACTCGTCGCACAGTATGAAGAAGGACCACGAATTGGACTCAAAGAACGCAACTTTGTCTTCGCGTTTGAACTCCAACGTTGTGTTGCGATACGCAGAAGCTCACACAGTCATAAAGTCACTCTCTTCATTCCGTTACTCGTTAGGAAGTATTTTCTTTTAAGGCTTGTTTGGCAGTTTAAAATATAAATAAAAGAAAAGTTTTTCTTTATACCTTCGCGGGACTAAAATAGACCTGGCGCCAAACAGACCCTTAAAAACGCTGCCTCGCTGATTCTCAAAGGCAGTAGCTCAACTTCAGGAAAGCTTCTCAAGCCCTAAGCAGAACCGTTGAAATCCGAGACGATGCCGCTCAAATGGTAAGAGATTGAAAACCCTAGTCTCAGGTCCGAAGTGCTATTAATTGTAATTTTTATATCTGATTTTTTTTTCTTGGTGGTGCAATTTTAGGGTTTTGCATTGGCAACCCAACGCAGGGACAACAGTGAACAGTCAAATCATAAACGAAGTGACGCAGTGCGTAGAGAGCATCAATGGCGTTAAGGAAGGCAGGTGGAAAGCCACTATCACTTTCTACAAACCCATGCTTCGAGGTACATTTCTCATCTTCCATATTTTCTCTTTGTTCTTTTTCGATTTTATTACATGGGTTTTGTTACATTTGAATAAAATTTAGACTTTGATATGCATTGTATGTGTGTGCATGTATATGTGCATCAGAGCAGTCTTTATCGAGTGAATTTCCGCGTGATTTTCTGGGGATTTCAATGCCGGAGCAACCAACCAAGTGCTACCTTATAATCCGAATGCAGCGCATAGTTCTTGAGGCCGATTCATCAATTCAGACGATTATGGAGAAATTGCAGTCTTACAAATCGAGGGTCTCGCTTAATTTTGAGGTTTTTTCTGTTCTCACTTAATTTTTAGTGTAATTTGAATGTGTCATGTACTGATTATTGAGGTTCAAGTGGAGAAAATTGTTTTTGTGTGGTCCTATGGTTTATGGTCTAATTGTGTGTAGGGATTTCAATATCAACTTGGGGACTTCCAGTTAAGAGTGGGGAAAGTTCTTCCTACTCATTCTGAAAGTTTGAGAGGAATAGTTATGGAGGTAATGAACTTGCTTTATCTCAAACAAATGTGAATGTTTTTTTCACTGGGTTTTCTATTGCCGTATTTAGCAAACTTATGATTTGAGAAGTTAGATATGCATTTTGAAATATCTCAGAAATTTTACAAGGTTTACCATTAAGAAAGTGCCTTTTGGTTTCATTTGAGTGCCTGTTCCACAGTTCTTTAGAACATCTAGATTGATTTCTAAGTCTCCCTTAGCTTTCATTACTGCTTAAAGAGCAAATCTTTTTTAACTGAAAATGTGTTCTGCTTTTAGAATCAGTGTTTTGCATAGGATTGTGATTGTTTTCTGCTCTATCAAAAAGATTTAGGAGTATCTTATATAATAAACTTTGGTAGTCTTTTAGATTATTGGTCCTTCGTATAGACTTCTTTTTTCTCTTTTCTTGTATTTCCTCCCTAGTACCCTTGATTACTCTTCTTCTACCTTTGATTATTCTTCTGCTACGACTCCTATTTGATATTTGTTAGTTGTTAATCTTAGAGAAGACTTTCATTGTAGTGTGCTACTAGATCCTTTTTAATTGAAGTTACGCGGGTTCGACAGGTGGAGTACCTTCCCATTTCTTCAATGGAAAAAGCAAGGCAGATCATGGAAGAGTTTATGGATATATGGCAACAGGCAGTGTCAAAAAGATCATTGCCAGGCCAATTTATGCATATGGAACCAAACTTTGCTGAGTATGGCCTTGGAGACCAGTATACTTCACAACATACCGCAGTCCAGTATGCTACTGTTGTGGCTCAGCTAATTGCAACAGTGCAAGCAGTGCAATCAGGAAGAAATTAGGAAATGATCAAAGATTTTCATGTATGTCACTTGTACAACTTGTTTAATGCACAAATGTTTTCAATCCCAGTTTCTCTGGGATAAACACTCCCTCTGTTTTGGGTAGAAGAAAATGGGGATGAATGAAAGAACCCTATGCAGGTTTGGTTTGCCCATGTTACACAAGAAAGTATATGGTGGGGTTTTTGAAATGGAAAGCGTAGACATTCTTCTGAACCCCTTTCCATCACCTTGTTAAACGCTTTTGGGTGGACAGGGTTTGAATGCATGCTTTGGAGTAAAGCTGCTTCTCCATTTACTTTCTGTGCTCTGTTTTCCTCCAACTGACTGGTACAAAACCTGAGAAATAGCCTACCATTCAAATTCATTCATTTTTACATCCCCATTAAAGAGTGCGATTGTTCATGACTTCATTCTTAGACCATAATAGAGGAATCAACAAGAAAATGAACCATTTCATCTGGAAGATAAAAGAAAAAAAATAACTGAACTCCTAAAATTGAAAAGAAAAATCTTCCAAAATTCACATACACATACAATGATACAAATATATGCACATTAAAAAATAAAAACAAAAAAGATTTGTCACTCCTTAGCCTTGACTTTAGAAACAAAAAGCAAAAAATGATAGAATTAGGATCAGGGAACAAATGGGCTGGAGACAGGCCTAAGCATTTCAACTTGGGCCTACCCACATGTATCACCGAAAAATATAAGAAGAAGACGTGAAAAAGGCTTTTTGCAATTTCTGTGAAATTAAGAAAAAGAAAGCAGCTGGGTCCGAGTTTGCAAAACCCTCGCTTTTTGCACGTTCTCCATATTCACAGCCTCACAGAGTCACAGGTACATATATAAACTGGGTTTCTCGAAAGGGACTGTCCTTTGGTTTCATTAGCCACCCTCCCACTTACCACTCTGCTTCACTCTCTTTCAGTTACAGGTTAGCCTCCCCCACTTTTAACAACCTCTTTAACATCATCAGCATCATCACTATCATCATCGTCGTCGTCGTCGTCATCATATCATTTTGATATTCATTATGCATAGAAAAAGCCTAAGCAACAGCCTTGGCACCCACTTGAATAATGTGTCTGGTTTTCCACATTTATTATTTGTAGCCAATTTGGTTGGCTTTCTAGTTTGCAGTGATGGGTTGTTAACGAATCTTTGAATTTTTATTATTTTTGTTTCCTGAAGATTGCCATTTTAATTTCCAATGGAGCCAGCACCAGTCAAGAATGAGTCTGATGCTCCCAGGAAGGTTTGTTTGATACCCTGCCTTTATTGAATCATGTCTTGTTTCTCTTTTAAATTCATGAAGAGTTTACTGTTTGCTTTGCTCTTCTGCAGAGGAGATTCATGCCAAAAGCTCCCTCTCGCAGGCCGCCAAAGCCCGAAGTTAAAACGTATTTGTCACTTTTGGTTAAAAGCAACGCAAGTACCCTTTCTTGGTTTTATCTGATTCTTAACTTCTGTTATTCTTAATCTCTCTTTGCAGCGAAGTGGCCGAGGATGATGATGCTGAACATGCTAGGGAATTGCTCAGACGCTTCAATGTATAACTTTGTTTCCATTGATATGAATGTATTAAGCAAGTGGATGCAATTTCTGTTTTTTTTTTTTCTCAATATCTCATGCTATGTTTTGTTTGTGTATATGTGATTTGTTTTTTACTTGGTTGTGCTTATCCCATAGGAAGGATCTATAAGGGCAAGACCGAAAGTTGAAAAGAAAGGTACTTCTTCTCTGCTTTGCTACTCTTGCATTCAAATTTGAAATCCCTTTTTTCTTTCTGTCTTTTTTCTTCCTGCTGATATGCTCGTTGTTGGGCTCTCAAATTTTCTAGTTAACAAGTGTATAATGCAACATATGTGATTCTTAACTTTTATTTAGTCATCTGATACCTGCAATTAACTCAATAATGTTCGAATAAAATAGAATAGAATAAACTAACTCAGATAAGCTGTTGTGAAGTTGTGACCCAATGTCAATAATGCTATGAACATGACTTAAGTAGAGGGAAGATGCATGTCATGATATGTATTCTATGAAGAAGATAATATGCTCTTCACTTTTTGCGAGTAGTATTATTTATCTATTTATTCTTTAAATTTGCAGTGGTGCCTACGCAAATCGCATTTGGTTATGGGGGTGCAGCAACCATGAGATCATATGGTGCTCCCAAGGGTGCGAGTACTAGTGGTTCAGCCGCTGATGGTATGCTCTCCTTCACTGTAGTCTTTTTGTTAGCTGCTAATGAGATGCTTCTAGTGCATCAACCCAGATATTGTTTTTGAAGCTGGTGCTTTTTTCTCAGGCCCGAAGGTGGAGAAAGAATACATGTCACCATGGGTAGGTTACATTGCAACTCAAAATATGCCAGCCAGCATGACTATGTATAGTTACTGGTTTTCGGATATCTCTCTTGCTTTCTCTGTTCATCTGTTTATCTGTATTGGATGTTGTGCAGGATAACTACAGTTATTACCCTGTAACTCTTCCTCTGAGACCACCATACTCTGGAAATCCTGGTATGTTCTGGGATGCATTTTAGAAAAAAAGAATACTACTTTGCATGAGAAAAAAATAGGATTATGCAACATGAAAAAGTATAGTTGATGCATGGTTGTCTGGGCATTGCTTTTACCTAATATGAACCACATTTAACAGGTCGTTGGCTACTTGGGTTGAGTCATTTTTGTTTGTCTGCCGTCTGAGTTCTCTTTCATCTGTTTTCAAGGTGAAACTTGACTTGTGCTACAAATGAATACCTGATGTTCTACCACTTGCAGAAATTCGTAATAAGGAAGAATTTGGGGAGGGTTCAGAGGAATCAACTTATGATGAAAATTCGATTCAACCAGCAAATGATCTTGGTCTAATGGTTGGTAATCTAATGATTAAAGTTCTAACGGTACATGCTTAAATCCTTTTATTTACTTTTGAGAGTTTGTTGCAGGAGGAAAATAAAGCAACTAGTATGTTCTTTCTTCAGTTACCACCAAATATGCCTATGATAAAGCGATCAGCTAGAACAGATAGCCAAGAGGTAACTAAAAGCTCAGGGTCACCTGGAGGTGCACTTAATACACAGAAGCCTTGTGCTTTGTCTGAGTTACCAGCTGGCTTCATGGGTAAGATGCTGGTGTACAGAAGTGGTGCTATCAAGCTGAAGCTAGGAGATACCCTTTATGATGTGAGTACATTTCATAATAAAGATGCAAAACGGAATGCCTTGTTTTGTCTTCTCACTTTCCGCTTAATTGGTCATTCTATAAATACCTTCTTAAAATGATATCATATTGTTTCTGTATGCTATAACAAACTCAAGATCACTTTTATGAAGTAAAATCTTTTGAATTACAGTAGGCTCAATAACATTCTTGTAAATCTTGTCAATATTCTTTTTTCTTTTTTGGCTGGAAATTTTGTCAATATTCTAAGTGACATCAAAGTAGAAGATCCCTACTTTTGTGATATCAGAATTCTTACTTTCGTGATACCTCTTATATTTTGAATGGTTGCAGGTCTCCTCAGGAATGAAATGTAATTTTGCACAGGATGTTGTGGCTATTAATAATGCAGAGAAGCACTGTTGCATCATTGGGGAGCTCAACAAGCGAGCCGTCATAACCCCAAATATCGACTCCATTTTGGAAAATATAGATGCTTTATGACAGTTTTGGTTCCTAGGTTACCCTGTATTCTTTTGAGAGGGAAATAATGACACTATCTTCATTAGAAAGTAGAAAATGTCAGAGGAAATAGAAGACAAATTAGGAATTTTTGGTAGTATACCAGCTATTATAATATGCAGAACAGTTTGTTGTTTTATAGTCATTACAAATGTACCTGTTGCAACCTATTCTCTTTGTCTAATAGCATTGAAATAAAAACCGTCTTCTACCATTAAGTATATATGGTCTCTTTTTAACACGATTATCAATTCTGACTTCACATGGCATGTGATAATTGATATGTGCTTGAGATTCACTTTGACATCTGTCTATTTATGCTATTGCATTTTTGGTTTTTTGAATACCAAATTGTTCTCATAGGGAAAGCCTGTTGTACCACTTGCTGTCGCATAGTGACTTTTCTATGTATGAATGATGAATAGTTTGGTGTATCGAATTACACGATTGTGGTTTCTTTCCTAAAACACAGCTTAAATCCATGACAGAAAAGGATGGAGGATTTTCATAAGATGATATATTTATCAGGTCTCAGACTCTCAAACAGTTGCGGCTTTCAGAAGATACTAATTTAATGAACAAACCCAATGTCTGGACTTCTTCATCTAAACACACCTAGAAATGTAACACACACACAGAGTTTGTGATTTCAAATCACATTATTTCATTATTGAAATTTAGACACGGCAAGCTAGTGCAACCTAGAGGTGATGAAATGTAATTTGAGCTCCATGTTGTGGTTGAAGAATCATATGAGTATTAGGAGCATGAGTGTAAGAAGGTGAGAGCTCGAATGAGAAATGTTGTAGGATCATAGCCAAAGCAACCTTTGCTTCAATGATGGAAAAATTTTGGCCGATACAGGTCCTTGGACCCCACCCGAATGGAAAGAATGCTTGCTGGTCCTTTGATGCCTTTGAGACTCCTTCAGAGAATCTCTCTGGTTTGAATTCTTCTACATCATCACCCCAAAGTTCAGGATCATGGTGAATGAGTAGTGTTGGCAGAGTAAGATCAACTCCTGCTGGAACAGTGATATCTCCAATTTTGGTTTCCTTGTAAGCATGTTGATATTGAGCAATCGCAGGTGGATACAACCTTAGGACTTCATTAAGTATCATGGTTACCTGCAAGAGAATTTTATAAAAGTATTTGGTGGACGAACTACATATCTACTGTAGCTTTTTAGGCTTTATGAAAAGGAGCTGCTAAGGGTGCAAACACATTCACAAAATCCTTTGTAATCTAATGTGACAACAAGGTTGTTTCATCGTGTGTATCACAAGATATTCACCAAAAATTTGGTGTGAAAATGGCATTTCCAGTTGGCTCCACAAATGCTGATGTCACATGGTCAATTTATTTGTAATTGTAAAGGGTTGTCATGTAGAGAGAAATACTCACAATCTTGAGGTGGCCTATAGCTTCAAAGTTGGGTTCTGTTTTTCCACAAACTCGTAGGACTTCTTCCCTTGCCTTTTCTTGCCAGTCTTGGTGCATGGCTAAGACAATTATGATCCATGTTAACCAGCTGGAGGTTGTTTCTTGGCCAGCAAGGTAGAACTGCTTGCATTCCTCTATCACTTCTTCAGTTGTCATCTCATTGCTTTTTGTGCTACTTATATTTTCTGATGAATTGCTCTGGTTATTAGACTGCAAGAGCAGGCCTAGTAAGTCATCAACCCTGGATTCTCCAGCCCTTATCGCACTCATTTTCTTCTGGATTATATTTTGTAGCATCGATGTGATCTCCTTATGCAATTCCTTTCTCCTTTGATTCTTTTTTGTTGGAATAAATCTACACTCAACAGGTAAAATGTTACTTCGTCTCAAGAGTAGATACGAAAGCATGACATAGAGTTTAAATACTATGCAGGGGAAAGGTGATATAGAGTTTTCGTGTTGACAATGTCAATGCACCTGAAACCAGGAATATATAAGGTTTGCATTGCTTCAAATGTTAGCAATAGAAGCTCTCTTTGAAGCTCGAAGACTTTCTTCCCTTCTTCATAGGTGCTTCCAAATGCTGCCCGAGAAATAACATCTGCAGTAAGTTTCTGAAGTTCAGGGGAGATATCTATTTCACAAGTTCCTTGAAGAGGAACCATCTTTTTCCACTCTTCTATCATTTTGCCACAACTGACTGCAAATACTGGTACCATTTCCTATAAAAGAAACAGATTTCAGAAAAAAAAATATATATATATATGTATATAGTCTGAACTACATTGAGATTGGGCAACTTGAAAGAACTGAATTTGTAAAAGCAGAAACAGATGTGAGTATGGAACCTTCAGTCTTTCTAGATGGAAAGCAGGATTAATTATCCTTCTGTGTTTGGCCCACTTCTCACCATGTAGACTTGCGAGTCCCTTGGTCAGGATGAGGATGAGAGGGTTCAGTGGTGGCTTATGGAAGTGACCTTGCTTGTTAGACAGAATTTCTTTCATCAGCTCTGTGTCCATGATGATCAGTCTTGGTGTTGTCCCAAACCAACACATCGATATCTTCCCTGTGTTTACCAAATCAAAACTGTAAGATATATGTATTGCCTACTATAGTACTACAAATAAATGTCTCAAAACTTTCAATATACGGCACGGAATAGGATTCATATACACGATATCAGTACAGAAAACATAAACAGAATTCACAAGTGCTTATACCGTATTTCTGCACGTTATTAAGGGTGAATGGGTCGACACGTTGAACAATTTCGTGATTTAGACTCATGGGTTTGGACCACGCTTCCTTTATCATCCTTACAAACTCCTTCATGTCCCCAATGAGTGGCCTGTAAGGGGTGCCTCTGATCCCTTGTCGCTTCAACTGCCTCTCTAGCCATTTGGGTCTCCACCAAATGGAGCAGGAAACTTTAAATACACCATAGAGCAGCAGAAACAATGCAGACAATGCAAAAGAACATAGTAGTGCATAGTCTTCCATACTCAAAAAACAGAGGTTCTTTTGGATACTTGATGAATATGATGGTTCACAAACTCATAGTTGAACAATATATAGAGACAGCTCCTTAACATTATCTGTACAAGATGTCTGATTTTCGAGCTTCTAGTCAAATGTTAATCATGTCAACGAGGTAACTTGTCAAATTTAATGTTGTTTTTTTAATGGTTTAGGGTCTATTACTTGGACCCATTTTATCTCGAGGAAAAAAAAATATTGTGCCATTGTGGTGTGGCCTTAGGCCTTAGGCCTAGGGTAGTCTGGTGATTATGTGCAACATAGTGGGTACGTGCACAGGCTGAATTGCTGATAAACGATCTGATACTTCAAAAGTTGTTTATGCTGTTTGAGATTGACTTCAGTTCCTCTTAGAATACGCTGTGTCTACCAAAATGTCTTTGGTAAAGGCCGTGAGGCCCAAATATGTATTTTACGTGAGGCTCAAGCTCTGGTCTGGAGGACCAAATGTGTATCTTGCGTGAGGACCAAGCCTTGGCCCACAAAATAAATAATAAATATGAAAGAGGCCTGGCCCACCACCATGGTGTGAGGGCCAAGCTCTGGTCCGATAGATGTGTTACACGGGCAGCACGGCCTGCAATTTGTGGGCCTTTGCCACATCAATATAGGCATGCCCAATAAAATTGTACGTGAAGATTGTGCAAACTAATTGTCCAAACTCTTCCTACCTGCTAATGGACCTGGAAATGCAAATCAAATTGGGCCATTGCATAAGACCAATGGGGTTGATTAGTGCGTTGAAGGGCCAATCTGACCTTAATCCAATTTTTTCAATTTGCATTCAGTAGGCATGGTCCATTAATGTCAAACATCTGTTTACGTACCCAAACAAAAAGGGAGGTTCAGGTTTCTGTCACATATATCCTTCTACTTCTATGTACATTAGGGATTGTGGTTAGTGTTATTTTGGTGGATCACAAGTTTGGGTCTTTCTAGAAAGAGAAGTCTATAGCTAGCTAACTAGGCTTTCCATAGCTAGCTAGCTAGGCTTTCCATAGCGTGTTTCAAAAGTCTCCTCCATATGTGGCAACTAAAGGGATAGAATACCGATCGATGAATTGTGAGAGAGCTGGAAATCAAGAATATTCCTCTAGATTCTAGAACTGGTAAAAGTAAAAAGATATATATGGTTTTGGTCCTTCACAACCCTAGCTTTAACTATAAACTGTGAGTAAAACCCTAGGCCCTAGCTAGCTAGCTAGGTCCTTTTTTGGCTATGCTTGGTTTGGACTTTGGAGTATAGACTTGAGCAGTTCACTGCGTGCCGTAGGAAAAGGGGTAACTGGCCAATTGGGCATGCAGCAGATAATTATGTCAGAGGAATGAGATTCAATTAATGTGTGGTTCATGCATGATGGAGAGTTGGAGACTAGTGGCCAAGATTGCATATTGTGTTGTTGGGCTTCCAACTCAAATGAGAACTCACTTTGTCTAAGTAAAAGTCAGAAATTAACGTGGGTGGTTTTTCGTTAACTGAGATAATACTGTCTTGAAACATGAATGTGAGCAAACGAATAATGAATTTGTAATATTCTTTATGTGTGTGAAAACATGTTAGTGATTCAATTTTTTTATCGATCATTATGGTAGAATAACCTCAAATGTATGGAATTAATGATGAAATTATATAACCTATCTTAATTAGATGGAAGCCTATTGTGTATGATCGACATGACTAGCTAGCTAAAAATAAACAACAACAAAAAAAAGCAAATTACACGTAGGTAGCTCAAGTTTATTCTATATTTCAACTTGGTACCTCAAGTTCAAAAAGTTGCAAGTTGGTACCTCAACTTTCATTTCGTTACAACTGCATACCTCCGTTAGTTTTTTCGTTTGAGAGCCCGTTAACCGCCTATGTGGCACGCTGACGTGACTTTAAAAATGAAAAAAACAAACAAAAATCCCTCATTCCTTACCCAGCAGCTCGCAGCCCCCCCAACCCGAGCAACCCATCCCTCCCCACCCAACAACCTCACAGCTCTTCTCGAAGAAGTCGTCAGAGAAGCTCCGACTTCCGCAGCCACCCCAACCCACAACCTTCCACTCCCTCCTAGCCACTCACCCCTCTGCCGAGATCCAATCTCACAACGACCCCAACGACTTAGTCCATCATCTTCTCCTCCTTCCCCATCGACTCCAATAGCCCCGTCAAGATCGCGACAGCTCCATCATCTCCTCCTCATTCCCCATCGCGCAGCGCTGGGAGATCTGGTGCCATTGGAGATGAGAAAATGAGGTTGAGGGAGGGAAGATGGGTGGATGGGTGGATGGGTGGATGGGTGGCTGGGGGGCGCAAGGGGGATGGGCTTAGATTGGGTCCGAGAGTGTATGTGATGTTAGGGTTGATCTCAGTCTGGGGTGGCTCTCGGGTGGTGACTGGTGGTTTTAGGGTGTAGTTCGGCGGCGGAGTGGTGGTTTATTGTTGATTTGTCTTGATTTTTTTTATATTTTTGTTTTTTGCATGTGATGGGTTCGGCGACGAGGTGAGTAGCTGGGAGGGAGGGGAGGGTTGTTGGTTAGGGTTGAATTTGGGTTTGGTTTTTTTATTTGTAGGTGAGGGTGGAGATGGTGGGGAGGGAGGTGGGCTGCGGGTTGCATAAATTTTTGTGTGTTTTTTTTCAATTATTTCATTTTTAAAAGTTTATTGATTTTTTTATTTACATGGCATTTTTTTAAATCCACAGAAGCGTGCCACGTAGGCAGTTAACGGGCTCTCAGACGAAAAAATTAACGGAGGTATGCAGTTGCAACGAAATGAAAGTTGAGATACCAACTTGCAACTTTTTGAACTTGAGGTATCAAATTGAAATATAAGGTAAACTTGAGGTACCTACGTGTAATTTGCTAAAAAAAAAAGATAGGGTGTCTATGTCATGCAATTAATTACAGTATAATCTTAGTATAATATATTAGTATAGACGTTTAATTTGTTACTTGCAATAAGGATCACATTGCTTCAAGTGAAAGAAAATTTAATAATATAATAACAACCAATTTGAAATCTAAACCCAATTAAGGATAAAAAAGAATTTCAGAGATCTAAGTTTTTGGCTATATATAGTCAATATGATGGAAAATTAGCTTACATCAGATCTGATTTGGTAAGATTCTCAGATATAAATTATGCAAACAAGGGAAAGGGATATGAATTCCCTTAGCCTATATCTGTTCACACTTCACAGTATTCTTCCTTGAGAATTAATTCAACCCACAAACTGTCAAACACATAAATTGGTAACAGAAGAAAACGAACCAACATAAAAAAAACATCATACATGCAACAAATTGAAGGATAGACAGCATAAAATGTTAGTATATATGACACTTGGTGGGGTAGGTAGCAGCATGAATAACGATCGATTAACAAAAAAAGTATACTTGAGCTTCAAGGAAGCTGTATAGGAATGAACGAAATTAATTTATGATACCCATTACTTATAAAATATTGATGATCATCATTAATAACAACTTAAATTACTTAATTTCAACAATTTGTTGTTTTTAATTACTTTGTATATGCTAATTAAAGCTCATAGTCATGGTCTCACTTTATCAGAAGACAAAAGTCATAGTCTTACAGGTATGAGATACACAAGTAAACCACGCCATAAGGATGGCTGGAGGCATAATTAAATTAATGAAAATTGAAAAGAAGAAGAAATAATTGATGAATGGACATGAAGGTCAATTAGGAGCATTGGTGTCTCCCTCTCTTCCGCTCTCTTTTATATTTTCTAACAAAAAAAAAAAAAAAGATTTCATATCAAAATGAACACGACTACGCTACCTAATTTTATGTGTTAGAGAGATGTGAGTGAACAAAAAAATGATAAATATGCTTTTAATAAATAAAATAATAAGCATGCTTGTAGAATGTTAACAAATAAGAAATATTATGGTAAAAGATATAGAAAATTATGGATGTATTGTGTTAAGAACAAATTAGGATCCAAATACATTATAATACAAAGAGTTCTGGAATGTTGGAGATAGTTTGAAATTGTCAAACACAACTATATCTCTCTCCATAACTAGAGCACCAGATTTTGTGAAGGGAATTACTTGGGTACTGAAGTTTGAGTACTTGCTTATACTGAGGTTCTATGGAGGCCAATAAAATTAAGATACTCTTAAATTTATAACCAAAAATATGCTTTTATCTTTCTTAAATATGCAACCAAACACCCTACCAACCCCCCGCCCAGCCAACCTAGCAGTCACACCACCACCCATCCTCACCATGGAGGCTCCAACACCGGCGACCTTCACTGCCGGCAACATCCACCACCACGCAACCGCCGGAACCCCCTCCCTCATCTTTCTCCCTCTCTTTTCCTCTCTCTTAAGCTATCTACTAATACCAAAAATCTGTAATTCTACAACCAAAAATCACAACTAAAAACCTACTATCATCTCATGTCCCTTCAATCAAACCAAAAGGTTATCCAACACAAAATAATAGATCTCAGTGGAAAAAAAAAAAAAAAAACTCAAATCTTTTTACAAAAAGAGGGGGGTCGCCGGTAGTGAACTCCAACAATGACGATTGGAAGGGGTGGGCTGCTGGGTTGAATTTGTGGGGGTGGATGGTGATGGAGCTGCTGGGTTGAATAGTGAGAGTGTTTGACGCCATATTTAATCAATTTTAAAATAACCACGTGGCTCAATTTTATTGGTGCACAAACAGGTACTCAATCCTCAGTATCCATGTAATTTTCTTTTGGGAAAGGGAGTGAAGGGACAAGACCACCAGGTTAATGGTCACCTCCATAACCTGCTAACACAACTGCTTGCCCAAATTGGACTAATAAATTATTATTTTTGCACATTCCCCGAAGTGGGGGCCAATCCCCCTTGGGCCTAAGGCGCACGTAGTAGTATCCCAAAAGGCTGACATGGGTGGGCCTACCGGGCCCAAGAAAAAAAAGCACAGGTGGGCCTTTACTGCCCAAAAGGGATTGTGGTTGTGGGAGCATTGATTCTCTGTGGCCTCGGCAACAGATTATTGTGTGCAAGAGACACGTGATTATTTTTTTTTTTGGATATACAAGAGACACGTGAATACGTGATTACTACAGAAAGAAAGAGACGAACAGAGAGTATAAGCGTGTTTTGCAAGTGTGGATCATGACGTCATGCGGGGTCCATATCGTAGTTGTCCGTAGTGTACGTGTGAGACAGACCCGATCAATTATTATTTTGATATTTGATTTCGGGGTCTTCATCATTACCACATTTGACTGGAGTTAGCAAGAAATTAACAACACATCTTCAGCACATAATTGGAAAGCAAAATCACAAGCAAAAAATATCTATCAAGAATAATTTGATTTATCAAAGATTGAAAGATATTGACACAAAAAGATGCATCATATTACAGACACACGAATCCCATTTTTTTTTTCTTACCCCAAATCATTTTCATTACATTGACAAAAAAAATTATTTCTCATTATTATTTTCCTTTTCTTTCGTATATCTTTAATTAAAAAAGAAAACAACTCACTGTTTGGTAAGATGAGGTGTTTTGAATGTTCTTATTAAACTATTAATCCAAATCATATATACAATCGTTAGTCCACATATTCACAACCAATAAAAGTATTTGATATCAATCATTAAGACAATATGATAAACTCAAAAAGCGATGCATCATATCTTCATAAAGCTTCATTTATAAAACATTACCTAAAACATACTATAGGTACCTAGCAAAGGAGATTCAATATATATGGGCTATCTATTATAAATTAACCTTATTGAAAATTAATATATAAGAAATTGTTCTGTGTTACATTAGTTGGTAACTGAAAACAAATCGTTATACATGATTATGCCAGAATCCTTTCATTGTAATGGATACACATTCCTACTCAATTGATTCGAAACTAACTGAAGCTCATTGAAATCATATGTTTAGTTGGTAACATCTTTTCGACAAAAAAAATGGTTGGTAACATCTTGAATATTGCCCCACAAAAAGATAGAAAAATGTTATTTATACTTCAAAATATGCTTTTTTGCACCTTTTTGTGCAATGACTTTTTGCACTTTCCATATGTGCAGAGCAGATATCATTTCCCCATGAAAAATTTTTCATTGGGTTGGAAACATCAAATTTGAATGGCAGGTGGGATGGGCGCTAACTTGTGAAAATAATAAAGTGCATGAAGCCAAGTGCTATGGCTTGAGATCAGAGTGCTACGATTAGGCTAATCTCTTTAATGTATATCGAAAAAGAAAAAGCAAAAAAAAAAAAAAAAAAAAAAAAAAAAAAAAAAAAGAGAGAAAGAAACTTTTTTTACCAACCAAATCTCCATCTCTAAACACAAGTACATAATTGAATTCTCCTACAATTTATGGTTAGACAATAATTTCTCCTAAACTTGGGGAAATAATAATTTATCCTAAATTTTGATGACTCTAAAGCATTTTTGGTAAACTATATACAAATATAACAAAGTCATACATTTTAGGCTTATATACGAAGTTTAAAAAGCTGGGAAAAATAAATAAATGTAGAAAAAAATGTTTTAACTAAAAAAAATAAATCTCATAAAATAGAAAAATTATTTTATATAAATGATATACTGTCACGTAATATAATCTATGTGTTATAATATGAGTAAATGTTGTTAATATTATATCTTACAAATATAAACAAATTGTTTAATAATATCTTTACACGTAAATTAATTACATACAACATGACGATATATGGGTTATACTTAATAATTTTTTCATAAAATGTGAACTATATACAATATATTTATGCATTTTGTTTAAAGGACAATTTTTTTGGCCTTGATTAGCCAAAATGAAAATAAATAACTATCTATTATAATCGACGCTTAGGTACAAATAGAAGCACAAATTCATCAACTACACGTACATGCAGTTGATCTTTAATCAATTTTCAAATAAGATTGATAAAAAAAATTACAAATAAAACAATAGAAAATTAAGATTAAATACCAAATATTAATAGTTTTTCAGTAAAGCAGCAAGACACTAATTTTTTTTAGTTTAGGTACTAACCTAGTGTAAGACATTTTGGATTAGGTTACAAATCAGTTTGTTATATAGTTGTGACTGTCGAACAGTCACAGTTGTGATTGAACTGTGACTGTTTCAAATTCATAAAAATTCAAAATTTTTAAGAGTTTAATGTTTTTGATTTAGGCTTGGGGGATAAAGTCATATAATTCAAAGACTAAACATTAAAGTTTAAGTCTTTCAAATATTGAAAAAACAACAAATCAATAAAAAAGTTATGACTGTTAGACAGTCACAGCTCGATATAACTATGTTTTTTAAAATTGGTATATAACCTAAAATTTAGTACCTAAAGTAAAATGACATAAATGTTTTTGTAGTTAAAATGAAAAAACATTATAATTTAGTACCTAAAATCAACGGACCTATAAAACAATAAGTCAAGAGAAAATTGTACAGCATTCATCTCTCTATTTTTTGGTCTGAGTTATAGCATTTATCTCGAAGGTTCAAAATCGACATAATCTATTGCATACATGATTGTCTAACATTTTTGAGAGCCTGATTTCTCCAATTTCTGGTTTGACATTCACGACACATCCTATTTTTATTGAATTAATCATACTAATAAACATATTGATTTCTCCAATTTCTCCATGTATATGATTCACTTTTTTGCCAACGTTTAACCTTTGTTTAGAACAGTACTTGACTCTTCGATACTTGATGTATGGATCTGAAAAGAAAATAAAAGATTTGTCCGTACTACTCATTAATTGGTATATATATTGATTAATCAAAATTAAAATGTTAATCAACCGCTCACCGGTGAGAAGTCCAGCAGCCACACATACGGATACAATTAAATATCTGTAATAGACAATTTTAAACTACAATTAGGCTAATCTCTTTAATTATAATTAGACTAATTAGCCCAACAATAAATATTAACCATTATTCCGTGTATAAATGACAGAGCTGAATCAATCACCTGGGAGCGCTTGTGGTCAACATCGATGACTCGTAGCTCGAACTGTGCTAACTTTGTTAATTTACTTATCAATCATGGAAGGCTAGCTGGGTCCACCACCCATTCACATCATCACATGCACGAAAATCATTTATTGCAGCCTTTGCTTAATTTGTTTTCTTTTCTTAATATTTTTCAGCTTATAAACTCTAAAAACGACAGTAATATGGATACACAATACGCTTCATATATGTGAAGATAATCTTTACAGTTAGAGGATTAGAGGTATATGTGATAAAAATCATATAAATGCAGTTTTTTTTTTTGTCAAAATAGAAATGCAGTTTTATAGCAAATTTATTTGCTATTTTCCCTGGCCAAAAAAAAAAAGTCCAGGTTTCAGGAGTCGTGCAATGTATACAAAAGGTTCTTGTTCCACAACTTCCACTACAAGACATATGAGATAGATACACCGTATATGAGCGCATTATTCTATAATTAAATAGATGAACAAAAATTAAAACTCGATCTTCAAAAAGTAGATTATATATTATTTAATCTCTCCGAGTATATACATAAGCAATTACGTAAAAAATCTAGAAAAAGAAAAAATGTACGTAAGTGGGATTGGTAGTGGTACTAGTGCATCATGACAGGCTGACAGCACAATTATCTTCTTAATTATAAGCTTAGTCCTCCACTTATTTATTTTTGTAAAACATCCCATCTTAATTAGCTGGTATGATATTTTTTTACGTAATAATATCTATTAATTATATTATTCTATAATCAGTAACAACAAATTCAATAATTATTCCAACTACTGTCCAAGCCATTCTCCTTGATCAGCAGCATCAAGAAAAGAAGTCAAGGAATGAAAATTGAGAACCAGGTTTAATTGGTTGATCATGAACACCGCCATTATCATCACTACCATTATTCCAGTGCTGCTGAAGCATTAATTCCTCAGAGAACATTAGGGGTGTTTGGTCAGCACAATAAGGTGACAAATGTTCATCACCGCCACTTGAAAAATCCGAATTCAAAAGAGTGGCTATGTCGAAATCCGCCATGAAATCCGAGGAGGAGTTTTCTTGGTCAGCCATAGCAAGCAGCGAAGAAGACGATGATGACCCATTGATGTTCATGTACATGTTAGGCAGATCGTGATCATCTACGGGCTTAGTAGTTGTGCAATTGTCTCTGTTTGTATGGTCATGACAATGTCGATGGGGGTCATATTGGTTACCAAGGAGTAGTTTGTGTGGTAGTGGTGGGTTGATGAAGACCTTGGTGCATTTGGCAGCTTTGGTTCGGACCACATGGGACATGGTCTTGGATATTAGTGAAGGTGATGAGACCATGTTGGGAGACAACTTGTCCATTGTAGTCTTGCTCTTTTTAGCAGCTGAGGATGAGTCTTGAACTTTTTTGCCTAAATTGGTGTTCCAGTAGTTCTTTATTTCATTGTCTGTTCGCCCTGGAAGCCTACCGGCTATTAGAGACCATCTGATGAAGCCAAACTCATCATCATAATCACCATCGGCTAATTAAATTTAAATAGATAATTAAAGAAGAAAAAAAACAATAATTTACCTGTTCCCCAAAAGCTTGTGAAGCCTAATGATAAGCTCTTCTTCATCTGGTGATATGTTGCCTCTCTTAATGTCTGGTCTCAAATAGTTCAGCCACCTAAGCCTGCAGCTCTTCCCACATCTTTTCAAACCTGCACAAATATCGAGTACAGCCATTCAATTTATTATGTGATTTTAAAAAGCTGCAAACTACGACATGACATTATATATCGTGACACAAAACTTAGAATCTCCGATGTAAGATTCTATACTATATGTGAGCACTTCTAAAATTAATTACAAGGTCGATCTAAAGCTACTATATATTCTCATTCTGAGTACCTGCTTTTTTGGGAAGGTTTCTCCATCTGCCTTCACCATGGAGTTGGATGTATTCAGTGAGAATTTTATCTTCAAGAACAGTCCAGGCACCTCTGTTCAAGCCCTCTTTAGCACAACAAGGGCTTCTCCCCATTACTAATTATTATTAACTTGGTGCAGCTGCTCACCAGTCACAAGTCACACCCAACTCTCTTAATTTCTCTCTGTCTTTCACTCTCAGATTGTTGCTTGCTTCCTCTGGTTTTCTGATTTTCTGAAACGTGCGCTTCTTTGATTTGGCCTCCTATGGCCTTGGAGACTAGCTCATACTTATAGCTCAATTTGGTCACGCTCTCTTATATTATTAAAAATAAAATAATTATAATAAAAGAAACACGTACTAGTGGTCCTAGTTTTAATTAGCTAGGCCCATCTCATTAAAATCAATTGTATATGTGACTTTTCTTTCTTTTTTTGAAAAACATCACTCTTATAAATAACCGGAAAAATAAATACAATCTCGCTGCAACAGAACTGTTTGCTTCATGTGCCACAATGGTGTACCGTGTACCTTACCTTTTGGTCCCATGATTCAGTCAAAAATATTCGACAGATTTGCATGCCCTTACTTCCACCCGTTCATTTTTCTGAACGGCCCACACCCACTCAATTAATGTTGAATAATGAGAAGCTAGAATTATTAATTTCTAATGTCTATTAGTTTTTAGTTTTTGTGACTGGGGAACAAATGTGTTGAATAAATATATGTATATATAATATATACTAGCTAGCCAGTTGATATTGTTCAACCATGCCATATTGCCATTGCCAAAGATTTGCAGCAAACTGGGAGTTATTGTATATTTCTTTTCTTGTTTCATTTAATAGATTTGATGTACATTCTTTCATCACCCATCACTCATGACAAATTTCATAATTAGAAATTAAGTATGTCTTTTCCAACCCAACATTATTATACTTACTGTCTTTATTGGTAGAGTTGTTGGATTGTATATGTATGATTGTATTTTGCAGATTTTGTGATAATTAGCATGTTTGAAGAGCAGAATCTTCCTCACCATATATATATTAGTTTATAAATAAACGAGTGATCGATTAGATGCACAATATCAAATATTTCAATAAGACATATATATTTTGTTTAAAACCGTACCATTGTTACTTATATGATCAATTAATTTAACTGAGTGTGAATTAATCTGATTTAATACTTAGTCAAGAACGTTCTTGACTAACAATACTACAATGCTATGTTAACTGAGTGTGAATCTGATTTAATGATTAAGTCCACTCTGATTAAATATATGTGTTGTTCAAATTAAGTCATGACGTACGTATTTTGAATTTTTTTTAATTATATAGAAAAAATCTATATACACATATTATAGTATTAATATTATCTTATTTTCTTGTCCAATTTGAGTCTGCCTTCATTATTCCCTTTACTCTCAAACTAACTTTCCAAGAGCCCCTTGAAAGTTTGTTAGGCAGCCGCCCCCCCCTCTTCTCTCTCTCTCTCTCTCTCTCTCTCTCTCTCTCTCTCTCTCTCTCTCTCTCTCTCTCTCTCTCTCTCTCTCAACTGCATATGTACTATTGATCGACAAGCTGTATGAATGAGAGAGGGTATCAAGTATCAACATCTTGAAAGTAAAGTCACTGAAATTTTTTTCTGCATCAGAGTTACGGTAGTCCAGCATCTATAAGGATCGTCCATGTCTCAATCATGCATCTATTGCAGTTTCTATATATTTCTTCTCATTATTAATTACTTCTAAGTTCTAACACATAACATGGTTCTCTAAATTGGTGATATATAGATTAAATGCTCATACAACCAACTAAGCATGCATCAACTTAATTAAACGACAAATTAATTAAATTGGTGAAGTACTACTACTCTAATTACCATGAAGAATTATTGGTGTGGCCACACCAATTAAGTTCAAATATCAAATCAATATTACATATATATATATGTACATACATACACATATATGGAGGATACCACAACTCACCTCAACAAAAATCAATCCATAATATATACACTATTATATATCATTTATTGATCGTGGGTCTCACACGAATTATTGGTTCATTGATGCGTCCTGGCTTCCACATGAGAAGCACTATAAATGTCAGTGTTATTAGTTGCTCTTGTGCTTCCTCAGATAAAGTATACAATATAAACAAACCAAGCAAAAAATAATAACTAAGGCTTGACCTATTTTATATATTTTTCTTTATAATCATGCATGCATGTATACATTTTATATTGCTTATGAGCAATTTTTTAGTTAAACCAAATTTAAAATCAAAATTTGGATTATTAATTAGTATTAATTTCAGTCATAGACTCATAGTTTACAAAGGTAGCTGCAGCAATGACTATAAGTGGTTGTGGGGGTGACCTATATAATTTCATATATAAATATTAAGAGAAAATTATAAATTTAGTCCACTTATTTTATACCTAGTTCAATTTTGGTCTACAATCTTTTTTAAATTCTGTTTTGGTTCACTAATTGCTTCACTTGTTCAATAAAAGTCCATATTTGTTTTCTTAAATTTGGTTTGTCTTTTACCCTATTAAATCTCACTCAAATTCAGCAAACATATATGTGTTTTAAAGCTATGAATTTTTTCTTTACAACAATATAAAGATCATTCAAATTTGAATTCTAAAACTCAAGATAATTGACCCAAAGTAGGGTACCCGAAACTGCAAATTTTTCAAACTTCACCCAATCTCAATTTTCTTAGATTATAATACTCCAAATTTGTTTTTATGACTAAAAAATGATGAAATATAACTTATAGTTCAATTATAATCGAAAAAAACGCAACTCAAATGATTTTAAAGTTACAAATCTGGACTTTTATTGAACAAATAAAATAATTAGTGAATCAAAATAGAACTTAAAAATGATCGTGGACCAAAATTAAACTAAGTATAAAATAAGTAGACCAAATATGTAATTTTCTCTAAATATTAATGTCAAAGTTTCGTATGTATGTGGATAGCTGCAATGCTTTCTACTATCAGTTTGTTACAAGCTCTGTTTCAAAGGCTGAAATGCACACACAATTAATAAGTGCTTCTCAAAAGCAATTCTGCTCAAATTCCTCAAAAGGTGCAGAGTTGGAAATCCATTTACTCATTTAGTTCATTGTTTTACTGTTTTAAGCATATTCTAAGACAAAATAATGTAGCTGCTCATAGTCATATATAGGGTGACTGCTTTTCCTATGTATATAGTTATAGTTGGCTGCTGCTAATATAGTAATACAGGAACCTCAGAGTTTGGATTAAATTTGTAACTCTGTTTCCTTGAATAATTTTATAAATTCCTATAGTTTGAGTTTGAGTCTTTGACCCCAAAAAGAAGAAAAAGTAATTTATGGAGAGGCATTGCATTGATGTCAAGGAGTTGTTGGCAATGAAGTAATAAATTAGGTAGTTGGTATTTACCAAATTCATAGTCCTAGTTTTAAAAGACCTAGAGTGCTATACCCCCCATGTCGCTTTAACAACATGACTACCTCCTTAATTACTCCTTAATTACTGAGAATTATATGGCATACACTACTAAAGCATTGACTGATCAGCTAGCTTTCACACCTTGCAGCTTAGGTATGAGAAAACTACTAAAGCATTTTTGTTTTCTGCAGAAAAAGGTAAATTTGGCTTTCCGGATCCAATAATTGAGATCCAATATATACCCAACTTGCATAGTGATTAAGCCCCATCCCTTTCTCCTAAGACATGTCAAAATGAACAAGAGAATGTCATCCCTTTTTGGAGGTGGGTTGGGGGGCGCTATGATATTGTCATCATACTTAAAATAGGCCCCCCATGATATAAGAAAAAATTGTCCAAAATGAAATGACAGTCTATGCTTACAAAGGAGCCATGATTGAAAATAGAGGGATAAATTTAGTAAAGAAACACTATTGACCTAAGCCCACTACTGAGACAAAGTTCTCTCTCTTATTTACAAACAAATATTATTGATTTCTTATTATATGATAAATTGTTAAACACTAAAGGTTAAAGTGAAAGAACAGATCGTGAAATAAAATAAACAACAGATAGCGAAATAAAATAAAGGGAAACAAAAAGTCACAAAAGAAAATAATGGGTTGGAAATCAAGAGATAAGTCATGGATGGGGGCTGTATATTAGTAATGGGTACTTGGGTGAGTAAGTGATGTTTAATTCATTGTTTTGTCTTTTTTTAATTGAGGGGCTGTGGGCTTATACATATATAGCTATTTAAAAAATTAGAGTGGCCTTGAGCACATCCAACCCTCTACTAAGATCTGTTCCTGCTTATAATAGTGGGCTCCATGAAAAACTAAATTATCAACTTCTAGTGATTAATTTGATCAAAAACAAATTCTAGTAATTAAACAAGATACAAAAAACTTTTAGTAACTAACGAGAAATTTAATTAGGGCAATGGGTCATTTCACTGGTAAGGAAAAAAAAAAAAAAGACAATTCCTTCACACACACAAAAAGCAAAGACAATTCCTAGAGTAGCTGCTTATTTACGATATATGCATATTTTTATTTGTTAAGTTTAGAAAATGATTATGGGTACATATCATTTACTGGGAATTTGACAATTTAAGAGAGAAAGAAGACATTCCTTGTTTTGTTTGAAAAAGTGGAAAGAAAATTTATTGGGAATTAACATTTTTATTGTGTTAATTAACAAGTAACAACTGAATTACAGGCTTACGTACAGCACATGACTCTCACTTTTCTCTTAGATCAGCTTTCTACTTTTATAGAAATGGAAAAGATAAAAAAGTCAATCCAAGAAAAATTGAGGTGTGACTGTGTGAGAATTGTTCTCCTTTCCTCCACTCAAATACTCAAGTATAACATTTAATTCAAAATGGGTGTAAGTATCTATAACTCTAGAAGCAAGTCATGATCAAGAAGTCTAAAAAGGCTCCATTAATTGAAGCCGGCCAGTGAGAGGGTTCACTTTGCAACTTAACAATAATTAAACGAACCTTTTGGTAAATAGTTGATCCCAAACAGCATGATTCATGATTGTGGTTTTTTTAAAAAAAAAAAATTAAATAATATACATTATAATATTATATAATTTATTAAAAATATTGAATTATAATGACCGTAATGCTACACTTACCACATTTTTATACCATAATTTTATATTATTTTACATGATATTTATATATTGGACGCTAAAAATTAAAAAATAAAACTTAAAAAAATATACTCTTTTAATAAAATAATGACACATCAAATGAGATATAAATGTAAGAGAAAAAATGTGAAACAACTAACATTATTATTATAATGATGTAGAGTATTATATATACGCCTGTGAAGTTAGCTTAAGCAACACAAATGAGGTAAACGATAGATCCTAAAGTTCGGTTCCTCTTAATCCACAAAATAGTGCACTATATATATAAAAACAAACAAATTAACATGTAATTGCCAATTGTCAACTGTGAAGTCAATTATGTGAAACATAAAATCTAATTAAATCTGTAGTATACCCGTATGTGTTCCATGCTTCCATATCTTAATATATATATATATATAAATGAGCAGTGGTTTGATTCCAAATATCTTATTGTTTTTTATGCTCGGCTCAGGTTGAAATATTGTTTATTTTCTTGTGCATGTCTCATCGGTGTGGTTGGTACATGTCAGAGTCATGTACAGACAGTCACTAAGTGAGTGACAATTGGTAGCATATTCAAAATTTAAACAGCAGAGATTAATTGATGTTTCTCGATCCAAAGATGTAGCTTATACAATGTTGTAGCAGAAAATGCAATGTGTTGTAGAGCGACCAAATATGATCGATTACCGGTGGCCAGAGACATAATTAATATTAGGGAGATTTAAAATTTAGTTCATTTTATAAGTTTTTTTAAAATTAAAATCGGTAATGATTTAAATTTTTTAATTAAGTTCTTTTATTTTTCTTCTTTGATAGCTTCATGTTAGGTTTTAACTCCAAGATTTTGGGTTTCACCCAAATTCTCAGAGTTAAAACTTAACATGCAACCTCTACAAAACCCCCTATACAAAGTTTACTCTACACCGTAGAAGGAAAAATACCCTTTAAATATAGGGAAATACCCTTCAAATCGGAAAAAAACTTTATTATAAATTAAAAAGATTTTATTATAAATTAAAATGACTTTATTATAAATTAAAACGATTTTCTTATAAATTAGTATGAATTAAAAGAATTTTCTTATAAATTTTAAAACACTTCCGATATTAATTTAAAAACTATTTTTCTAAAAAACCTAAGTCTATTATCTATTAATATTAGGAGTGGGTTCAGTACGGTTACCGTACCGAAACACCCATACCGAATTCCGACCGATATAGGCCGGTAACCGATAACTTCGGTATCGGTCGGACAGCGGCAGTCCGACTACAACACCAAAATAAAAAAAATCACAGAGCCGGCAGATCCATTGGAAACCAAAACGATCCGGTTGATCTGGTCTTCGACATATTGTTGCTCCATCCGCAGATTTCGAAGGTGTAGGACAAGATGCGCAGTGCAAGTCGAGTGGGAGAGATAATACAGAAAGAGGGGGAGAGAAGGGGGAGAGATAAGAAAGAGAGAAGGAGAGAGGGAGGGGGTGCGACAGAGAAAGAGAAGAGGCTGGGGCTGATGGTGATGGTGATGATGAATTGATTGTGGTGGACCTGGTGGTTAGGGCTGTGGTCGCACACAAAAAGAAAAAGAAGGGGAAAAGAAAAGAAAATAAGAGACACTTGTGGGAAGAGAGAGAAGAAGAAAAAGAAAATAAGGAAAGAAGAAAGGGGGGCACGTGGGTTAGGGGGAAAGGAAAAGAAAAAATAATAAAAATAAAGTTTTATTTTGTAAAGAATAAATAAGGTATTTTGGGATTTCGTTTAGGGTTTGGATTTTGAGATTTAGGGTTTAGGGTATTTTGGGGTTTCAAATTTCAATTGGGGTTTGGACTTTAGGGTTTGGAGTTTTTTATTTTTATTACATATGTTTTTTATAATTTATAGTATATATTCAATAACTTAATAGTTTACATGTTTTTTAATTTATATCATCTTCTAAACCTTAGAGTATATGGTATAGGTCATATACCTAATTGGGCCGTTAGGCTAAATGGCTAATACCATATACTAATAATAATATATTATACCATATTTTACTATATTATATCATATTATACAATATACTAAATTACTAATATTATCATATTATACTATACTATACCATATTATACCATATTATATTATTATACTATATACTAGATACCAAACTCTAAATTACCAACTATGAATCTATGAATTATAAATTTATAGTATTAGACTATTATGGTATAGAAATTAGTAATTAGTATGAGATATCATATACATATACATATACTATATAGGGTTTATAATTTAGTATAATATTAGGGTTTAGGGTTAAACCTTAGGGTATATGGTATAGGTCATATACCTAATAAGGCCGTTAGGTTAAATGGCTAATATCATATACAAATAATAATATATTATATCATATTATACATTTATAATTGAGGTAATTACATAAATCATAAATAGTTCATAACTCCATAGTTCATATTGTTACTAATATATTATATCATATTATACCATATTTTACTATATTATATTATATTATACAATATACTAAATTACTAATATTATATCATATTGATATAAATTATAGAAAATTAGAAATGTATTATATAAAATTATAAATTATATAGAAAGGTAATACTAAGTATTTTATATTTAGGGACTTAGGGTATACCAGTATAGTATAGAAATGTATAAAAATGAATTATTTTAATTATACTTTTTCAATATACGGTCGGTATCGGTATATCGTTGGTACCGGGTTTTATAAACTAATACCATTACCAAATTCATCGGTATTTTTCGGTATAAAATCGGTACAGTATCGGTATTTCGCTATTTTTACCCAGCCCTACTTAATATTATTACCAAAAGCTCGTATGCACAATGAATACTAGCAATTAAATGGATCCACTACACCATTATCCTCTTAAGTCCACTATTGGTTTATGTTATCTATTGATGCATTTGCAACTAAAGATATATTGGTTTGAATGATCAACAGCCACCCTGCAGTAACTCTTAGGCTGTTTGTTGCAGAGAAATGGTTGACAATGTGGCTACCCGAACCAAATTTTTGGAATGGTGAAGTTTGGAGACAATAACTACTGACAGTTTCTGTCTCCACTAATACTGCAGGTAGTTGCAAATGGAGACTCACCATTGTTGCAATAGCTGCTTTATTGGAGAATAGCAACTTCAATTAAAAGAATGTTTCCATGAGCTTTGGTAACTAATTAATTAGGATTCAAAATTGCAACCAAATTAAAATTGCAACTATTTGAATTGCATTTTTTCAGTTTTGGGCTATTTGCAGAACGACCATTTTCCAATCCTATTATTTTCAAATGGTGCTTCCTGAAACTTGTATTGCAGCAAAAATTATGCAAAAAATCAGACCATAGAACAATATGTCAATTGAATCTTATATTACAACTCATTTCATACATGAATTCATAAGTTTTCTTTACACCAATTACAAAAGAATACAACCAAAAGAGTAAAACTATGATCACTATGTGACCCTCATAAATAGAGAATCCCCACATTGCCAACATTGCCAAAATCATAAAGATCTAATGTATACAGAGAAAAAAAATAATCTAAGTACACTAGAACTATCACCAACTTACTACATTTGTATTTTTTGTTATTTAGTGCACTAGATCCCGCTGCCTTCATAACTGCCTTCTAAAATTTAATCCTACAGTTTACAGAAAAAAAAAAAAATAGAAAGAAAAAGAACATAGAGTGAAGAAAATTGTAATAATTTCGTTCACCTAGTAAGTTATATAAAATGTTTTCATCCTCATCTATAACAGTAAATAAAATATTAATTGGTGACTTAAAAAGATGTCATGTCACTAATTTCAATTTAATTTCAACTCAAATGGCTTTAAGCCATATTTGTTGCAGTGATCACAACATATATTTTCAAGGAAATTAATTAGACAAGACAACTTCATCATTCATGATCATATATATGTGTCCTTGAACCAGATGCATGTCCAAGGAATCAAAACTCAATACAAAATCAATCAGTCATGGACGAAATGATTTAAAAGTCGAAAATATTAATTAGCAGATAGAGGCAGAACACATACTACAGTAAGGTAGTTATAAGTACAGCTACTGTAGTAAATACGCGAATTGCCATGTGCTAGAAAACTCCACACCAACTTACAGTAAATATAAATTAATTAAAGTTTGGAATATTCCAATTCCTAATGAGCCTGGTTAAACACTGTTAACAGAATACAATGATATACACATATATTGTCTAAAATGAATTAAAAAGTAGTACGTCTGGGCGCTTAAATATAAGCTATAGATCATCAGTAAGATAGATCATTAGTGGTGGTGCCAATTAGAGATATAGAGACCCTATTGGTAAGTCGATCGAATTTAGCACTTTACATTCCTGACGTGCATGGGACATATATATTTTCATTAATTAGTACTGGCGTTTTTTATATTCATGACGTGTGATATACTACCAATAGTACCGGCATAACCAAGCCAAGGAGTATTATCTTGTCTTGAACGTCTTGTCCTGTTTTAAACTTATCTCATGCCATATTCTTCAAAGATATATATGGGCCTATGGCGGAAGCTATTTGGCAAGTCATGCTGTCTGCCATTCACACTGTCACTTCAAGAAAGATTGGCATGTGGTCCTAAGTTGCAATTTTAGTTTAATTATAGTGTAAACCATAAACCTATGCAATTAATACCCCTATATTATGTTAGACCAATCATATTTTCCTGGTATCCAAACAATTATATGATAACTGACACGTGATCAAAATATATAATCCATATACCATTACTCAAAAAATGATTTCAACATTTTTTCCGTTGCGAGGTGTTCTAAACAAATGTGTAGATAGCTGGAAAAAAGAAGTATAATGCATGCATTTAGAAGCACTCAATTCACATTTCCCAATTCACAAATAAGTTGAAAACTTGGAATTATATAGATCGATCCACATACTGAATTATCGTATCAATATTGGGATTTGGGAGTATTCTCAATGTCAACATTGTTCATGTAATGGTTGGACTTGTCATAGAATTAGAAGATTGTATATATTTCACTATAAGAAATATGTGAATAGAGGTAACATTCATTGATTGTATAAAAAAGGGTAACATTTGAGAATTTTAGTCTTTATTATCCAATTGTCACCTATTTTTATTAAAATCAAGACATTTTAATTTTTATTGCCTAATTATCACTCTTTTCTGTACAATCAATAAATGTGACATTTACTCAAATTTCTTGTAATTTTTGTATATATAGGTTTAATTAATTCATTATTTCTATGGTTCACACTTCACTCCAAACCAAAAGTGAGGTCCTTTTTTGCTTTATCCCAAAAGACCATGTGCGTATATATCACCCGATAGTTCTCAATACTGCAAACCAATGGAAGAGCAAAGATGCGACAAACCTTTGTTTTGGGCCTCTTGGCTGTTGGCTTTGTTTTGTTCGCCTATTTAATACATAGCTTATTCGACAAAAAATATATATATATATGCGACAAACCTACTACTCACTTTCAACATCATTTTGGGATGTGGTCCATACTCTGCGTTAATTGGTGCATCCTTAGAAAAAACCACTAAATTTGGACGAAATGTGAATTACAAAATTGACAGCGGATGTGATAGCGAATTCCCAATTGTTCTCGATCCCATAATTTTGGAATGATAACAGACCAGTACTGCCAAAAGAATTTCTTGAATATTTTAATGGATCCAAATTAACAATTATATTGCCTGTACGTACTTGATTAAAATTTAAATTCTACAAATGGGACCAATTTGAATTTGGAATCTATCAAATTAACAGTGCTGGCCTTGCCAACTGAGTATATATCAAGTGGCTCTTGGAAATTTCGATCTCTTATTTTGGTACAAGTCTTTATAATAAGTTAAGAAATAATATTATAATAAGCTAATATATATATATATATATGCATGTGAATCACATGCTACCCCTTTAGGTACGATATAAACATTACGTAAAAGTAAAAGCATGAAAAAGCCAAAAGTGCTTGCGCTTTTTGATGAATGAAAAGAGAAATATCATAAACATTAAAACATGCATGTCAGATTTCACTGAATAGAAGCATCATGCTAGTTTGTCATAGGATGCCAAAAATCAAGACCAAAATTAGCCACGTACCATTGTACCAAAGGGTAAATAGGCATGAGAGTTGAAGTCCAAGTCCCGGTTATAATATTGGTATCAATGCATCATTACAATTTAGAGAATAACTTGGCTGGCCTTGTGATAGGGCAGATTTGTATAGCAGTAGCGAGAGAAAAAGAGAGAAGAAGGAGAGGAGAGAGATAGAGAGAGAGAGGCCGGGGTACCACATATGATATTCTTGGGGCAGGTAAGTCCCTCTCTACAATTTAAAGATGTGTTTGAAATTTTGAATGAACAAAATTTGAGGAAGGATTTAGAGTTAGTAAATATTACTAAAATACTTTATAATTTAAGCAGGAATTTCCAATTTGCAATGGTACTCATTAATTAATTAATGTAATAAATTTCTGAGATTGAATATAATATAGTACTATATAATTATATATTATTGGAAGTAGTCCCTCAACCTCCATTCAAAGTAGCAATTGTATTGAGGAGGCATTGAAAGTCGGATGGTTAATTTTTGGCAGCCACGCGGCAAGCTATGAATAAACCATTTGCAGTTGACTTGACTTTACGTACCTACAAAATTGATTAATTTGGATGCTGGCTTCCTATATCTGTAGGACTCTCATTGTCCTCTTCCAACAAATATAAAAACACACAAGTAATGATTCAAACAAAAATTTTGTACGTAAAATAAGTACGACAATGTTGAACAACAACGCGCAACCCAAATACACTGTTTAAAAGTACTGTTAGCTCAACTGAAAACGCATTTCCATTCCCAAACTTTCTTCAATATTATTATAAATGTTCTCAGTGACATGATTGATATTAAGGAATAAAATTTTAAGTTTTGTTTGGAAATTTTAACCGAAATTTTAAATTTTTTTTTAAAATTTTGATACAAATTAGACAAAAATTACTATTAAAATACAAAAATTTTGAATAAAATTTTACCATATTTTTATTTAATATATTATCTACAATATTAATAAATAAAAATTGAAGAAACCAAATTATATAGTAAGTTTCATGTGATATAAAATGAACATAATGCGTGCTGAAGGTAAATACTGTTAAATAAAATTAGTATAATGAATAAATAAAATTAATATATTTTTTTATACTCTATAATCTATACATTAAACCTTAATACTAAACCCTATATACTCTATATACCATAATACTCTTTATATTTTATAATCTATTCACTAAACTCTATATACTTTATATTTTTTAAGATATATATATATATACTATAAGATATCAGAGTTTAGGCCTTCAAAATATTTTTTATAATTTCATATATAAAAATGTATTATAGTTAGGATTTAAAAATAACTAAATGAAACCCTAAGCGAAACCGCAAATCCTTTTTTTCTTTCCAATTGTCCAAAGATCTCAAACCTCAATCAACCCTAACTTTGTTTTTTCCCTTTCCTTTTTCTTTTCTTCCCTCTCTTTTCTCTCTCTCCCAGGCAGTCCCAGGCTCCCAGCCACTGTGTCGCATATAGGCATATATGATATATCATCTTTTTCTCTTCTCTCGCCTCTCTCTCCTACGCCAATCTCTCTCTCCCTCCCCTATCTCTTATTTCTTCTCTCTCTTCTCTCTCCTCCCTCCCAAATCACTCAGGTGGCTAGGTTTGTAACAACCAGCAAGGAGAATGTAGAAGGCAGAGATGGCTGGGTTCTTGAGCGAAATTTTGCGAAATTCGATAATTTTGGTAAAATACTATCGAAAAATTGATGAGCTAGTGTTAAAATTTTCATACCCTAAAAAAACAAAATTTAACTCCTTGATTGATATATATATATATATATGAAATTTGGAAGTATCACGTTATTTAATTTGAACTAATTAATCAATTAATGATCCAATGATCATGTCATCATCATTAATTTCTGAATTCAGAAAAGATGAGAGGGCATTGAGGTCTACATCTTGATGATCATCACCATTTAATTGATATTGAATTAATGGACGATCATCTATTAATAGATCATCAAGCTTGGTACCTTTTAAAACGTCGTCGGAAATGAAAAGGTCATTGATGTCAAAATCCATCATCATATTATCATCAAAACCTGCGGAGGAGGAATTCTCTTGTTCCTGCTTCAGTGGGCATTGATCATCTGTAGTAGTATTACTGTCAACCGTATGATGATGATGATGATGATCATGATCATAGAGGTGCGGTGGGATCACAACCTTTGTGCACTTAAATGCTTTCGTTCGAATCACTTGCACCTGGCCCTGGTGATGATGATCACACTGCACTGATGATGATACTTGAATATTTGATTTCATCACCACCGTCGATTCTTTTGAGTTATTATTATTACTTGGTCGATGATGATGATCTGATGATGATCTCTTGCTCAAATTGGTGTTCCAGTAGTTCTTGATTTCATTGTCTGTCCGTCCCGGCAATCTTCCGGCAATCAGCGACCACCTACATTTATAACGAGTGGAATATTAAGGAAAAAAATATAGAATGGGACCTACATTGATTTCGAAATTTAGCTACCTAACGTAGTTTTATTTTATTTTATAACTGAACTCTAAACCTATTTTAATCATAACTCATCGTCACTCATTTCATTTTATTTTTTGAAAGGCACCACTTGGTTTAATTAATATTAATTATATGTTTAAGTTTCGTGGACCAAAATCCTGTATGTATGTATACCTGTTTCCAAGAAGCTTATGTAGTCTGAGAATGAGTTCTTCTTCTTCGGCAGAAATGTTGCCTCTCTTAATATCAGGCCTCAGATAATTCAACCATCGCAGTCTGCAACTCTTCCCACACCGATTTAACCCTGAAATTCAATGTTTAATTATACTATTGTATATTTATATCTCAGGAAAAAAAAAAATTATAACATATATGACTGTACGTGGACGCAGCTAGTTAGGTGGGTACGTACCAGCTCTTAGAGGGAGGTCTCTCCATTTTCCTTCTCCATGTGTTTGAATGTATTGAGTGAGGATTTGATCTTCCCCAGCCGACCAAGCTCCCCTGTTGACCCCTTCTTTCTCACAGCAAGGTTTTCTCCCCATATTCAAACGCACACAGTCACACACTCACTGAGATCTGTTATAGCCTTAGCTTTATATGGTCTTGGTGTGTGCAGTGCACAGAAATATATATATATATATATATATGTGCATACATGTGAACACCCGCGCAGGGGACAACAGTAAAAAGAAGATTGGCAATTGCCAGATATGGCTTCCAATATTTAATTTGGAGGCCCCAGCTGATGATATTGATGATGGATCAGTAATGCCACTTAGCCTTTTTTGTTATGATTTAGAATTAGACATCATACATCAATCATGCAATAATGGTACATATATATATATATAAGTACTCTAAATTAAGCAAACTGATTAATAAGTTAATACGAAACTAATTATTTTTTTAAACTCACTATATTATGTAATTTTATAATCTAAACTATATAAATATATAAAGAGGTTAGGATTCTTTTGGTAAGATTAAAATGGGATCGCATGCATGTGGGCTCAACCTCAATGCAATTTAATGATTTGAACTGTTTATTAATTTGTTAGATTCTCACTCAGATATCAAATTTACAAAAAATTAACTAAATCAGAAACTATTAATCATCTAATTATAACTGAATAAGTAGATGAATATATATTTTCGTTAAAAATTGAAATAATCTCGATGATAATCAATTATGGTTAAACAAGTTCTAATTTTACTGATTTTTTGCAGAAATAATTTTGAATGTATATTTAAAAATTAAATGGTTCAGATTGTTTGTTTACCATGTGAGATAGGTCGAATGCGATCTGTTTTGAAGCTCTTATATATATATATATAGGCTCATTTTATTAAGATATACCTTAATTTATTTATGTTGAGGTATGACCTAATTAGGGTTCAATAGGATATACCTTAATATAAATAAGTTGAAATATACCTTGATAGAAGAAGTTAAGCCTGATATATATATGTCTTTAATTAATAATTAACGACTTATGAGCAGAAATATTAATACATATATATATATATGTATATATGTATATGCATCAGCATTACCCAGTTGGGTACAATATTTAGATGTTAAAGCAAGTGAGATATGGTAAACCTGCAATGTCACCACTGTAAGCTGAAGCTGACTGTTTTTGGTGTTATATATAGCTAGCTTCATAGACTTCACTTGGTCACAGACTCACAGCATAATTGAGTGAGTGAATATTAATCATGATTGTCATGCATATATGATCAGTACTACTCATGCTGATCAATCATTTTTGAGCACGCAGTGTGGTCCATATATTTTTTAAGTAGAGAGAGAGAGAGAGCTAGCTAGCCCCCATTTAATTAAAAATTCATATATATATGCCATTAACCAATCTTAATAACAGAATATCATGAGCTCAACAATGACGTTGGAAATTTCCGGTTCGATCGATGGCTGTACTCGGACATATAAATGCTCTCCTATCACCTCTCTTCGTTGACCATTTTTCTTGTCTTCTGCTGTAACACTACTCTGTATGATATAATATCATGTCCTGAAAATATTTTAAGCGAGGCACGTTTTTTAATTTTACCCATGAATAATTATCTACTCTAACTTTAACCAAGTCGACGATGGTGACATACTGACATGTGATAAATTTTGCACATGTGATCGTTGTCATGACCATTGCAATTAATAATTAAGACCTAACGTGCTAGCTAGCAAAACTTCACATGTGGTGAGCTACTGGTACAAATTAATTAAATTGCAAACACACCATCTATCCTTCAAAAGACTGCACGAGTCCGTAGTCCTCCTGCTCCTACCAGGCTACCACTTCAGTCTCCTGCATGCTAGGTAGCTCTTCCTTGCACCTAATCAGTACTATATACATTCCAATTTCTGAAAAGCAAGAAATTATGGGTGCTACTGTCAACCGTGCATTTTAATTAGTGTTGATCTTATATTCCAAACTAACGTATCTAAAACTAAAAATGTCATCATTTCGTAACCAAACATGAGTTTATGTGTCACCATAATTAAAACATATCGATCAGATAATTATATTGCAATTTTATTAATTTGAAAGTGTAGACTTTAACATGAAAATGCGCTAAATCTTAAACAAGTGCTAATGTATAATTAACCATTGCTAAAAATAGTAATTCATTCGAATCATCGATCGATCAAACTAAATAAATATACTTTCTCTGTTTGTTCTGACATAACTTCCAAGTAAAGTAATTTGGATGTCATTGAAGTTGTTCATTGAAATAATGGGTCACGATATTTCCACTTAATTGGGTCAAAAAGATTCTCATATATCCCTTAACGTCAATGAAGCTTTCATGCATGCATGCGTCTGCATCGATTCCCATGAATTCCTTCCAAGGCGAAAAGACAACAAAATTCAAGCTCAATTAAAAAGTACTAGAGCTTAAAAGCCTTAATTATAAAAGCAGGAACAGATCGAAATAGGAAGCCGATCGAATTTGTTAAATTACTTCTCGTAGTACTCCTCTTACGTACAATCTTACATATATTTTGGTCGAACGTTCAATCTTACATGAAATGGGAAAGCTACAAATTAATGTAGATGGCTAGACGGTGGGCCACTCAAATATTCCAAATGACTTTTAGTGAGCAGACACAATATTCTTTTCTGAAAAATAAAACCGCATATTTTTTATTTTTTGAAGAAAAAAACAAACAAAAAATGAAAAGACGAAAAACATTGATTCAAGTAATTGTCAGAGAGTAATTAATATATGCTAGAGAGACTATGATTGAAGAGCATATAAATAATTCTACATTAATAGTAGCAAGAGAGCTTAAAAATACATATTTAAAATTTAAATAATTTTTAGTTATATGAGAGGGAATCAAACTATATGTCTATATATAGTACTATAGTACACACTCATTGTCTATAATGCCTAAGGTTCGAACCAGCCACCCAAGTAAATAACTAGTTATAGTAGGCATAAAAAGGCTAAATGAAATATGTTATTTTTATACATATATTTATAAAGCACTTTTTTTAAGTTTCAATTTTTGAAAGATATGAGGATAAGCAAAAATACCTACCAATTGAAAGTTTTTAATTCATCAATTATTTTAAACGATACTAACAAAAATAGAGTAACATAAGTAATAAATCAATTCATACACTTACCCTACCCATCTTGCAATAACATATTTTTTTAGTATTTCTTTTATCTCTATTTTTTATTTACAAAAATGATTTAAATTTGAAACATTTTTCAACATTAGGAAAAAAAAAAATATATATATCACTAAACTACATTAGGAAAAATATATATATATATATATCACTAAACTAATTAACAGCTAATTGGTCTTTTATCTCTTGTTAATTGCAAATTTTTCATCATTTTTATAGGTACCATATAATTATATAAATGCTTTGAAAAAGAATGTTCGATAACATTAATATATGTTGCTTATGGCCTGTGGGTCTATGACTGTGACCGTCGACCACTGTGAGGCTGAGTACATGCGTCTGAAGCAGAATATGTACATCTGGGATCAATCCGCCACAAAATAAAAATAAAAAACAAAATATATAAAATTAGGGTTAATTTCAATTCAGTAATTCAAGTTTGTTTCAAATTTTAATTTATTACTTTATGTTTAAAATCTTGTAATGTCATACCACATCTTTCTAATTTGTTGAAATGTCATACCTTCGTCAGTATGACTGTTAAGAGATCTATTAAATATTGATGTGATACTCCCACAATACTGATTAGATATTACATGGTCTAACAACATAACACGTCATGCCAAGTGGCATAAAAAATAAATTAAAATCTAAAAATTTAAAAATAATTATGTGGCATAATGTGTCATATTTTTAATTATTTTTATGTCACATGACATGATATGTCTTTGTTATCAAACCACGTGACATTTAGTTATCATTGTAAGAATATCATGTAAGTGACACATCAGTTTTTAACAGATTTCTTAACAGTCATACTGACAGAAGTATGACATTACAATAATTTAGAAAGATGATGTATAACATTACAAGATTTTAGAAAGATAAGTTATGACATTATAAAATTTTAAACATAATATACTAAATTAAAATTTAAAATAAACTTAAGTTACTGAACTGAAATTAACCTTACAAGTTATTACACAAACCGTCCACATATATATATATATATCAATCATTGTGACGTTGCATGAGTACAATGCAAAAATTGTATTGAAAAAGAATGTCAGCTATATATACACACACACACACATTGAAGTTGCAGAGCATATATAGGAGTATTCCATCTCTCCACATCATTTTGATGATTAACGTTTCAAAATAAAAGATTTACCTAGAAACTCTAGTATTATAGTTTTAGAAAATATATCTTACATAAAAAAAAAAAAAGCAAATTACAATTTAATACCTTAATTTTACATATTATTTTAACTAAATATCTTAATTTTGAAAATTTACAAAAAAGTAACTCAACTTTCATTTTGAGTCAAAATAGTATCTCTGTTAATTTTTCTGTCAAATAAACCTTTATCTTCTGACGTAGCATGAGTATTTTCGNCGACCCCTCCCCTGCCCACCTCCCCCCAATTTGTTTTTTAAAATTTTTAAAGTTTTAATTATTTTAGAAATTTTTTTATTCAAATTATTTTTTAAATTTAGAAAATAAGACGAAAATATCTTTGCCACGTCAGTAAATAACGGTTTATTTTATAGAAAAACTAACGGAGATATTATTTTGACACAAAATAAAAGTTGAGGTAATTTTTTGCAAGTTTTTAAAGTTGGATACTAAATTGAAATAACATATAAAATTAAATTACTAAATTATAATTTGCTAAAAAAAAAGGCAAAAATTTTAAAGATGCATATATAAGTAAGGTGTCGTTTATTGTAAGATAACATGAAATCAATGACGTAGGTGATTAATGAGCTCTAACTTAAATGCCATTTAGACAGATTATTTAGGAAGTGGTTGATAATCTGATATCAATCAAGTTCAAACCTATAGTTTTGTTAGCGAAGAAAAAAAAAAAAAAAACACTCAACATGTCCACATATTACACGAGTTTTCATGTACGTTCTTTTTGTAAAAGCATCAGCGCGCCATGTGCTAAACAGAACTTTAGCCAATGATTGGACCTCGCCTGTTCATAAAAAAACAAAAGCACATATGAATGCTGATTGGCAAACGAGATTGCAAAGAACCTTTCTCTATGTATAGATAATATTCTCTTGTGCGACAATCTGATAATTTATAATACTTATATTATTAGACTAATAATCTCTATATATATTTAATAATCCAGATGATATCATAAATATTTTATATTGCTATATTGTTTAGTAAGAAAAAATTTTCTGATATATAAATGCAGTGAAGTACTGTCCCCCCGCCCTGCAACATACACCTCAAGTTTTGTACACCATAATGCATGGATGGCATGGATGGCATGGATGCATTGACACTAATAGCCCTCAAAATTCGTACTCAGTTGAGCTGCAACAGTGAGTTTGATTTTCAACCAAAAGGCACCTAGCTAGTGCAGTAGTGCTACTGGAAATAGGTGAAGACATTAATTTTCATGATTGGTATACCTCAGCGTTTGAATTCTAGCTAACCAATTTTCATTGACCATCTACTTTTTTTGGTGAGAAAAAAGTCAGAGTTGACCATCCACCTACATATACGTACAGAAAACTGATAAATTAATTAATCAATTAATTCTATTGCTTTGTATATATATATATATATATATTGTGCAGAAAAGAACAATTTGGAATATAAAAGGTAAATCAATATCACCATGTCATCATTGGGCGTGTACCCGAAGATTTATTAGTACAAATACAAGAGGTGAATTTCCTATCATTCTTTGAGAATTGAGATTTTACTTTATAATTCAAAAAGGGTAAGTTGGTTTGTTTCCACAACACAGACTTTCTTTTCAAAAAGAAAAAAATGCTCTCAGCCTTGGCTCAAAACATAGTAGCAATGGGGTAGCCCATAGCTAGGCCCAAAATTGTAGTCTTCAGCCTCCAAAGTCCAAACTAGACAATTCTTTGTCTCCAAAATTATTTTAATCTTGGTCATGTATTATTCATTTAAAAGTTAGGAATTGATGATCGATCATAACCTGACATACACCAAGAAAGTGTGCCTTATGAATCCATTTTTATTTCTTGCTTTCACACAATTTGATTTATAATTTACAACGTAAGATTAAAAATCAAGTAAAAACAAATAGAAAGATAACAAATAGAGGATCTAGATCTCACACAAAAACATACATATATTAATAATATGCCTCCAAGTTATTAACTGGAGAGTTAACTAAAATTTCGTCCACAATGCTAATTAGTACCACAACCTGATACACACGCATAAAGAGATGTCACCTCTATTAATAGAGATGGGGTCGATGATGAGTGACTAATTAATGATCCAGTGATCGTCATCGATATTGTGAATTCAGAAAAGCTGAAAAAGTGCATTGATAGACCATATCAAGCTGCGGTGGTGGGATCATATTCATGACGACCAGCTTTGTGACTTGACTGCTTTTGTTCAAATCACCTCCACCTTCTGCTTTTATTTGGGCCATGCACACAATAATTAAAATTAAGTTTCCCTAATGAGCTGGAACTGTGACAATATAGCTCTCTAGGAATTAAGGCACCGTACGTTACTACTCGCTAGGTATGATGCATGGGACACCAACTGATCAACATTAATATATATACATATATATGCTATGTTAACGAGTGGGTGACCATCTAAATTTTTCTGGTAAGAGTCTGCAGGTTGGACATCCACATATTCCACTGCAGAATAGTACTGAGCTTGGGTACGTGCCAGAATTAAAAGAGATGAATTTCAATATCTTTATTAATTGCTTGGTGCATGCAATATATACAGCAACTACAAGTAATTTACCAGCTTAAAGGCTAAAAGCCTAAAACGTTACGTAGCCCACCCTCTCTCAATTCAAGGCTATTTTGTGCAGCAAATTAAACAAGCATAATTCAGCAAGATGATGCTTACATGCACAGGCTAGGGCAGACACGTACATTACACATAATTAAATACCTTATTGAGAAAACTTTCGGTACATTAATTATTTCATGCTTCTTCTGAATTATATTTAGCGAATGCCTTTTGACGGAGAAGAAATAAAAAATATAAAAACATCAAGGGTGCGGAATAAATTTTAGGGTGTCCATAGAGCCACCCTTTAAAAAATAAAAACTTATATTTGAGCTCAAATCAAAGGAACTTAGCCATACATGGTAGTTGCAACAGCAAGGCATGACAATTGACAAGTGCAAAGCCCCGAACCAAAAAAGGGCTTTTAACTGATATGGGCCCCCTTTAACAATTGGCACTAGGCCCAAAATAGTCTTGAGCTTCCAAATTGAACAATTCTTCTCCAACCAATTTGGGTTCGGGTTTGAGCTCACACCATCACCATGGGGATTTTACCAACCCAAGCTATGAATCGTCGACATCCTATACACTAGTTGGCAAAAAAAACTTGTGGTGTCCTATTATTCCTGTAATGGTCTTGAACACTCTTTAAGGTTTTTAGAAAAAAAATAAAAATAAAGATAAATACTACATTTTTAAATGACGTTGATGCCTCTATACCCTATCGATAAATATTCTCAAAGATTTCAGAAGTGAAAGTTGGAAAAGACTATTTCTCCGATTATACATCCAAACAAACCAAGAGGTCAAATAGATGATTAAAAAAAGGAAGATTTAGAATTTATAATATTTTATAAGTCTTTTTTAAATTAAGACTGATAGTGATTTTTAATTTTTAATTAAATTATTTTATTTTTTTTTACGACTTTATATTAGATTTTAAATTCGAAATTTTAAGCGGAACAACTTTTACAAAGTTCATTATATACCCTAGGAGGAGAAATATTTTTTAAATATGAAGAAATACCCTTTAAATAAAGAAATAACTTTATTATGAATTAAATTTTTTTTATAAATTAAAAAGGCTTTATTAAAAATTTAAAAAAATTTCTTATAAATTATTATAAATAATTTTTTTTTATAAATTATAAAAACACCTCCGGTTTTTACCTAAAAACTATTTTTCCAAAAAACTTAAACTTAATTATCTCTAAAAAAAATTAGTACAAAATAGACAATTCAAATTGTAAAAAGAGATCTTTATAAAAATATAATATAAAATAAATCTCATAAAAAATTCTTTGAATAAAATTGTTTGAGAGATTTTTTAATGAAATGGGCCTCCATAAATTTTAGTCAAAAACCCCAATTTTACCCAGTTTTATTGGAGACTTGCTTCCATACAGTTCAAAAAACATACTATTGGAAATACGGATGGACTAGATGACATGCACAACTATACAGATTAAAATGAGTGAACCATCCAATGGTGAGGTGCGGATGTCCGCATGTCAAAATATGTGTGGTTGACGCTGAAACTCCTTATGCATTTTAACCCACAAAAAAAAAAAAAAGTGCAATTACCTAAACTCTCTTGTTATCCCTTGTCATTCTCAACAGCCCAACCACCATGAAAATAATATTTGAAACAATTCTAGCCAAAGAAAGAGTACAACCATGCCCAACACCCAAAAACCAAATTGCAGCAAAGCAAAACTCAAAGTTGAAAGTACTGACAAAAAGATTAAAAGAGTAAACAAAGATCAAACTTGCATTTCATATTTGAAGCTGAATATCCAATAACACCTTAACTCAGCCAAATTTAAAACCCTACATTGGCTTATTGGGAGATTCATAATCAAATTACTCCAAATCTTCAGAGACTCGCAGATTGCGGCGATGGCACCACGTAATCGACAACAATCACGCTCTCCAAGTAATCCCGAACCTTGTCCTTCTGCAAATTCACCAGCTCCTCCTTGGAGTCCACCGCCTCCAATTCCTTCACTCCCGGAAAAACCCCAACCGACGCGATCGAATACCCTTTGGCTCTCGCCGGCGAGAAGTTCTCTCCGCAGCTAATCTGATCGATCCCTCCTCCGATTTCGCTGCCCTTAATCCCTTTAATCACCCCCAAAATCTCAGATTTCGCTTCTTCCCCCAGACCCTCCTTCAATTTCAAGAACGTCACGCGGATTGCGGACCCGGGTTTTGGGCCGAGTGGGCCTTGGAGGCCCTCGGCAACCCAATCGACGGCCATGACGTCTTCGCAGATGGGGAGGACGGACTCCTTGACGACGCTCAGGTGGTTGGGGTGTCCAGAATAGGCCGCGAGCTCGTCCTTGGAGTTGTAGCGGCTGTGGAGGATGTGGGTGAAGGGGAAGGGCGAGGATCGGGTGCGGAGGAGTGGGCCGGCGTTCAGGTGGAGTGTCAGGTCCAGAGAGGTGAGGCCGTTGAGGCCGTTGACCATGGCATTGACCTTGGTGGGGTCCGTGTTGTCTTTGACCTTGAAGAGGACCACGTGCTCGATGATGGTTTGGGTGGAGGAGGAGGACATCTTGATGGTGGTGGTGAAGCGTGAGCAGGGTGAGGAGAAGCGGAGAAGGGGGTGTTTGGGAGATGAGAAAGTTCGAGAAAATGGAGGGGACAAGTGAGAAAGTGTGCGTGCTCTCATCAGACACAGCGTCATATCCTCAAAAAGAATCGAATGGGTTTGGAGTTGTTGACTGCTGTTCTCCGATAGTGATGGTATTGGTGCCTTGGTGGGATGCTGTTGAAAACAATTGGACCGAGTGAAAATGGACTTTGGGCTACTTCAAGCCCAATTGACAATCGAAAATCCTAAGAATCATCAGGTTTGCTCTAGCTGGGCCCATTTGATATCAGTCCGTTAATCAATTTTTAACCACCAACTAACGTGCTAAAGTATTTGTTAACATTTTAGTTCCACTTATTTTCTAAATAAAATTCCATTTATTTTTAAACATTGTCAAATCAGTTAATATAGAAAAGTTGATGTGGAGGCCATTAGGTTTGAGAATCGAAAAGTTGATAAACAATATTTATGGTGGATGTAGCCTATGTAGGTGAAGACTTTATGAGTAATTCTTCAGACAAAATTACAACAATAATATTTTAGGGTGGCGATCACTTTAGAGTGGTGACAAGTAGCACTAAAATGGGTAATAAAATCATACAATAGTATGGTGATGATGGAGGAAGATTAAGAGGCTGATCATCAGGAGCCGTCGAAGCAACATTGCATTATCTGATACTACATAAGCAAATACGAATTGTAGTTGAAGAACTAGTTTATGAATTCCTCAGACAAAAATTACAATGAAAGATGAATATGAAGTCACAATAAATCAATATTGTTGCTTTCAAAGTATGACTAAATTCAATTCTTGGTGTCTAAACGTGACGACAAAGTGGACAAGAATTGGTCATGATAACCCACTTATCAATGCATACTAGGTGATATGTGTGTCTACAGTTCGCAAGCATCGCGCACTTGTCTTCTTCCTCAAACTCCTCACAGCAAATAACACACTCACCTTTGCAAAATCCAATTTTCTTATCCTTTTGATAACTGAAAGTTACATATCCTTGTCTCTGTTGTTGCTGCTGTGGTAATACTCGGCCGCCGGCGGATTCCATATCATGGGTTTGACCCGTTTGTTGAGTCCTCTTCAAACAACAGAAAAAGATGATGAAGATGATCATCATCATGATGACTATGTCGACTATAAAAATCAGACACATTTTTATTAATACTATCAGAGGATCTTCATGAACATATGTTGCTATGAATGAGGATGATGATGATATTGGTGATATTGGAGGAATTATAGGCTGAGAAGCCACAGAAACCATGACAATTGACTGAGAGTTTGATAGAGAGATCTAGACTTAGACAATGTATTCTCGTTTATATAAACAAGCTAGAGATTAGATTACTTGATGAAGAAGCAACAATTTTGAGTTTTCATGAAGAATTAAAATCGAAGCTAGCGCACCAAAGAAAACGAGAACCTTTTACTATATTGATTTTGTGATTTGATTTTGTAGGGACTACTTAAGCTATTATATAGCAGCAAGTATTCCTGGAGAGCCAAGGAAGCATCAATATTCCTCAAAACTGAAGGAAAATAGAAAAGGAAAGTTACTAATTAAAATAACTAATTTTTTTTTTCTTCTGGTTAATAATGTAATTAGGAATTTTTATGTACGTATATAAGGTCTGTGTGAAATTGGCGGGATACACTTCCTAACAGTCTGCCCACTTCCTCACGTACATAACTAAAATATACGCATCATTTTTCCCCATCTTTTCGAAGTTTTGGGTGTTATTATCTTAATCCAAAATTTCTTAATTAGGTACCCAAAAAAAATCGTAATTAATTAGCTATATATTCAACTTTGTTTTTTTATATCAAATTGTTTGGGCCCAATAAAAGCTATTATTCTTCGGTCGGTTCAACAAAAGCTATTACTTAATTAATTTGAATTGGCACCAATTCCTTCCCCGTGGTATTTTTGTAGCAAATGCATTCTTTTGTTTACGTTATCTTGTTCATCAGTGAGTTGTTTACTGTGTAATAAGTAATTGATGTGCAGCAAAGAAAAATATCCTTGCATGGTTAATTGAACTTTTTGACCTACAGTACATTTTATCTTTTACTGTTCAAATTAATTAGATTTTTTGTTAGTACTATTTCATGGAAGTCACGTTATATACATAATAAAATAAATGCCAAAGTTTAGAAATTAAAATTCAAAAAGCCCTTAAATTTTTTTTCATAGTTGGGAGTTGCTTGTTTGGATGGATGGATGAGATATCAGGTTGGTTGTCTCCCATTATTGATGAAGGTGTACTTTTTTATGGTTCATTAAGTAATGAATTTCTCGATCCAATTATCCAAACAAACGAATACATCAAAAAGCTGATAAACAAAATTGGTTCATGCATGCGATAGTACTACATTAGCAATTATGGTTTTGCAGTTGAAGAATTAGTAAATTAACTCCTCATGTAAAATTACAAATTAAAGATGAATGAAGCACAATAAAGCTAGCAAAAGTATTAATTTGTTGCTTCCAATCTTTCTTGTAATCTTTAAAATATGTATTTTTTTATGGAAACAACATTTACGCATGCCCTCAATTTTGTTGCTATGGAATCAACATTTTAATTAATGCTTATATATATATACATATATGCTCCTTTTATTGAGATATACTTCAACTTATTTATATTGAGGTATATCCTGTTAGGGCCCACACGAGTCGTTTTTTGTCCATCCGAACCGTTCGCAAGGATCATCTTATTTATATATATATGATATATCCAATTTTATGATTATGTAATATTCTAAAAATGTTCTACAAAAAAAAAATATATTCTAAAGAATGTGACAGATACTAGAAGAGTTTTGTTGTTCTAAGAAATTTAATAATTTAATGGATACATATGGCATCAAATAGCTATTAATCTAGTAGTATTTCTCTTTAATAATTTAATGGGTACGATGGCCATTACTATTGCAATGAGGGGTATGATGGGTATAAGAAAGATTAATGATTGAGCTAGCAGCAAATCATGATTAGCATGTGTTGCTATGGATGGTGAGAGTGATGGCAATGGTAATACTGGAGCAAGCAGAGGCTGAGGAGCCCACGAAACCATGACACACAATTAATTGATCAAAGATAGTTTGATGTGCCTTGGCCAAAAAAAAAAGATAGTTTGATGTGCAACTTCAATTTATAAAATGGTATTGTCTTATATATATATAAGCTAGGGATTGGAATACTCTTGATTATCAAGAAGCCTCGTTAATCCTCAACAGCCAAGGAAACGAGGAAAAACAAAAAAAAGAGTGCATAAAAATAAAGCTACGGTTTTGAGGTATTTGGGCCGAGTAGAATTGGACTTTGGTCTAACTGAAGCCCAACTGACAATCCAAGATCCATGTGATCGGATTTGCTCTGTTTTATTTCTTTAGTTCACCACCCCTGCTTCTTATGACCTTAAAAGCACACGGCTGCCACATTGTGATGGATCCTGGTGGTAGATTTGGGCGCATTCTGATTCTGTAGTTCATGTTTTAGTTGTGCCCTGTTCGTTTTGTTTTGTTGTTTACGCCCTAGCCCTACCATTTTACCGATGTTGATTGGATGCAACGTGATTTGACAATATGTCACCTCATGCTATGTCACGTGGCATAAAAAATAATTTAAAATCTAAAAATTAAAAGAAAAAAAATTAATAATTGCTTTTCATGTTTTTAGATTTTTAATTATTTTTATGCCACGTGGCATGACGTGGCTTGTTATCAGACCATGTGACATTCAATCATCATTGTGGGAGTGTCACATAAGTGCCACATCAGCATTTAAGAGATTTCTTAACAGTTATACTGACGGAGGTATGACATTGCAATAAATTGGAAAGATGAAGTATGACATTGCAAGATTTTAAATATGAGGTACTAAATTGAAATTTGAAGCAAACTTAAAGTACAGAGCTGAAATTAACCCTATATAGTAGTAACTTTGTAATATGGACAAATAGCTTGGTGGACACCAAGTCCTCCTCCTATTCCACTTTAATTGAATCCAGAATCACTTAGTGGGCATTCAAATCGTGCACCAGAAAAATCGGCCAGACCGGATCGGTAAAAATTGAAAAAAATCGTGTTGACAAAAAAAAATCAATATTGGGAAGAAAACAGGACCGGTTCCAATTTCACACCTTCTTTAACCAAACCGGACCGATCAATTAAAATAAAATATATTTATACACATTTTTATATCATTTTATACACTTTTTAATATTATTAATATAATATAATATAATATTTGTATTCATGTGTTGATGTTATCTTTGTTGTTGATAGATAGAAAGGAAGACCCAGATGGTTTATGACTTTATGCTGCTTGCTTCTCTGTGAGGGTTTGATACCAAAAGCGGCCCTTCACCTATCTTTTGCTTCGTTAATTAATCACAAACAGTCCAAACACAGTACTACTCTTTCTCTTGTGCCCTTATGTAGTGTACTGTACGGTGTACCACACAAATTAACCCCCACCCACTTCTGACTTGCCTATCCTCTCTCTCTCTCTCTCTCTAGATTTCTACTCTCTCTTTCACATATCTATCTGATACCAACAGAAGACCCAAAAACCAGAAGTAGTTTTCAACTTTTGATAATATCAATTTGAGATAATATCACCATCATCAAGATGAAGTCTTCTCAGTTCTTTCTCCTCCCTCCCTCGACCAACTCTCTCCTCAGTCCGGCGTGGCGCCGGAGAGCTAGGCGGCGAAACCACCACCTCTCTTCGATCTGCCGCCCAGATCTCTTCTCTCTCTTCTCTCTCCTCCCTCCCCGATCACCCCTCTCTCCCTATGGTCTCCGCCTCCCCAACTCGGGCCCAAAATCCCTCAATCCCTCTCTCCCTCTATTATATATGAAGCATTTGCATTTTTTCTGCCGCAGAAATCACAAGAGGTTGAAGAGGTTGCTTTGAGGCATGAAGATATACATGGAATGACACCTCTTCATCTAGCAGCCTCCAAGGCCATAAAAGCAGTTAAGCCCTAACTGTTGGTTGATCACAAACAACGAAACTTTATGTACCATGTCAATTATCAATATCGTATACAAGATCCTTAATAGTGTCTCTTAGATGTCAGATATGTTAAATGAAACACAACCCTACATATGATTGCCAAATCTCTAAATGGAAGCCAAGGATATTCATTCAGTCATCACTATGGAGATCTGACTGTGATGGAATGCAGGGGTGGTGAATGCAGTATGGTGAATGCAGTTGTCAAGACATATCACTATCAATCATACGTAGGAGTGTGTTTCCTTCAATCATATTGGTAATTCTCAATGGCATAGTGCAGAAAGTTTCGTTGTTTGTGATCAACCAATTCGCAACAGTTAGGGCTGTGGGAAAGAAGTTTCGTTATTAACTGCTAGATGAAGAGGTGTCATTCCATGTATATCTTCATGCCTTAAACCAACCTCTTCATTGTAGTTTAGTAGCAGTTGCACAATTGAAGAATGACCCAAAATGTAGCCATGTGAAGCGGAGTGCATCCGTATTCATCTTCTACAGTCGCGGCCAAGGGTGCCACACCAAGCTGTCATGGATTTCCATATCTCAGACTATTGAGGAAGAAGTCCATGAAGATTATCATAGAAGCTTTGAGGTAAACAAAAGAGTCCAAGGATCTGAAGTAAAAAAGGAAGTCTGAGAGGCTCATTTGGTAGTTGCTGCACTTATAGCAACGGTAACCTTTGCAGCAGGAATCGCCATGCCTGGTGGTTATGAAAATGGTTTTGCAGTTCTAGTTGATGATCTATTTTTCAGAGGATTTGTTGTATTTGACACTTTGGCCTTTATTATATTGTCTTGCTTTGTCTTTATGCACCTGTATATTATGAACTCCCAAGAGGGAAGAGATGTACAAAACGCTTGAGAAGCTCGTAGCAATGACCATGATTTCCTTGTTTTTCATGGTGGCTTCTTTCATTTGCAGCACATTTGTGGTATTAGGTGGCGGTTCTTCAAGATTTGCCATGCCGGTTCTTCTGCTCACCGGCACTTTCTTCGTTGCCACATGTCATTACTGGCTTTTTCAAAGTTCCTCTGGTTTCCAGAGTATTGAAATTAGCGCCTACAAATGGTTCTATGATACTTTTGGTGAACTTGCATCCAAGTATGAACTTAGCGGGCCTGGACAAAGAACAATGGGCTTCTTTTCTCGTTCTGTTATAGCTCTTTGGCAAACCATCCGAAGAAGATGAACTTAGCTGGCATGGGGCAAGAATGAGCTTGTAGTTATGTAAAACTTTTTTGTTGAATTATCCGAAGAATGCTCTTTCTCGTTATGTTTTCTTGTTATGTCAAACTTTTTTGGCTCTCTATGTTGGACTGAAAATCCCAGGTCATAAACATAAAAATCAGTTTGTGACATATTTTGGTGATGGATGATCTCTCTAATCATAATAGCATTGTGAAAAATTCCTGCTTTAATAGTTTTAGTGATCAGTTTGTGGGTTTGGTTTTGGAAATGGTATCCAAGTGGTGAGGGTGGTGTGGTGTTGATTTCTTGCATTTACTCGCTTTTAATTATCTGTATTATGATCAGCATTCAAGCCTTGTTTTTTCTTTTTGGTGAAAGTTTGAGGCTTGTTTTTTCTTTTTTCTTTAGATAAATGTTGTTTAGCTAAGTTTACACTTGATTGCATTTACATGCCCTGATCTTGGTTGTTGCACAACAGTGTTACCGAGCGTCAATTTCACTTCACACTACTGATACTTAAGATGGCGGAAGGAACCTGGTATCATTACAATCCATTGTTACCAAGAGGAGGTGCTAAACGGGATCCATGTTTTGTGGAGGCAAAAAAGCTGGTAAGGATAGTACTCAATCTATTTGTCTACATGAATTTTTGTCATACAAAAATATTGAATTGTGGCACACATGAATCAGCATAAGGAAGTGTCAGGTTTCATGAATATTAATGCAATAAAGCAATTGCAGATCAAGTATTGTCAACTGGAATGGTGAGAAGAGAGTATCTGATGGATGGCAAGCCGTGCAGTGAGAGTGTACCACTTAGAGCTGGTGAGGAAGAAGCTTTCCAATTTTTAAAGAATGCAAACTTTGAGTTCCCACTGGTACCAAGTCTAGTTTGTCCACAACAACATGAAACATCATAAGTTTTTTTTTTTCTCTGAAATTTTGTGTATGGTTTGTCAGTTTTAGATGGTGTAATATTGATCATCATTGCTTATGAGTATGAGTTCATTAATAGGGTGGATTAATGTGGTGGGGCGGTAATGTATTTCATGGAGCATGTATTGGAAGGCTAGGTGATAGACAACGAGTTTAAGGATGAAGACATGACCAAAAAGAGAGCTAGAGTGATATCATGTTTCTTGAATGGACCAAAACATTTGGAGATAGATTATCCTGAGGAACCCAATAAGAAATTAGATTATGCTTCTGTTGAAACCTCAGAGGACTTTACAACATCCCAAAAAGCAAGAGAGAAATCTCTATTAGATGATGCTTCTGTTGAAACCTCAGCATTGCCAAAATGAAGGGAGAAATCTACATTGCCATGTCCTTTGCCTCAAAAGAAAAGGAGAACTAGTTCAAGTAGGAATACTGAGAGCAACATCAACTTACCAAATGGGGTTCCATATCTTGAATCAGAAATGAAAAGTACCACAGAACCTGCAAATCCCCCCTTGTTTCCAGTAAATCTGTGTATCTGTGAATTTGTGCTTCATTAGGTCTGCATTATAACTTACAATATTTTGGATTTTATTTTTTTATTTTGGGGGTAATGCAGGCCATGGCAGAGTAGCAATTGATCAAGTCAAGAAAAAGAGAAGCCCCATAAATAAAGGTACTAATTCATGAACTCTGAAATTGGCTTGTCTAGCTCTCTTGAAATTGGTAAGTCCAAGAGAATGAGAAAGTACAAAATTAAGGCTAAGGAAATCTGATTTTATTTTATATTGACCTCACTGTAGGCAAATACAAAATTTCAAGGATTGGTGGGCAGGCTACTCAGAGCCAAAGGCCTTCATCTTTGGGGGTTCCAAGGGTTCTTGAAGCTGCCAACAATTTTGTCTCAAAGAATCCATTTTTCAGAGTCTCTCTGTGGTCATTCTCTAAACTGTTGGTAGGGTCATTAATAACATATATATTTATACAACTTTGCTTCAAGCATAAATACCACATTCAACCAAATTACTTGTATATCTACCTTATGCAGCATATACCAGCAAGTTTTTCCAAGAGTATCATTAAACAGAAGAAACAAATGGTCACACCTTTGGTCGGAGATAGATCGTGGCGTGTGACTTTGATTGGTTATGGTATCCAATCACCGGCTAAACTTTCTGGTGGTTGGCAGGCTTTTGCGAAGGACAATTGTTTAAGAGCAGGAGATGTTTGCATATTTGAGCTGATCTAGAGAAATGACAATGTTATGGATGTTCACATTTTTAGAGCTTGATTAAGCGCAAAATAAGTCATTTAAAGAGGTGTGTTAGGGTACAAAAGATTGGGTTGGTTGAACATGATAGAATATGGAAGGAGAGGTATTGTGTCAGTGTGAGAGAAATTTGGTGTTATCTCTCTGTCTTTTGTCATAATTTAAATGAGGTCTAGAAACCCACATACAAGGTACTAATTCAACTATGTATGCTACTGAAATTTATTTTGCATGACTAGTTGGACTGCTGAGAGCTTGATTTAGAAGATTGAATGCCCATGCCCTCATACAATGTCTTCGATCTGTCTTAGAAGGTGAAGAGAAAATATAAACTCAACTAGTAATATTGGCCATGTTTAGCTTTGATTAAGCATGAAAAAACAAAATTAAAATCGAGCATTGGGTTTGGAGGCTTGTGACTAATCAAATTAAAGCAGTGAGTCTTCAATTGATAGCCATCCTAATTAGTTTCAATGTTAGACAGCAAAAATGATGAATCTCAAAGATGGACAAATTGATGAAGTTATAACAAGCAGCAGAAGCCAAAAATGAGTCCCTATGAACTGTAAAGTTGAGAAGGGTAGCTTAAACTTATGAATGATATATGCCCAGATTTGATTTGATATGTATGCAATATTTTCCACAATATATTTGGAGGTATTTATTGGTGCATCCCGTAGCCTAGCTTGGAGTGGTTAATGGATCTTTCCCTTGCTCTTTAAATTCCAGTAGTAGTCTTTCCAGTTAGCTTCTTTAGTTTTAACCTTTATTTTATCTTCTAATACTGTTCAAATTTATTAATGGCTCAAGTATTAAATTAGCCACCAACTATTGGGGTATTTCAACTAGGTCATGAACAATAAAATCTTTCTAGAAGACTTTTATGATTATGTAATATTCTACGTAATGTCATGATACTAGAAGACTTTTTTTGTTCTAAGAGATTTAATAATTTAATGAATACACTGTACACATGACAATAAATCAATAACTAGCTATTAATCTAGCAGTATTATCTTCACAAAATTAGAGAGATCCTAAATTTTAAATTTAAATCTCTCAATCCCGAATAAAAAATTAATGAATGCATATATAGGGCATATATATATGACTGTTAGCTATTTAGCTAACATATCTCTCTGTACCAATACAATGCTCAAGATATATTGTTAGTACCATATATACCCATACTAAAAGTACCATATGAAGATTATGTCTCTGGAAGTAATAGACGCGCATGAAAACCAATCCTCAGAAGCAAGTAACAATATTCCCAGTGGTTGCAATTAAGAAGGTCGAGTAAGAAAACAAAATCGATGAAACCATTTCAACACTCATAGGTTTGATCTTTTACAATTTCATTCTCAATAACCTGCGTACTAACCATGAGTACGTACTAGTACTACTACATTAAAGGTGAATAAGTTCTAATTAGTGAATTAATTCCTCGGACAATAAATATTACAAATTGAAGATCCATAAATAAAAATAAAGCTATAGGATTTGACCATTTGTTGGTTTCAGCGTATCAATAAATTGGTGTCAATGATCGATTGATCTAGTGAATGACACCTAATTCTTGATAACAGTTATAAATCCAGTAAAAAAAAAAGGCCACAACATTGATCTAGTGAATGGCACCTAGTTCTTGACAACAGTTATTAATCCAATTAAAAAAAAATCACAATTTGTATCAATTAAACAAATAGTTGGAATTCCCAAAGTTTGATCAGTGCAATATCCAATTTTCTCATCCTTTCTATAACTGAAAGTTTGATAGCAGCGTTGGTGGTGTTGTGCAGTAGCCATAATGACAATGTTCCCAGCTGGTTGACGTGGCGGCCTACCGGATTCGATATCATGGGTTTGGGGATCTGTCATCCTATCCCTGGGAATGGGATCACAATATACGTACCTTAATTGGTCAAGAATTCTTTCACAATTGTTAGTAAAAAAACTCCGATTTTGAGTGGGATGACAATGGCCGCACCGATGACCACTAAACTTACTGAGTGACATAATAGGACGATGGCCTTTACTATCTTACATATCCTCCCTGAACCTATCTTGGGATAACAACGAATTGATACGATGGCCACTACTATTGCAATGAGGGGTATGGTGGGTATGATGGGTACGTATAAGAAAGATTAATGATTGAGCCAGCAGCATATCATGATTAGCATGTGTTGCTATGGATGGTGAGAGCGATGGCAATGGTAATACTGCAGCAAGCAGAGGCTGAGGAGCCCACGAAACCATGACACACAATTAATTGATCAAAGATAGTTTGATGTGCAACTTCAATTTATAAAATGGTATTGTCTCATATATATGAACAGTAAGGTCAATGAGAAAGTAAAGGAAGCCAAGCCACATTGGGGACACAATCTCACGCAATTCATTCAATCCATTCAAAGATTGGCAAAAGGATGAACTTACACAGATCAAAAGACTTGAAAACTTTTTTTGGTCGAAAAAAGACTTGGAACTTGGAAGAAGCAAGGGTATATAATCCGAAAAAAGTACTCGATCAAGATATGTTATTGCTGCTCTTGATTGTGGGAATGCAGGTAAGAAAGAACAATACTTGGCTCTTCCTTTGAAGGAGCACCTCCTCCAACCCCATCTCACCTCTTCATGTATGAATTAATTTTTCATTTATTTAGAACGAAAAGACCATAAAGGACATGTGTTTGTGAGATGAGATTGGAGGAGGTGCTACTTCAAAGGAAGGAGCCAATCATTGTTACCAAGAAATGCAATCTGTCCGTATGAGTAACACAAGTCTCTTTTTTATTTTTGTAAGTCCTCAAAACACAAGTACAAATACACAACATTCCGCATATACAAGGAAAAAAAGATAGATGTTTCTAAATTGATGGTGCAAAAAAGTTGTTAGATGTATAGGGAACTTAAAGTCTTAAACTATAGAAGGATGAGAACAACATAAACAAGACGCAATATATATCAAATTATCAAAAGAATAGAGGCAAGCATGTTGTATTCAAGCTTGGAAGCAGCTGGAGAGACCAAAGTGAAATCTTTGGAGTCTCAAAATGCGTACTAGATGATAGTTTCTATTTTCAATATTATAATTCACTATTTTGTTGTTCATGTTTTAGTTGATGCCTTAAGTTGGGCACTTCTAGTGTTTTTTGACCTGTTCGTTTTGTTTTGTTGTTTACGCCCTAGCCCTACCATTTACCAAAAACAAAAAAAAAGCTCATGGGGGCTGAAATGGGTTGTTCTAATTCTAACATGGACAAATAGGTCGATCATCAACATATACATATATAGTAATAACTTTGTAACATTAGTCCATGATAATAGAAGCCAAGCACTAGAATACACACTAGCTTTTGATGTGAAAGAAAACGTACATAACAATGAAATTAAAATAAAGAAGCATAATGTATATAAAATCATAGGACATAGTCAAGTTTTATCCTCTGTAATTGTGAAGTGTAAAGTTGAGAAGGGTAACTTAAACTTATGAATGAGTGGGGTCTCATTACAGGCATCTTGGATTGGATTATTGGGCATTTGTTGATCCGATTACGGCGTTTGAATTTGGAGCACAGTTGGTTTTTTGCATCAAGGAGTTTCTCCAATGGACCACGATGCCTCTTGGAGAGGACACTCTGTATTAACGAAGTATCTATAAGCAGGCAATTCCCCTGGAATCCAGGTAAATCTTGAGCAGAAGCAGAGAAGTTGCAATCTGCACCTACAAACAATATTCGATCACCGAGAGACTCCACCTCAACCCATTGCTTCTCTACTGCATTCAATTTATAAACCCTGAATTGACGCGTAGTAGTGTCATCTTTGTCGACTTCATAAGGAGCTATATATCTATCTACTAAAAGCAGCTCTCCGGGTGATTCTATCAATGCCTTGTGGTGACCATAGCCATCATCTACTGGAGACGCAATTGTTGTCAGCTTTAAGGAAGAATCAACCACCACAGCCCTCCCATCCTTTGCAACAGCAACGAACTTTCCTTGGTAAAATTTAACATCTCTATAACTGCAATAAGAGATTGTATCATATACCAGGCTGCATTTTTCATCGTCAACACCTAATTTCTTGTGGTATAATGCTCCATCATAAGCAACAAACATGAGAGCAGGGCAATCGGAATTCGAGGACATGGCCACTCTATAACTAGAAACATGGCCTTTATTTTTTAGGGAGATGAGACGTAAAAATTTTGCCAATTCAAAGACGCGAAAATTCAGTAAGTTTAAAAACATTGGGCGTGGCATGGGTGGTAGCCTCTTTAAGGGGTGTGAGGGGGAGAGAGGATGTAGCAACGGAGTTTTAACTTTACACAATTCTCCGGATTCTTTGACTCTAACCACCCAACCCCCCCAACTGACATTAGCAATGGCAGGGGGAGGTGGAGGTTCCACATGATAAACTACGATTTCGGAGAGGGTGATATCATCGTCACTGAAGCAGTCATAAGGTGGGTCGATGTGAATTCTGATAGGGTCAAGTTTTTGTTTCTCAAAGGGCGGAATAGATGAGCGCCATGAGCGACAGACTGCACGGAATCGGGAAACATCGATTTTAGTGTTGAGGCACTTCCCTATGTTCCCTAATAATTCATGTGGAAGATCGCTCATGCCCGTCATCTTATCTAGCTTCCATATATATATCTTCAACAACAGTTAATGGAATCGATCATCAGGACTCATATATATATATATATATATAGCAGATTGATTATGTACATTAATTGAGACCCAAGTAAAAAATAAACAAACAAATTAACATGTATCAGAATTGGCAAGTCTTGAGCAGCAAGCAACGCGGTTGTGAAGAAGAAGAAATTACTGAGAACTTAATCGGACAGGGCTTCTCTCCTATTCTGATCAGGAGTGAATTGATGGATCTATATATTGGTAAAACACAATTTCTACTAGATATTTATATAACAATTAATCAACGAAAACCAGATCTCCAAATGAGTCCACCAATTCACCCATATATACAATGTGGACTTAGGAAAGTCTGATATTCATTAATCATCACTACTTAACCAAAACGCTGGAAATTTCAATGTTTTATTACATTGTTTGAGCTTTTTCTACATGAACATTAATTAGAAGAAAGACGGATGAATTTGAAACACTTGGGGAAATTTGTTTACACATGTATAATAATCTAAGTGGTAGCTACTTCTTGCAATTGCTTCACTTTTGCAATGTATTCAGTCATTGCTTCTTCTTTGTCCTTCCCTGAGGAACAATTAATACACAGTTACACATACATATATATAGTAAGTAACTCAGTTTAGCAATTAGCAAAAGTATATACTATTTTTGTTTTTAACTTAATGAACGCATGTATATATATACGATGATAATGTGCATATATATATGGTTTTGTTTAATTTGAATGGTAATTCTGTTAAAACGTAGGTACCTTCAACTGCTTTCCATGCATCCCATTTGGCCCTCTCTGTTGGGCTGAAAATCCCAGGTCGATCTGCGTCATACATTATACACACACATATAGGAATTAATATATGCTAGGCTTGCATTTGTAGCATGAATGATAATATACATACATGCATACACATTGAAGTACGTACTGAATGTATTTTAAAAAGAAGTGAAAGAATAAATGAATGAATATATGGACTCACTAGTATTAACTGACCCAACTGTTGCCTGCTTGTAAAGGCCGTACAGTATTAGTTTGTCTGCATCCTTTGTTCTTGGGAGTAAAGACTTGGCCTTCTCTGCATATTCTTTGAATTCCTCCTCCTATATTTAATTGATACATTTATCAAAATGGTAACACAACAATAATATTGCACTTAATTCTTCCTACCACAAGGTAATATAGATGAGAGAGAGAGAGAGAGAGAGAGTACCATGGAGATTGGAGAGGTTATTGCCAATGAGAAGGAAGTGTGAAATGCTTAATTGTTATGAAGACTAGTTGTGGGTCTTGTTCTAATATTACGTGGTGGTGGACTTGTAGTACATATATGGGGGCGAGATTGACAAAGAAATTCTTGTATATATCTATATATATGAACCTCTTAGATGATTACAATGATAGAATGGAAGAATGACATGGCTGCTCCAATACCGTACTATATTTCATTTATGTACACCAAAAAAGTAGAGGACTGACATACCAAGAATTAATATCAATATGCCTACGATAAGATTTCATTGGTCACTGACTCACTGTTCACCAGATATTTATGTTGTGGTCAGGAGGTGGACAAAGGTCACATAACAAATAATGTTAGTGCATGCAAGTCTATAAAGTGTCCAAAAGTGCCATGTAACGTCAATTTATTATGTTTTGCACATGGCCACAATTTCAAGGGTATCATTATTGTTTATTCTAAAAATTTATTGGTTCATCAACATGTTAAAAACTAAAATGAAAAGCATATTATAGGTTAAAATCTGTAAATTAATTAATCATCATAATATCTTATGAAAAAGAAAATTAATCATCATAATAGGCTGTGACTCTAGCTCTAATGGGTGACAATCTGGTAAGTCTAATGAAATTTGAATACATAGGATATGGCTATTTGATATGTGATGTTTACCCACAAAAAGAATAATAAAAGTCCGCGTGTTTAGTGGAAACTGAAGCATTTGCCTTCAGATTGTCTCCTATTTAGAAAACCAATCGTGGAGATTACAGATAATCATTGAAATCATTGGGGATTTAAATTCTCTGATTAAACAACAACAACATCAAAAGATTCAAAACTCAAGAGAATGACTGTGCCTTTGGTGCACTGATCAGTACACAAGTATGCAACCTTGTATATATGGTATAGTATATGTATGTCATACAAACGCATTTGATAAAAAAAAAATTATATTTTAATAGTGGAAAAGTGTGCATATTAATATTTAAGAATTACAAAATGTGTTTGTATACTAGATATTGTTTGCATGCTAGATTTTTCAAAGAGTAATTTTAGATATACTATTATTTTGAAATTTTCTTTTTTTATCTAATACAATAATTGGGATTCCAAACTTATGTTTCAAATTTGGACTTCAAATGACGTGTTATTATTCATATAAGCGTTTTACTTATAATACGTGAAATAAATAAATTTTAGAGTGGGTTCATGTATGAAAAAAATAACATTGTCACATCATTTATCATTCAAATTTGAATTCTCTAACATTACTCCTAAAATTAACATTATGAAATTTATTTATTGTTAACAAATAAAATACTTTTATATTCTATGTAACTAAAATGTAAGAATAAAATTATTTTAGTGAAAATGTTTAGGAAAAATTTTAGTGATTGCTGTATTATTAATGTTGGCGAAAAGTTGAAAATCACCGAAGAAACCTGCAAAGCCAAATGGGGTGGGTTTAGTTGTTTATGTTCAACTTGTGAAAACGACAATGCCAAATAATGTAGTACTTTTCTAAGTGTAAGTGCTCCGAGATTGGTATCAATCATAGTTTAATTGGCGTGGCCCATATGGTTTTTGGTTATATGTAATGTAATATTTAAGCATGCAAGCCGGTAGGTAAGCAAGTATCAATCAATCTCATAAATATATATATATTAATGGGAATCTTATTGTCAATTGGATTACATTAATTATCCTTAATTTTTTTTTTCTTACTAAATTACAAACTACAATGTCGTCATTAGGGTGATTTGAACTTTGGATCTTATCTAGTTCCTAACTATCAAAGTGATTCTACAAACATATATATGACATCATTAATTAATTAATCGTTTGTAGAGAACAAGGACAGATGTAGTAAGTTGTAAAGTTCCAACCAAGAGATCATGGCATTGCTAATACGGAGCATGTTCACTAATACAACGTTTCTCATAATATTATAAGTGTTATATGCAATTTTTTTGTTGTCAAAGGTTCTATGCAATTAACTAAAGGGTGATAGTATGCATTTATGCTTACTTCTTCATTAATTAGATGACGATAGAAAGATCCAGTGAATTTTTTCATACATATTTAATACCTTAAAGATTTTAGAAATAAATACATTTCCTAAAGGTAATATTATATTGTCATATTGCAATTTAGATTACAATATTTATACAAAAATCAGTTTACTCACCAACTAGCTTGTAATTTAATAATATTTATCTCCATAATGTTTGAGAGGTCTTACATTCAGATCCCCCTCTCTAGGTCAAAAACAAAAATCAATTTACTTAATGGTCTAGATTCACAATTGAATTGTCACTTGTGTAACTAGATATGGTCCAAAAAAAATTGTGTAGCTAGATGACATTTGTGCATTTTATAAATGTAAATATTGCACTTATAAAACCATGAATATATCTCAATAATTTAGTAATATTTTATTAATTTATATATAAATCATTTAAGTTTTTTTTTTTGGTTGAAAAGAAATTTAATCGGCGAAAAAACTTATTATACATTTATTAAACCTATGTCTCTCATTATATGTGTGTAAAAAACTTACTCATCAAGAACATATATACCCTAGGTCTTATCACATGACTTGAATGTTACATAAAGAATTTTACTCTGCTAACATAATAAAAGAAATAGATATTCAAAATATATACACCCGTTACTTAAATATTTTTCTCATTATTATCATATGCAAGAAAGAAACGTTTTTCTCATAATTATCATATGCAAGAAAGAAAGACTTAGAAAGTGGTGTCTTTTAGGCTCCATAACTCATCAGGAACAAACAAAATATTAGTGTTGGATTGCGTGTCCGCATAACACACGTTACACACCTCATTTTGTTTTATTTTATTTTTTCTGAGAAAATGTAGAAATATATTTATAACGTCAAGGCATGACGGAGAGTGGGTCAACTTCGAACGAAGGAATTGCAGCAGCAAATCAGCCGCAAGTTTGGGAAGCTGGCTAGGTTCCGAACCAAACTTGTAGATCTTCCGAGCCTCACTCAACAGGTGTCCCCACATCATTGGCTGAAAACGACTCTTCGCCGAGATTTTATCAAGGTTGATTACGACTTTATCCTCATACACAATTACTTAAAAGTTAAAACTGTATGTTTAAACTATATTTGAAAATTTCCTAGCAAAAATAAAAAATAAAAAATTTTAAAATTTTCATTAAAAAAAAAGGTCCGTTGATTTTAGGTACCAAATTATAATGTTTTTTCATTTTAACTACCAAAACATTTATGTCATTTTACTTTAGGTACTAAATTTCAGTTTATGTATCAATTTTAAAAAACATAGTTATATCGAGCTGTGACTGTCTAACAGTCATAACTTTTTTATTGATTTGTTGTTTTTTCAATATTTGCAAGGCTTAAACTTTAATGTTTAGTTTTTGAGTTATATGACTTCATCCCTCAAGTCTAAATCAAAAGTATTAAACTCTTAAAAATTTTAAATTTTTATAAATTTGAAACAGTCACAGTTTAATCACAACTGTGACTGTTCGAAAGTCACAACTATATAACAAACTGATTTGTGACCTAATCCAAAATGTTTTACTCTAAGTTAGTACCTAAACTAAAAAAATTAGTGACTTGCTGCTTTATTGAAAAACTATTGATATTTGGTATTTAATCCTAATTTTCTATAAAAAAAAATATTTACTTGAAAATTTTTAGTAATAATTTACATAAAATGACTAATATGAGGGATTGTTTTATTAGAGTTTTTTAATTTAATGCAATGATACATTACTAATTTTATTAAGGTCCGTTGATTTTAGGTACCAAATTATAATGTTTTTTCATTTTAACTACCAAAATATTTATGTCATTTTACTTTAGGTACTAAATTTCAGTTTATGTACCAATTTAAAAAAATATAGTTATATCGAGCTGTGACTGTCTAACAGTCATAACTTTTTTATTGATTTGTTGTTTTTTCAATATTTGCAAGACTTAAACTTTAATGTTTAGTTTTTGAGTTATATGACTTTATCCCTCAAGTCTAAATCAAAAGTATTAAACTCTTAAAAATTTTAAATTTTTATAAATTTGAAACAGTCACAGTTTAATCACAACTGTGACTGTTCGAAAGTCACAACTATATAACAAACTGATTTGTGACCTAATCCAAAATGTTTTACTCTAAGTTAGTACCTAAACTAAAAAAATTAGTGACTTGCTGCTTTATTGAAAAACTATTGATATTTGGTATTTAATCCTAATTTTCTAATTTTATTACCCAATAACCCATTTTGAATTATTAGTCCTTAATAAAAAAATAAAAAAACCTCACCCAAACCCATTTTTATTTCTTATCCCGTTTCTTACCCCATCTACAAATAGGTTCAACCCATACTCTAATAGATCTTAGAATGAGGTTTTTAAGATTTAAAGCTGACAGATCACGTGCAATTTGATTAATCTAAAGACTTTTATAAAAATATTCTTCACAATCTCTTATAATTAGTCTTTCATAACAGTCCAACTCATAATTTTAAATATACATTTGAAAATTGAGTAACTATGTCATTTTTCGATTTTAGAGAAAAATAATGGATAAAAACTGATGTCATGGGCATTTTCCCCGAAATTCAACTTTTAGTATTCAATTATAAACAAAGGAAAATTCATTCCTCTTTCCTGAGTCCTGACCTTTAAGATTTTTTTTCTTCTTTCATTTCATATATTAAATGCACCAAGATGAATAATCTTTAGTGAACTTTAATGCCTTCAATTCAAAGAGAGGCGTGAAAGTGAAAAGCTATAACTTTGTTGACTTTTCTCTCAGTAATGCCAAACCTGTATTGTTCTTTTGTTTTTTTAACTAATCTATGCAATTAAGAATGAAAGAGCTAATATATAATCAATAGTTATATAATTTTAAAAGAAATATTTAGTATAGAGATAACGGCCATTATCTAGTTGCTTTATACTTCAGTAAGTTTGGAATTTTTAGGGTTCATTTGATAATGTTTACAAAAATAAAAAACTTTTGTAGTCTTTTTATTTAAGGAGAAAGAAGAGAGGGATCTTTTGAAAAAACACAAAAAGATTTTCCATGTATAGAACACAGGCTACACAGCACAGTAGCACACACTTTAATTATGTAGTCACAGACTACTCCTAATAAATTGATTCTTAAATTCCAACAATTTCTTTCTTTGTTTTTAATGAGTTAAATTCTAACAGTTTAATCATTAATGCACAGACCAATCACCAATGTACATTAGAGATAGATCGCACGCAGCCACTGAGGCCCTACAACACGGTAAACGATCTAAATTTGGATATGCCATCCACTGCAAGAAATGTTAATAAAGGTCACTTTCATTAATTGCACAGAAATGGGTGACAATTGAGAAATAGGAACTAAAGTGTCTCGATTTTAACAAAAATAAGTGGCAATTGGACAATAGGGACTAAAGTTCCTAATTGCCATCCCATCCTGTGCAACTAAATGATAGTGGCCTTTACTCACATTTCTTGTATTGATCTCAATTTCAAATGTAATTAAAGAAGAGGAGGCTGGACTTGGAGGCTGATTTTAGGCTTATTCACACCATTGCCCCCTGTAAGATACACTTTTTTTCACTTTGCCCCCTGAAACTTAAATCCTCTCAGTTTGCCACCTGAACTTCACAAAGTTGTTGCAAAAGACCTTATGCCGTTAATTCTGTCAATTTTTCTGTTAAAATAGCTGACATGGCACCTATATGGCATGATGGAGACCCTTTTTTATTTATGTAAGATCCATGTAGACAAACAAAATTATAAAAAATTGACATGGATCTTATTATTTTTTAGTTTAAAAATTATTTTTTGTGTCCACATGGATTTTACATAACTAAAAAAAGGTCTCACTCATGCCATATAGGTGCCACGTCAGCTATTTTAACGGAAAAATTGACAGAGTTAACGGCATAGGGTATTTTGTAATAACTTTGTGAAGTTCATGTGGCAAACTGAGAGGATTTAAGTTTCAGAGGACAAAGTGAAAAAAAGTGTATCTTACAGGGAGCAATGGTGTAAATAAGCCCTGATTTTATTAACTAAACAAGATTCAACGACAACAACATCATTTACAATAAGTTACAAAGAAGCTGTGTGCACAAGTTTGGCCAAAGTAGGACATGGTAACTGGTGTCTTATGCAATGGATGAGTAATGTGCAAAAATACTATAGCTGCTAATCTCATTGTTAACTATATTTCTATAGCTATGAGACACAAACATAGTCATGTAATAAAGGTAAAAATCATGTATGAAAGTAGGTCGCATTTAAATTATTTTCAAAGATGTGTAGTGTGATTTAAACCCAATTTGGGATTGTTGGGACTTTAAAAAAAATTTGCTCTACTGTGTGGTGAGATAAAATAATTGAATATTTTATAAATTATATTTTTAAAAGTGTTGTGAGTGTAAAAAAAAAAAAAACAGTATTAAAGTATTTGACAATTTGTATTTTTAAAAGCTTTGTGAGTGTAAAAGTGTTTTCTCATACAATAGTTTTGAAAAGTAACTTTTTCTCAACCCCCAAAAACTGCTTTCTCACACCACAATTTTGAAAATAAGTAGCTTTTATTACTTTTATCAAACACCAAAAAGTGTAGTGTGTTGAAAATAAGCAACTTAGGAGGGTGTACTCAATCTATACTTTTAATGACTTTTAAGGAGTTTTTTTAAGTGACAGACTTTCATAGACTTTCAGAATTATGACAGACTTTCATAGACTTTCATGGAGTTTTATTAAAAAACTTTCATAGACATTGATAGACTTTCAACAACTTCTAATAATTTCATTAATTTTTAATAATTTCAATAACTTCTTGATACAACTATGAAATATTATGAAAAAAAAAAAACAAAAAACAAAAAAAAAACAAAGAGAGATTTGTAGAGGTGCATATCAATATAAATGCAATGTCACATATAAAAAATTGATAACATAACCAATATATCATAAGAACTTCCAGCCAAGAAGAAAATACCAAAAGGAACTTGTATATCTGAACTACACAAAAGTGAAGGAACCATGACAGAGAGCCATACCCAGAGTAACATGTCTGCATATTGACCTAACAAGTATGCCAAAATTTTAATACAAATTTGTTTAAAAATACAACACTCAATATCCTTAATGTCCATTATTATTAACCTGCCCAACATCTCTCCACATATCAGCAGCTATATTAGCCCTCCATTCATTAGCATTCTCTCGTTGTTGTTCTTGCGTCTCAAAAAGCGGTATAAAATCATCCCTTTCATTAATTGGTAATGATGAAGACGATGAAGGTTCACTTTTTGGTTCAATCGGAAATTCATCAGAACGGCACTCCTTGCGAAGAAAGTTGTGTAATCCCACACAAGCTAACACTAACTCTGCTTGTGTACTATAAGGAAATGGAGGAGCTGATTTGAAAATTGTGAATCGCGATTTAAATATACCAAATATCCTCTCAATTACATTCCTCAAGGAAGCATGACGAAGATTGAACAATTCGTTTGCGTTTTCAGGATCACGAACTTGACCTGCAAAATCTTGAAGATGATAACGAACACCTCGAAATGGAGCTAAGAATTGGCGTCGATTTGGAAATCCACAATCTACCAAGAAAAATTTACCTGATTATACAATACTTTTATTAGTATGCAATGTATGACCTCTATAAATTGGACAAAATAAATAAATAAAAGCCAAAAAACAAATAAAAAGCAAAACAAAACAATTAAAGTCATACCTTGTGGCACTTTAAGTCCGTTCCTCCTTGATAAAGCATCATTTAGCACTCTTGAATCATGAGCAGATCCCTCCCACCCACTAAGTACGTATATAAATTCCAAATCAAAATTACAAGCTGCTAACACATTTTGTGAAATACTTCCATGACGATTACGATAGCTACTTTTGTCACGTCCAGTTACCATTGCTGGAATATGTGTACCATCAATAGCTCCACTGCAATCCTAAAATAAATAAATAAAATTTAAATATTCACGTAATAATAATAGTAATAATAATAATATTTTATCACTTACCTTGAAGTATGGGTGAAACCTTGTACTTTCCCTTATTCTAGCTGGCACTGTGGGTCTAGGTTTGACCATCATGTCTACTGCTATTGTGTTCAATGCCCTCAAAATCTTGTTAAAATTTCTGCTCGCAGTGGCATGTGATCGATAAAATGTTTTACGACTTAAACAATATCGAGAATTTTGGCCCACAGTGAGTAAGAATGTTGCAAGCATTTCCTCAATGCAAATATACCTTGTATCCCGTAAGAGTGTTTTTTCTCTAATGATATGACATAACTTTAAAAACACATCAGGATACATTCTGTACAATTGCCGGAAGTGTGCAGGATCCTCATTCAATGTTTTATGTATATATTCGTATCCATTTGTAGAAATTGGTTGCCGAGCTAGAGGACGTTGAACACGTTCACGACGCATGATAGCTATAAGCTCATTTAGAACATGGAGGATTGCTTCCATTGCCATCAATGAATACCTGATGGTTTCATAAAATTCTTCTTCCACTTCTTCTTCTTCCATTTCTTCTTCCTCTACTACATTATCTTCATGCATGTTGGACTGAGACATTACATATACAAAACCACCAAAGAAGAAAAAAATAATAAATATTTAGATGCAAGGAATGAAGTAGGATAAAAACTAATTTATGTAGAATAGACATTTTCAACTAAACCTAAAAAATTTCTTTTTGAAGCTTAACAACTGGGGTTACATGCTTTCACATTTTACAATTACCTGGTGTTCTGACATTAATCTTTCTGTTACAACAATCTATCACTTTGAAACACTTCAGCTAGGAACCTGAGACATGGATTGTATATGAATTTTCTGGCATAAGCATTTGAAAGCAAAAGAAAGAATTGGCAACTAAACAGAAACATGGAGAGTATGAAACAGAGAAGATTGAAATAACTAAATATGATAACACATTATACAAAGTATTTGGAAATTGGAAACATAGTAGTTAGTGCAAAATCAAGCATCCTTACGTTGGTTTTTGCCAACTTGCATGATTCAACGATTGAAACAGAGCAATCAATCATGTAAGTAATAACAAATTGACACAAATTGACAACCAAAAGCACTTTTTGAAAAACAAATAAAAATAAAAGTACTTCTTGTATTTTGGAAGACATACTAGAGCTTCTATTTGGATTAATGGGCGGGTGGGGTAGTGTAACTGTGCTTCCAGTGAGTACTAGAGCTGACCAGCAAAGTTGAAGGTTTGGGAGATGAAGAACAGAAGTGGGAGCAGGGATTGGCTGTAATCGGGTATGGAACAATAGTAATAGCATTAGCAACAACTATTTGTGCCAATTATACTGCAACAGAGTTGTGCCAATTAAACTTTCACAGTGTAAAACTAGTTTCATCCATCATATAATAAAAACATCACAGTTATGAAAAAAAACAGTAAACAATAACAACTTTGCAAAGCAAGCATAACAGACCCATTCCAGAAGGAAAAAAAAAAACAACAAAAAATAACTGAATACAACTAATAACAATTACTGAAAAACCAATAACAATAGTATGCATTGCTACTCCAAAATATTACACAATTCATACATAAGTCTATTCCAAAAGTTTAGTGAATTCAAACATATGCAAAACCATAGAGTTTCATCTCTAAAATAAGTACTCATTTCAACAATTTCATCTCTAAAAGAACCACTCATTCCATCAATTCGAAAAATGTCCAATCTGACCGCTCTTCATGTGTCATCTTCAAGAATTCAATTTTCTTTGCTCTCGTATTAAGCAACTTAAGCACCTTGAAACGAGCACGCTTATCTAAGTTTGGGATCTCCTTAATAGCATCCCAACAACTATTCTCTTTTTCCCTTGTTTGCAATAGGCTATGAATTCCTTGAAATTCAGTAGCAATTGAATCAATGGAATGAGCTAGTCTGTCTATAGCATCAGATTGAGTGTTGTTCTCAAATGGAGTAGGATTCCCTTCATACTCAACTCTATTTCGTTTTCTACTTGCTGGTGGAACATCTGAACTCTTAGGCTGAGAGGGTAATGGTGGAGTTGATTGCCTGGGAGATGGTTCTTGATCTAAAGTTTCATGCTCACTTGGTATGAATGCCATAGCACCACGGTCATATATTAAGTCATCTATCCCAACATCTCTACTTTCGATCTTCAACTCCAAATGTTCTTGCTTCAGTATCATCACCTAATCCAATGGAGTGTCTCCCAACAGCAGTTCCATTTCCGATTGCAATTCTCAAATCTTCGTAGTCAGGAAAAGTGTCTGTACGATAACTTCTATGTGTAGGATGAGACTAGCAAATAATAAAAAAATAATAAATGTTAATATATGCAACATATAATAATAAACTATATATGCATTTTTTTTTATATATACAAGAAGCTCACCTTAAAGTAATCTTCCCAAACTTCATCACTAGCAGTAAACTTATTTGTCACAGGGTCCCATCCAAACCCAGAGCTATGACGCATAAGCTCAGAAAAGTTGTGATATTGATGTTTATACCATTTCAATCGGCTTAGATATTGTGAATAAGTCCTTTGACAGTTAAGTTTTCCATTCAGAGCAGGAAGTATCTTTTTCTCTACAGTTACCTTGCTCAATAAGCCATTACTATCACGCCATCCATGATTGGCGGCGTCAACCATGAGCTTTAGCAACTCATTGCTCTCTTCCACCGTCCATACTTTATATTTTTCCGTAACTCTGCCCTTTCCTTTGACGTTTCTTTGTTGTGAATCTCCCATTAATAATATTACTAGCTATATTTTACGTGTCAAGTGTTAATAACTAAAAATTAACATAAGAAAAAAAGAAAAAAAGGATACATGATATTACTAGCTATATTTTAGTGTTGTTTTCTATATCACTAATGTACATGAACATATAAGAAAAGGATACATGATTTCTAAAGAAAAGTTGAGAATTAACTTGTCAAAAACGAATTGTAATTTACACACTAATAGGTTAGATTAATAAATGAGAAAAAAGATCATCAAAAAATACATAAGTATCATATCTTTCTGCTATAGTATCAACACCCATCGAATAACTCATTTTTTTCTATTTTTTATCAACACACATATAATGTTTTCTAATAACAAGTAGAGATGTTGAGCTAAGCTAACAATAACAAAGATTTGAAACGGCTTGGCGAATTACTGTCCTTTTTAAAGAAACTGGCCCACTCCCTCGTGAGAAGGACTGGGAACTAAAAGCTTCAGTGACTCAATATCTTGTGATTGAGCTAGCATCAACCTTACACAGAGAAGCTAGGAATCTATGCGGAAATCCTTTGTTGAGGCAAATTTATAATAACAGTACAATGGATGGTTAATAATAACCAGAAAGGCGCCACTATTTTACTTTATTTGAAGTGTTTATTTATATTTACACTTTTAAATCCATAGACCATAAACCCATCATATGTAGCAAAAAATATATATCCTAAATCCACCATATCTGCAAGGCACCCATAAACCCTAAGCCCATCATATCTAAAGAAACAAACAACAAATTAAATCAGGAAATAACAAACAATTTAACAAACAAAACAAGTATAACACTATGAATGAAACATAACAACAGCAAAATCAGGAAATAACAAACAATTTAACAAACAAAACAAGTATAACACCATGACTGAAACATAACAACAGGCCAAAAAAAAATTTATACAAAGAAAGAAAGACATAGCACTTATCTAATCCACCCAATCTTTTTTCCATAATCAAGTTGAAATCAAAGTATAACATCACTATAAACCAGCAACCCATGAAAGTGATGAGAAAACTATATACTACCCAAGGAATCTGTGCAAAAGATGAAGAGAAATAACCGTGAAATCAAAGCTCTGGATGAGAAAGAAGGGTGTGAAATCAAGCTATGGCTTCCTCCCTCAGGAACGTTTGGCGTCCTCCTTCCCTTCAGAGAAGTGTTGTGCGCCTGTTCATCTTACCACGTTGTTTCACGTCAAAAGTCAGTGGGGGGAATGTGAGAGAAATTTGGAGATCTGGTATTTATATCTAAAGCCCAAAAGTCTTTCAAAGTCTATTAACTTGAGAACTCTTTAAAAGTCATTGACATTTTGAGTACTATATGACTTTCATAAACTTTTAAAAAATCTTGAATGAGTACCCCTAGACTTTTATAGACTTTTTTAAAGTCTATAAAAATCTTGATTGAGTACCCCCTGACTTTTTAAGTCTTTAAAAATCATTAAAAGTTTAGATTGAGTACACCCCCCTTATTTTTAACACACCACAATCCCAAATTAGACCTTAGTTATTTATGTTTGTGGATCCCACCTCACTTAAAAAAAAAATGTTATTCTTACATAAGACATTCGAATAAAAAATATTACTAAATCAATAATTCAGTTGGTAAGATGAAAATCTTACAAAGGCGAGTCTCATTTCCAATATAAGTAAAATTTCAATATAACGAATATATACATTTATTGTTTCTATATATTTCATCGTGTGGCTTACCACATAATAAATGTATAAATTGGTTACACAAAAGTTTTACTCCTATAATAGAGATATCACTAACAATATGGTCCAAATAGCTTTATTCCGATAGCGATGCGGTCCAAATAGCTTGAATCGGGTAGGAGGTGGCCAGATTACATCATAAATCACTTAAAAACGTGGCTAATAAATAGACCAATAGAAAACCCATGATTGGCATATGAGGAAACACACACAATCAAATCCCAACTGAATCAAAACACAAATAAATAAATAAAGAAAATAGGAAATAACAGGTAGGATATGGCTTTTATACTATTATACAAAATAACAAATAAAAATATATAGAGAGAGAGAGAGCTAAAAAAAATATTTAGACACACTGAGAGGGGGTCCGAGCGTGACTGTCAAATCTACATATTCTCTCTTTTCTCTCTCTTCCTCTCTCTAAAAATTTTCTCAGAATTCAGAGGCGTTGTGTTCTGTTGTTCTCTTTCTGTTCTCTTCTGTTCCGGAGATTCGATTCAATCGCCGATCTTTTGCAACGTTTTGCGCAAATCCGTTGTCTTCCTCCTTCCCTTTCATTCAATCTCTGTCTTTTCGCAGAATATAATGTTCCAGGTTTTCAAGGTACGAATATATATTTATATATATATCTATTTAGAAAGCAGAGTTGAGTAAAAAAAACAACAAAAAAACCTCTTTTCTACTTTTTTCCGTAATGAGTTTCTGGGTTTTGTTCAATTTTCTTTTGCTAACACACTGACCTCATCGGCTTCTTGTTTTTCCCCTACAATTCTCTCTTTTTTTTCTTCTTTTTTTTCTTTTTTTCCGTTTGTTATGGGATTTTAGAGTTTTTCTTTCTTCCCAAATGATAATTTGAGGTATTTTCATGTTTTGTAAATTGGGATTGTAAAGATATATGTATGTGGTTGGAGTTTGTATTTTTTATTATTATTTATAATGGGCATTATTCTTTTCTTAGTTTATTCAGTATTGTTTTCTACTTCAGGAATTTTATTCTCCTGTAACTGCAAATTTTCATGTACGGCTTGAACGTTTGAATTCCCAGTCAGTCCCTGGTTCTGCTGTTTTTTGAATTTCATGTAAACCTCAATTTGTATTGTTTTTGCTGATAAATAAACTCAATTTGCCCGTTTGATATTTATAGATTTTGATGTCATTAGTCAGAATTGCTTTTTTGTTTCTCTTAAATATTTTGATTTTTTCTTGTAAAGATTAATAATGCTGTCTCTGCAGCAGTACAGTCTCATGGCCTCATCTTCTCTGCATCATTGACTGACTGGCTTTTTTTTTTTTGGGGTGTTTGAGATTCTTCTTTGGGAACTCTGAGCTTTAGGTGGGTATTTTCTTAGTACATTAAAAAAGGTTCCCTTTTATGGAAATGGGATCTACTTTTTTCACATCTCATCATAAATAACTAATAATAAGAAAAATAATAATAGTAATAGCAATAATAATAATAATAATAACTTGATCTCCTATGAAAAGAACCACCCATGGAGGTCATGATTTCTTCTACAGAACTTGTCTCATGTCTACCTATGTTTTTTTTCCTGGGTGTTTTGGTTAGTGCAAGCATGTACAGATAAGAAGCCATGATTATGGTTGTTTTTTAAAAGATAAAGAGCTTTATATTTTATTTAATAAAAAATGTATCTTTTTCCTGGTTCTTTCTGATCATCATCAGCATCTTCTTCTTTCTGTTCTTTGATGATGCAGGACCGGTTCTGATTTGATAACAGTTCAAACTCCAAAAAAAATAAAGAATAAAATAGAATGGAGGGTGACACATTTTCAGGGCTTGGCAGTGGTACCCAGATTGATGGCAAGGTGTTACAAACATTTCAGAAGAGCTTTGTTCAAGTGCAGAACATCTTGGACCAGAACAGACTGCTCATAAATGAGATAAACCAAAACCACGAGTCCAAAATCCCTGACAACCTCAGCAGAAATGTGGGTCTGATCAGAGAGCTCAACAACAACATCAGGAGGGTGGTTGACCTCTATGCTGATCTTTCAAGCTCCTTCACCAAATCTATGGAAACTTCCTCTGAGGGAGACTCCAGTGGTGCTTTGAAATCAGATGGGAAAGCTGGGCACAAGAGGATTAGACCTGCATAGATAAAGAAAATTGCCTTCTTAATTCTTTTAATTTGCATTGCGGAGAAGAAAGAGATTCACAACTCGGTTGTGATGGTAGCAAAAGAAAAGATAAAATTATTATTAGATTGATCTGTAACTCTACTGTCTGTGATCTGTCACTAGATCTTCACTCACTTCTTACATTTCTTAGATAATAATTGCCCAGAATTTCTATTTCATTGTAAGTCTGTAACTGTGGATCTAATTGAAAAATAGAAAATTAAATCTTTTTGTCATTTAATTTCTTACTTTCCTCCTGTTCCTCTTAATTGCTAATAAAAAGGTTTTTTTTTTTTCTTTTCCTTTTTCAATTTGTCAAATTATATGATTTGCTTAGGGAACTTAAAGAGAGCTGAGCTGATATATTCCTTATGCCAAAGAAAAAAGAAGAGAGATTTTAAGAGCAGGACAGCTTTATTTTAACTTTTGGTGTTTGTCAAAAAGGACTAAAATTTGTTATGTGTCCATATATGAATCTCCTTTTCATTAAGGATCAACATTAACTTTTGATGCAAACTCTTCCACAAAAACCCCTTTATTTCCTTTTCAAACCAGCTTGCATTAAAGCAAAAGTAGTTTCTTCTAGAGGTTAACTGAGAACTGAAGTGATATTGAAGAGGTTGCAGACTGTTCTCAGTAAATCTCCCGTGATACCTTTCATGAAGCCAAAGCTCCTTTTTACACTACATCTCTTTGCTAGCTGATGATCAGGAATTGCTGTTTAATTATGAATTTTTTTCTTGATTTTTTTTGGGGTTGTGGGAGGAAGATGCTCTGAAATAATTGGAAGAAAGCAGCTTTTAGATAATCTTTTTGGCTCCCAATCACAAACCACCACAAGAACAGAATCTCAGATAAGGAGAGAGATGATGCATGATGAGCTTTTTAGACCTCTTTTTTTAATACTTGTTGGTAACCAATGACAGTCCTTTTGATGGTACTGGTAGAGCAAAATAAAGTATTCCATAGGTAGTTTAAAACAAAGCACTATAGTTCCAAGAGACAGACAGATATGTATAAACAGTGATCCCCAACAACATGACAAGGGACCCAACCCAACCCAAGCTCTAGCTTCTCTCTCTCTTTTGGGATGGAATTGGAAACTCAACTTCTCCATGCTTATGCTTATCCCCTTCCTCTCTCTCTCTCTCTACTTGGGTTCTTTCTCATTTTATTTTTCATTGTATTCTATAGAAATTCACTTTGAGCAATAAATGTGCTTTATGACTAGCTTCAAGTTGATGATTCCTTAGCATCTCTCTCTCTGATTGAGTACATGTCTCTGTTGATGGACCCATTTTGTGGCAACCTAATTTGCTGATCTTAGGAGAGAGAAAGAGAGAGAGAGAGGCCCCACATGAGTGATTGCTTGCTTGCTGGAAATGGTTTTGATTTTGAATATTCTTGATCTACAAAATGGTCCGAATGCATTCAAGTCAAATAGTACTCGACCGTGATTTGTTTTAGGCCTATTGGATAGGCTTCTGTATAATAGGCCACGTCAGGGTCAGGGTCAGGGTCTGGGTCAGGGTCAGGGTCAGGGTCTGGGTCAGGGTCTGAGTCCGGGTCTCAGTGGGTGTACTCTGAAACTGTATAGTAAATTAAAACTATGCACGCGCGAGCACCTGATTGCAAATGTGCAATAACATGTAGATACAGGTACGGCCATAAATTAAGTGTGTTCTTGCCCTGTCTTGTCGCATTGTCCTAAAATGCCAAAAACACATTCAAACTCGTGCCTTGTCTTGTTTGAAATATTGAAGAATGAAAATAATGTTGTGCCACTAGGCCCACTACTCAAGTTGGTTGATGAGTTTGATATTTTCTATTTTAGTTATTTTAGTTATCAAACGGATATAAGATTTTACTAAAAGACTTTAGCTTCTTACAAAACCGATGTAGAATTACAAAGATCACTATATAATCTTCTTGTGTAGTTGTAGTTGACAAATAAGATGTTTTGGCCTGACTACTTGTGTCTTGCCATACTTGTTTTAATTACGTTCGGTCTATGCATACTGTGTTTGTGTTGGTTCGACCGATTTTATACCTCTACATGTAGAAAAGAGTTTTCAGCATAAGATCACTAGCCCTTGTAACTAAGAAGAGAAGGTATCTCTCTCACCTAATTGCATTTAGTAAAATAATGTCAATAATAACAACAACAACAACATAGAATGATCAATGAAGACACGACGTGATTAAAATTAATCACATTAATCTTGATCGCACTGTCAACAAACGCCCACTACAAGCCGGCCAACCGAAAGCAAATAAAAAAAAAAGCTCCTAGCTTAATCCACTTGATCAAATATTCAAATCAATAAATCACACACACCCTGCTAGACCATGATCCTAATTAAATGAAATGCTTTTGTTTATTGTGTTAAATTAATTAGATTAAGGTAATGATGGAAGGGCTAGAAGATCAGATGATTGGTCCCTAAAACCAGGCCAGACAAATTAAACATTGCAATAACACGTATCATGTGCAATGGACAATGCTGCAGTGGGAATCTACCTTTTTTGCCCATTCTTTCCTTGTGTTCCTGACATTTCCAGCAAAATGCAGGTTGGAAAGTAGCCAATGTCTAGTTTTGCACTTTTAAGTTTTAATTCCCACTCTTTTTTTTTTTTTTAATAATCTCACTATAATAATCCACACCCATACCTGAAAAGACCTATTATGCCCTAATAACAACACCAATAATGATGATCATAGTCCATTAGTCCCCCACTTTTATATGTTTTCTTTCTTTTTTCATCAAGAAAGAGTCGAGTGGTGGGTGAGAAGATTTATCGAGCTCCAAATAATTGGAAACAGACTCATATGACCAACCCAAATTTTTTTTTTTTTTTTTTTATATAGGATGAAGATTTAGGTATCTTATACAACTTCTTGTGTGTGTTCATGTCTCATAAGAGTGTCCAAGACTCATGTTTTATGGTGGATTCTACATCTTTTATGTATTCTTTTAAGAGAGCGAGACTCAATTATTTACGGTAGCTTTCATATTTTTTATGTAAGATACCGATGTAATGTACAAAATCGTGTACGTAATTTGTAATTCATTTAATTATATGTCTGAGTTTGGATCTAAGAAAAATGCAAATCAAATTAACTACCTTGGCAGGTTATTACTTATTAGATAGTGATTTGTGAGAAGCAGGTGGTTTTGCCTACGTAGATTGTGATGGAAAATAAATGACATCACAAAATATCAACATGCAATTAAATTAAGTGGATGAAATATAATCATGAACAAATGTGTTGTCTTAAACATGCTGTAGTCCACCATTGGGAAAAAGGTCTGAGATTGATGTAGTCCACCATAGCCTATAGTCCAGTAATGCAGTTTTGGGCTACTTTAAAGGTATTTGGGCCATGGAGAGCATGGCTTACTTGCTCAGCATTTTTTCCCAATCAAGGGCTTTGCAACAAGTATGTCCCAATGGACGTCATTGCCAAAGTGAACAGTACATGATTAGCCCCCCTACTTCTCTACATTCGTTTTGAAGGTCGAGTTCGAGTAGCATGAACAAAAAAAAACTAGGAAAAAAGACATAGTTGTAGACTTGTAGTGAAGGTTTAATAGTGTGGCCAATAGGAATAAGAGTAGCAATCTTTTAACTCTGCTCGAATTCCATGTCAACTTACCAAGTTTGAGTTGATTATGACACAATCTGTTACATGAACACTAAACAAGTCAGATTAGTGTCAAACACAAATAACTTGATTTTGACACAATAAACCGATTAACGACTATCATAAAAAAAGACTTTATAATTCAATTTGGGAATGATCTGTCTTATTTGCATGCCATCTCATGCTTTAATTTTAGAATAACTAGTACTTGAGTTCTTTGTATGCCACTACTTGCTTGTCTTTATAATCTCATAACTTAGATGAATACTAGTTAGTTAAGATAAGGGACTAATTTTCTTTCATTTCTTAATATATATGGAATGAATTCGTGAGTGAGTGAATAAAATATTTATTTTTACAATTTTTTTAGTATTAAAATCAAATTGGTTTTTCATTGTCCTAATGTAGTAATGTGCACATTGAGATGTCTTTTTGCCCAATTTGGGAGGTCTCAAGGACCCAAGGTCCACACTCCACACTTAGTTGCTTCAAGATGCATATCAAAATGCTTCAAAGTGCACATCATAATAATAATGTAAAAGTGGCGAGTCTAGTTTAGTAATAAAATTAGTTAGAGTTTAAGTTTTTAAATCATGATATATCATATATGTGAGTTGATAGAATACCACATGATTAATAGATACATTCAGTTAGTATTGATTGATTTGACATAATTAATTATAGGGATTAATTTATAATTGACTGTTCTTCAAAACAAATACGATCCAAAATGTTGGCAAAAAAATGTTGACTTAGACATTCAGTAGGTGTATTGTATATGAATTTTAAAAAACTTTTTAAAAAATTCGTAAAAGTTTATATGTATTCAATTAAAAATTTTAAAGAGTCTATAAAAGTTACGTGGTATTCAATTAAGACCTTTAATAACTTTTAAAAAATCTATAAAAGTCTAGGTGTATTTAAAAAGTCATTGACTTTTATAAAATTTATTTAATAATAGATTTTAATAGACTCTAAAAAACTTTTATATGTATTTCAAAGTCATTATAAATTCGATTTCTTTTCTGCGAATTTCTATAGATTATGTAGAACTCTACTTCTGTAAAAATCTATAAATTATACAAAAGTATATTACTTAAAAAAAAATTATAAAAATTTATATAAATCTATATACAATACAAGTTATACAACCTTCTCAATATTATTTTCTTTGTTGGTCTTTGTAGTTGTTTGTGTTGTTCTTTTTTTCTTTTGTTATTCAAGGGAAAATGTTTGGAAAACGACACGAACTGTTAATTAATTATATAAAATAAGAAACCAGAACTAATCCCATCAGTACATAGAACTGATCATAAACCCATCTCAACCGTCCAATCCATCTCCACCTATTCATATAAACCCTCATATTCTTAACCCCACTCTTGGTGCCAGCAAAAGCTAGGGTTTGCAGAGCTCCCGCCACCACCACATTTCAGATCTCATCTCTGCAACTTCACATTCACGAACATGGCAACTCAAATGAGCAAGAAACGAAAGGTCACCTCCTCCCTACCCTGTTTGTTTCGAAAGAAAATCAGTCTTAGTTTCCCGAGAAAACCATTCTTAGTTTCAACTAATGCGGTTATCTTTGTGTTTGGTTACAGTTCGTCGCGGACGGAGTGTTCTTCGCCGAGCTGAACGAGGTTCTGATGAGAGAGCTTGCCGAAGATGGCTACTCCGGCGTCGAGGTTAGGGTCACACCAATGCGCACTGAGATCATAATCAGAGCTACTCGGACCCAAAATGTTCTCGGTACGATTCCAGTTTTAAATTTTCAAATGCTCGATTTTTTTTTTTCTCTATCATTCAAGTAAGTATTTTTCTTTTTTATAAAGTATTGATTGTTTGTGGGATTTTATAATAATGATAATAGGCGAGAAGGGAAGGAGGATTAGGGAGCTGACCTCAGTGGTTCAGAAGAGGTTTAAGTTTCCAGAAAACAGTGTGGAGCTTTATGCTGAGAAAGTTAACAATAGAGGGCTTTGTGCTATTGCCCAGGCTGAGTCTCTCCGTTACAAGCTTCTCGGTGGCCTTGCTGTCCGCAGGTATGTATTCTAATGAAATGGTTTTCTTTAGATTTGATAGTGAGGCATGCTTTCATTATAGTACATTGTTTCGGTTGAATATTTTGAATCTATTATTTGGTCCAGAAGCTTTATTTATAATTCAACAATGTGTTGTTTAAATGAGACTTCTTTTTGTTCGTTTGTTTTGCTTATTGCCTGAATTTTGTATCTGGAAAATGTACTGTATGGTTTTGCCAATTGGTTTATTGTTAGATATGGGGTTATGTCATCTACAAAGCAGATTGGTGTTCTCCTACCAACTTTGTGTCGGAAGATGACGAAATTGATTTTCATCCTCCATGCCATCATTCTTGTGGAATGACCTTGTTTTCATGCAGTAGCCGTAGGGAGGGTACATGGTTAAATATTGCTATCTGTTTCTTTTAGTTCCCCTGTTTACAACCAGGTTTTAGCTTTACTTCATCTATATTCACAGCTATCTATGTGATTCTATGGGCCATTGCTATTGGTTAGTTATGGTCCTAAGTCTCTGGTTATCATTTTACCAGGTACTGAGTCATTTATGAAGCTAGTGGGCTATTGTTGTACTGGGTTTGGTTTATGAATGCTATTACTTATTCGACAATGTTCTCTTGAAACAGATTGGGGATGGGACATTGTCCTTTTTTTTTTTGTTATTGTATTTGGTATTTGAAATACATGTTGTATGGTTTTGTCATTTGGGTTTTTTTTTATGTGGTTTTATGTCATCTACAAAGCAGATTGGTGTTTTCCTACCTACTCTGTGTCGGAAGATGACGAAATTGATTGATATCCTCCGTGACATCATCCTCGTGAAATGCCCTTGTTTTCATGTAGTAACCTTAGGGAGGGTACATGGTTAAATACAGCTTCCTGTTTCTTTTACTTTCTTGCTTAGTACCTGGTTTTAGCTTTGCTTCGTCTATAGTTGCAGCCATTTATGTGCTCCTATTGGAATTGGACCAGTACTGTTGAATAGTTTTGTTCCTAGGTCTATTGCATAATGGGTTTTTGTTAGATGTGGTTCGATGTCATCTACAAAGCAGATTGGTTTTTTCCTACCAACTTTGTGTCGGAAGTTGACGAAATTGATTGACATTCTCCATGCTATAATCCTTGTGAAATGCTCTTGTTTCATGCAGTAACTGTAAGGAGGGTACATGTTTCTAATGGACCGTCACTGTTAGTTTTGTTCCTAAATGTCCTCTACTCATCATTCTACCATGTAATGAGTCATCTATAAAGCAAATATATTAATTGTCTGGGTTGCTTGTACTTTGACAGTGCTACTCCTGACAAACCTCAACAATAACAAGTTTTTTTTCTGGCTTTCATTTTGAACTGTAAATAAAGGACCTTCAGAGAAAATGTAGTATCTGGTAATCAGGCTATTGTTTTTGGAATTAGTGGCTTCTGTGATATTTATATGCCTTTGAGTAGAAGAGGGAGAGTGATGTTCCACTTTGCATCAAAATATGATGCATTCCATATGATTTTTGGTATTGGTTTTGTTCTATTATTTCTAAAGATGACAATTTCTGATTCATGGTTGGACTCTACAATTCTATGCAACTTTACATATTGAATGGATTTGTAATTACTAATTTACCACTGGCTGTTCCTTTCAGGGCCTGCTATGGTGTTTTGAGATTTGTCATGGAAAGTGGGGCAAAGGGTTGTGAGGTTGGTCACTATCCATTTCTAATGCTTATTTTTCCTGTCTTACTTTTAATGCGATGTCAAATGTTATTGGTACATTAACTGGTAATATATTATTGGTGCATCAACAGGTGATTGTCAGTGGGAAGCTAAGGGCACAGCGAGCCAAGTCCATGAAGTTCAAAGATGGATACATGATCTCATCTGGTCAGCCAGTCAATGAATACATCGACTCTGCTGTGAGGCACGTCCTTCTCAGACAGGTTTGTCCCAATCCCCCTGTTCCTTTGCTTTCCATTGGGTTTTATTGGTAGCAAATGGTTTGTTAGTATTTAGTCGTCTGATCATTTTTGTGTTTGTGTACAGGGAGTACTTGGTATTAAGGTCAAGATTATGCTTGACTGGGATCCCAAGGGCAAGCAAGGCCCCACAACCCCGTTACCTGACCTTGTTACTATCCACCAGCCAAAGGAGGAAGAGTATATCAGATTGGTACCAGCAGCAGTAGCAGCACCTATTTTGGCCGCAACTGATATTGAGGTCCCAGTCCCAGTGGAAGTGGCTTAAAGTCCTTCACATATGTTCTGAAATAGTCATCCATTTTTTGTCACTTGGGTCTTGAGTGTTTTAATTTTATTTTCTTTGTGGCAAATTATGCGTACCAAAAGATGGAGCGGAGGTTTCTCAAATTTTGTCATATGGTTTAATATTTCTTAATTTTCTAATTGTTTATGTTCTCCCTACCCCTCTCCCTCTCTCCCACCGTGTTGTTTGGCCTGTCTCATTTGTTGACTTCTGGGCAGTAGTACAGCACACTGACCACACCAATGGGGCCATTATGCACATGTTTTTCAATTCAATCCACAGTCAAATTAAAAGTTTTAAGAAAAGGCTGCCCGTACTTAACCCTAACAAAACACTTTAATCATGATGTTGCCCTTTACCAAACTCTTGGCTCATATGAACATGAGCCTTACTTTAGGCATATGTATTCCCCTTACCTAGATCCAACCTACATTTGCGCAATGGATACAATCTGCTCGTGGTAAAACTTCATATATCCATATCAGAAGATCAGGCCCATCACTTCTTCTTGACTTGGATGATTTGCCTGCAGGAGGATCATCGATGGTTGGAGAAAGAGATAGAAAGCTGACTACTTAATTCATGTATCTATGGGTACTGTGTTTCACCTTCACGTACCCTTCATTCTGGTGCAGTGGTGCTACACTTTCAGTCATGCTAAGTTGGCATGGGATCACCACTCACCAAATGGGCAGCACCAAGACCAAAGTGAAGACCAAGTGGGATCTGTACCACACCCTCCAAACTGAGAAAATTCTTATCCTCAAGTAAAGAATAAAACTACTATTACACTAATTAAATAGAGAGACCCTTTTCCTAGTTTCTGTCATTCTTCTTGCTTACACACACTCAGAGTCGGACAGAGTTAGTCCTCTCTCTCTTGGAGCTGGTCTTGTAACTTGCTTGTTCAACAATGTGGTCGTTTCTGTGTGCTGCTGTCATGGTTTTCTATGTTCCTCTGCCTCCAGCCTTCATACTTCATAGATGAATAATGAATTTCCCCAATAAGATCAGTTCCCTGAGTTTGGATTAGTATATCCTCGAGGATGATTATCAGAACCAACCCCCAAATGATGAGAGTGTTGAACACCAGCAACATGGTGATTGGTGATCAATGGTTTGAAGAGCAGCTGGAAGATGATCTCAAATGGTCTTTTGCTTTGAATGGGTATTCAAACACTATCATACATAAAAGTTCACATCTTTTCCACCAACTTTTTCACATTATTTTACTCACACTTCGATCTTTGATCACATGCATAACAATAGCATACACTTGGTTTAGATTTTGATGCAAGTACCTTTAAGATTTTCTGTTACTAGGTCAGTATCAAGTTCAAATTTTTCCTAGAAAAATCACAACATGCAAATACTAGTGCTTTCATTTTCAAACTAGTTCTAAATACCTGGGTCTCTCTCTCTTTCAGTGTGTTGCATGCAGGATCAAGCGAGTTCCAAGACAGAAGTCTTTTGGACTCAAAACGATTTGGAAAGGTTTGCTAGCTTTCACAATACAGAGACCACAATCACACATTAATCAATTGGTTAATAATATTTCTCTCCTAAGTCCTAATTTTTGGTATTTAGGTTCTAGTGATCAATGGAAAGTTGCAGAGTGCTGAAAAAGATGAGTTTATTTACCATGAGTGCTTGGAAAGTTGCAGTATTGTTTATGCCAATACAATTTCTCCCACATCTCAATTTCTTTTAGTTTGCATTTTTTTTTTGTGTGTGTATCATTATACTAAGTAAATTGGTTTCAGCCCAAAAACCATATTCATAATGGGAGGTGGCGAAGGATCAACAGCTAGAGAGACACTCAAGTACAAAGATATAGAGAAAGTTATCATGTGTGATATTGATAGGGTATGATGCCCATCAACAAACATTTGGATACAATTTAAGTGAAAACTAAATGATCTTTCATCTTGCTGTATATGTTATTATCCCAATGCATTTTATTTTTGTGGGTTATAAATGTGTATATGATAGGCCTAGTATCATGAGCAAACACAGAATTTGGTTAATTTATTTGGTTGTGTAGCACTGTTACTGTTCTTCTTGGTACATTCGCATGATCAGATGGTGTTGTTCTTATCTATCTTGATCAGCACAAACATGTTATTGCAAGTAGTAGTCAATTTTTGCCATGCTCATCTGACAGCAAATCAGGAAGCGTTTTGTGATGATAGGCTTCACATTGTTTTTAATGATGCAAAGTGAGTAATTTGTCTTTTTTTTTGCCTTATTTTTGTCTCTCAATCCAAAATGAAGACTTCCATTTCAAAAAATCCAAAATGAAGAGTTCATGACAAGTATTATGAGCTGAAGACAAGTTTGATGTGATTGTGGAAGACCTACCAGACCCAATAGAGGGAGGGGCTTGCAATCATCTTTACACCAAACCCCTCTATGAGCAAATGATAAAACCCCATCTCAGCGACAATGGTATCTTCGTCACTCAAGTATGTCATACATTTGTTTGGATATGACATTACATTAATTAAAAGACTTATATGAAACACTGCTTGTAAAATTTGTTCATTTCTTGAAACTTTTGAAAGTAATTTCTTTCTCTCCCAACACAGGCTGGTCCAGCAGGAATTCTTTCCCATAAGAAGATCTTCACATCACTATATAACACTGTAAACATGTGTTCAAATGTAAGCCCATTTTCATTCAAATCATGTAAACTATGTTTATGAAAGCGGTTTTCATGTCATTGATCTATATATACTTTCTGCAGATGTGGTTGCATACACAGCTCATGTGGATGGGTTTTGGTATGTAAAAATTAATTTGACCACCATGACCTTAGTAGTACTGACAAGGGATTTTCTATTGAAAACCTTGTTTATGTTGCATTTGATTTCGGTGCTGAACTACTAATATATGTACAGGCTTCAGAACAACCCCTCAAATTGGATGTCGAAAAACTAAACCGCAGGATCCAGGAAAGAATTAGAGGGTAGTTGCTCTATTTAGATGGTGCTTCCATTGTATCATCCACTGTAGTAAAGAAGCTGATTTACAAATGGTAAGTTCGAAGACAGTTTCGATAAACGAAGAATTAACCTCTTATTTATGCATTACTTTTTCCATCTAGTCAGGAATTTAACACTTGATCATCTTTATACTTAAATTGCATGTTTGTGAATCATAATCCATTCCTATACTGAAAGTCAGCTTATTTCTTTGCAGGCTTCTGAAAGAAACTCATGTCTTCACTGAAGAAAATACAAGGTCCATGTATGGACATGGACTCACTGATGATGTACAAGAGCATGGGGTCTAATGTGCTATTAGAAGGAAAAGCAACGATAAAGAATAAAAGCATTTGGACATGTAGTCTCAGAACTAGCTATATATACTTTAAGCTTTTTAGAGAAATCATTGGCTCAAATCCATAAAGTAGTCAGATTCCAAAAGATTTTTAAACCATACTACATTACTATTTGCCACTGCACTAGTCCCCACCTTTTGGTGCATTGTTAGAGCAAAACCCAGATCAACACTTCATAAATGCAAGTTTTTCTCTACAGTTTTCAAAGAATAAAATTAAAATACTATAAATAAAAATAATTTACCAAAAAAAAAACTATAAAAATATGAAGAAGTGAACTATCTTTGAATTGTTAGACTCACACCAATACGACGACGTTTCAAAGGTTTTGTCCACCACGTAAGAGAAGTTTTATTTTCGTTTTTTGAAATTGGAAGGGAAAAAATTCGAAGGATGGGGGGCATAACTGTAATGTTACACAAGTTCGAGCTTCTTCGTATATAAACCCCCTAATCCATTCGAAAATCAAAATCCTTCATCTCTCAGTGGGTTATCTTCCTCTACACCCCGCCAATTACACCCCTCTCACAGTCTCACTCCCTCAATATTCTCTCGTGGATTCCAAATCTACCCTTCCTTGTATCCCGTATTTACGGCCATAACCTCACCGTCCTCCTCCTCCTCCTCAAAATGGCGGTGCGCCTCACGCCGAACGCGATCCCGGCGATCGTAGCCGGCGACTTGAACTTGAAGCCACTTGTGCAGGTCACCGACGTCAAGCTCATCGGGTCGCAGGAGAGGTACCGTCTCATGATCTCCGATTCCGTTTTCACTCAACACGCCATGGTCGCTACGCAGCTCAACGACCGAGTCAGGGATGGCCGATTCAAGAAAGGCTCCGTCGTCCAGCTCATCGAGTACATGTGCAGCGACGTCCAGAACCGCAGGTCCGTCTCTCTCTCTCTCTCATTTTCTATTTTGGTTATTTACGATTTATTTTGATTATTATTGTGTGAGATCATTGCTCGTGATTAGCTTCCCTAATTGCTTCTTTTTGTGCTTAGAAAAATGCTGGAAATGTGTTTGTGGTAATTTTAGGATTTTAAATTCTTCCTGAATTTAAATTTTCCCCAAAATTAAATGTCGTTGTGGTAGTTTGAGCAAGGACCAGAGGCAATTTGCGTTTCAAGAAATTGAGTTTTCAAAATTTGATTAAATCAGTCTTTAAGCTAAAATTAAGTGAAGAAGTAAAAGTTGCACTGTATATAACTGAAAGTTCAGGTTGTTTGGACTGCCTGTTTGTAGCTTGTCTCTAATAATTGAGTATTTTATTTTGATTTTTTGAATTGGTGCTATCAAGCTATTATATGTATCATGCAAATCTGTGCTTGAAGTTCATGTAACTTGAAGAAAAAGAGTGTTATCAGAGCTAGGATGATTTGTTTGAATAACAAGCTACGAATACAATGAGGTCCATTTGTATTGGAGAAAAGAGAACCTAAAAATTAATGTAACTAGAGAACTTAAAATGAATGTAAGCTGCAAAACCTTGTGAATGAATGTAAAGAGTCAGGACATTTTGATAGAAGAATTTCTGCTGTCTTTGATTGATACTTTGTTATGTTTTTCTGCTTCATAGTGTGCAGTGAGTTTTGACCTTGTACTCTTTGTACAGGATTATTGTTGCTCTGAACATGGAAACTATCATACTGGAGTGTGAGATTATTGGTAATCCAAAACCATATGATGGATCTGCTTCAACTGCTCAAAAAGCATTGCCTAATAGCAATTTTGACCAGTCATCCAGGTATGGCAATAATCACATGACTGCCCAGGTTCCCAATGTGCAGAATCTCAGACCTACTTTTCATCCTGAAATCTCTGTTCACAATGCCCCGATTCTCAGACCTACTTTTTGTCCTCAAAGCTCTACTCACAATGTGCCGAATTACCGAGCTACTGTTCAGCCTTCTTACACACCACCTCCACAATACAAAAATCATGGCTCAATCATAAAGAATGAAGCACCAGCAAGGATCATACCTATTAATGCTCTGAATCCTTATCAGGGAAGATGGGCTATCAAGGCAAGAGTCACAGCGAAAGGGGATCCCCGTCGGTATAATAATGCTCGAGGAGATGGTAAGGTTTTCTCTTTTGACCTCCTTGACTCTGAAGGAGGGGAAATACGAGTGACCTGCTTCAATGCTGTTCTTGACCGCTTCTATGATATTATTGAGGTTGGTAGAGTCTACTTGATTTCTAAGGGTAGCTTAAAACCTGCCCAGAAGAACTTCAACCATCTGAAGAATGACTGGGAGATAACTTTGGAGGCAAGTTCAACTGTGGAGCTTTGCCCTGATGAAGATGGTTCTATACCAGAACAGCAATTTTCCTTCAGGCCTATTAGTGAAATTGAGAATGCTGATAGTAATTCTATAATTGATATTATTGGTATTGTGACTGTTGCAAACCCTTCAGTTCCTGTTATGAGAAAGAATGGCATGGAAACTCAGAGGAGAATTCTGAATCTAAAGGATTGGTCTGGTAAGAGTGTTGAGCTAACCCTTTGGGGGGATTTCTGCAACAGGGAAGGTCAAAAGCTGCAAGAGATGTTGGATTCTGGGGTTTTTCCAGTTTTAGCTGTCAAAGCTGGGAAAATTAACGACTTCAGTGGGAAATCCATTGGAACAATTCATTCTACACAGCTATTTATAAACCCAGATTCCAATGAGGCTCGTAGTTTGAGAGACTGGTTTGATCGAGGTGGTAAGGATGCTGCTTCCCAGTCCATTTCTAAAGACATTGTGCCAGGAGGAGGAACTAAGAATGAGATACGCAAAACTGTTTCTCAGATCAAGGATGAAGGTCTTGGAAGATCAGATAAGCCAGACTGGGTCACTGTGAAGGCAACTGTATCTTTCATCAAAACAGATAATTTCTGTTACACAGCTTGCCCATTGATGATTGGAGATAGGCAGTGTAACAAAAAAGTGACAAGGTCAGGAAACAGAGGATGGCAGTGTGACAGGTGCAATCAAGAGTTTGAGGAATGTGATTATAGATATCTGCTCCAAGCCCAAATTCAAGACCACACTGGATTGACTTGGGCGACGGCTTTTCAGGAATCCGGGGAAGAGATCTTGTGTCGCTCAGCAAAGGAGTTGTACTTGTTGAAGTACGAAGAGCAGGATGAAGGAAGATTTGCAGACATAATCAGGAGCAGTATTTTCAACCAATTTCTGTTCAAGCTTAAAATCAAAGAGGAGATGTACGGTGATGAGCAAAGGGTGAAGATCACTGTGGTTAAGGCGGATAGGGTGAACTATTCTGCAGAGAGCAGAAACATGCTTGATCTGATTTCAAAGTTAAGTTGGTAATGAATAAGATCCAGTTCAATTAAATAGTTTTAGATGCAGTGGATTTCATTCTGCGGAGATTAGTGTTTACACTTTCTATTGGATTAAGCTAACACAGAACTTGTTGATAGTGATTCTGTTGATTGATGTCAGCAGATCAGCATTTATATAGCCTTGTAAACCCTAGATGTAGTAACCGGCAACTCTGGAAATTTCTGAATTGATTTGAGGGTATTTTCTTTTTCTCTTGCCCTTTGATTACAACCAGATATTATGTAATTTCATAGTATGCAATTTGCAGCTTTCGGATTCTGGATGTTTCTTAATTTGATTATCCAGCCGAAAATAGATGAACGATTGAAAATGTTAAATGAAAAGTGAAATTCAGAATTGAGAATTCACAGTTTCCTGGCAAATAACGACATGAAGATTGAAGAGTCACATTACACGTTGGAAAAGCAAACATAAATTAAGCATTACTTAACAGATTCATGAAGATGAAAAATGATGAAGAAACTCCATCATTCACAAAGTGAATAATAAATAGTAGTTGATATCCTCAGCTCCTCTTAACAGGGTCGAAATTGGACACCCCAACTACAGCACCAATGATGACAACAAGTACAACACCACCAGCTGCAATGCTGAGCAAGAAGTTCTTGAGAGATGGAGAAACTCCGGAAGCTGCTTCGGCCACCTCAGGAATGACCATCGAGACTGTGAGTGCCGCCGCGGTCAGTCCGGTGACCGCCTTCTCCTTGAGGGAAGCCCTGACTTGGAGTCTCCCACTTGATTTTGATGCTGCCAAAGCCTTTGAGGGCCTCACTGGCAGTGGCTTGAAGAAGCTCTCTGATGAGCATTGCACCCTCTTTTGGCTTGCATTGGGTAATGGCATCGCCATTGTAACCGCTGAAGTTGCTGCCATTTTTGTCTCTACCTTGGTTCCCTTCCTAAGGCAACTGCTTTTCTTATGAGATTGTTCTGCTAGATTAAGCTTCTTGTTGTTTGGTATGGAAGATTTTGAGTAAGCTTAGATAGTCATAGAGGTGGTGGAAAGAGCTGCATAATGAACGGTGGAAACTTGTCATTTATCTTTGTCCTACGTGGCAGCCTCTCCATAGGGATTGATGGATAAGGTTATCTTATTGGCCCAATCACAATCAAGACTAAATTTTGTAGGTGGGTTCTCCTTGTTGGCAGCAGAATAGTCTTTGGGCAATTTGTTATCGGGCAGTTGGGTTGTTTTGGGTTATGTAATTGGTCCGTAGCAGTCATGGTGTGCCGATTAGATTTTATGTTGGGCTATTTAATTGGTCAATTCTAAACAAAAAGAAGTATAATTAAGAGGAAGAAAACTCATATAAAGTTTTTTACCTTTTTTTTTGCTTAAGAAAACTCATAGAGAGTTCTTGTATTTAAATACAATCAATTTACAATGAACAGAAATTCACTCAAAACTTGTACAAACAACTTCGAAAAGACAACAATATCATGTTTCCAGCTCTCACAAACCACAATGATGAAGATCTTTCTCTTCCATTGGGCATGCATTCTTCATCCAATTTACTTGTAAGAACTGTAATACAATCACACAATGAAAACTTCCTCGAGATGAATTATAACACATCCCACCTTGTCCTTTTCGTTCCAATCACTTGTGTGGAGTCCTCTTCATCCGCACCTACCCTCAACAAATTTGATGAAAATTTCAAGTTGTTAACATGACACTTCATTATTTTACATGAAAAGATCCAAAGAGTAGAGGTTGGATGATCAATGTCACCATGTAGGCAAAGTTCCATAACAAGACAGCAGACACATGCATTAACAAACCATCAAGTAATAGTAAATACCATAACCACAAGAAAATAGATGAGTATGCTTCTCATTGCCTTCTCTAACCAAATGCAGAGTTATATTATCTTTTCAGATTAGTCTGTACTAAGTCCAGGGAGTCACATAGGCCTTGACAGGCAGAATACCTGCAAAGCTTGTAGAGTCCAAAACCTAATGTAAAAGGCTACAAGGGCCATCAGCTGGTGTTGCTAAGTCCTAACTTTTTGTACATTCGCATGAAGATGATGTTAGGCACTTCAGATGATGAAAGATTCTCATGACCAAAAAACAAATTCTTTCTTATTTTAGGTATTTCACCATCAAATTTAAATAGAATCTTTTCCCTCAATCATGAAATTGAGGATTTTAACTGAAATTCTTGGTGCAAGCAATCAAGCAATGATGATTGGTTAGTTTAAAAGAAAAAAGATACATACTTGGCAGCAGAGGTAATTCTTGCACAAAGAAAAGATCACCGCGATGTGGGTAGATGTTCTGAAGCAGCTGACACTACATTGCTGAGTTGAACTTTTTGAGGCAGGAGATTATATTTTATACCAAGCTCTTCAAATATTTTCTTCAGCTCTAAGACTAGTTCTGATCTCCGGCTGTTCCTTTCTCCATAGTCTTGGAAGTTTATTGTATGATTAAGATAAAGACACATTTTCATCGTGTTCACATCCTTGATATCCTTCACCACCACACTATGCTCAGGATTCCAGTGCTCATGATTGCTCTCCAAGTACCTGAAGTTTTTAATTTTTCTCAATAATCAATCGCCATAAATTAGAGGTGTGCATGTTTGTATATAGAGTACGTGAGATAGGAACTGACAAGTATTAACAAAAATGCAAAATTACAAGTAAATCGTTTACATTACAAAGAGAGAAGGAAAAAGGAAAAAAGGAGCTAACGACTAAAAGATACAAAAGAGATTAATAAAGCTCGACATCTGTGCTTGTTTTGATCAACTCTTGTTAGGAATATATCAGAAAAAGAAAACAATCGAGTGAAAGAAGAAAACCATGGTCAGGATTTAGTTCCCCAAGCAAAAAGTGATCCTAGGATAGCAGAATTACCCAACAAAACTTTTTTACTGATGAATTAATCAATATGAGAAACCTGTTTGCAGCTATTAAGCTCAGCAAGAGCCTAAACTCCAATCTTGTAAGTCATGATAATGTTTGAAATAGCACCACCAGGTTCAAATAAATGCCAACTGCTAGTATATGTATATCTAGAAGAGATATTCATGACAGTGATACAAGCTTTACAATAAGTTGTATTTTTTGAGCTGAGAGAGCCTCTAAATATAGACTGTCATATTCAATTCCAATAAATAATGGAGAAGAATAGGATGTTGGAGTCAACATACGTTTTTATTCTGGCTTTTAGTTTCTCAACAGTCTCAATCGAGGTAGAAAAATCAACAGCAAATTCAACAGAATCACCCATCTCCTCCGGGCTCCTAAAATAGTTGCTGATGGGTTTACAAGCCAGTACTGAATTTGGATAGCATATTAACTCCTTGTCATATCTTAAGAAGATTGTTGTCAATATGTTCATCTCTTTAACAATCATCTGTGAGGTTTCAATGTGTCAAGTAAGGTTGTTTTAGAAGCAGTAAGGAAATTTTTGGATTACGGAATTACCTGTACTCCATCAACAACGCAACGGTCTCCTACATCAAATGGGTGCATCACAAAGACAAATATGATGGCTTCAAACACAGTTTTAGCAGTAGTACCAAACACAAACGCCACCAGTAAAAGCTGAGATGATATAAAGACCAGTATTTTGGTTGTCAAAAAACCCATCAGAAGTAACCAGACTATAAGGATTACAGGAAGCGAAATCCCTGAGGCAATCCTATTCAGCTCCTCTATGGCTGTTTGATCATCATTTAAGGTAAACACCAGTAATTTGCGTTCATTGTAAACCTTCACCTGCAAACAAGAACAATTATAAGAGTCATAAAGTGAAACCTCTTGGAGAAGGTTCTGATCTCCTATGTCAATGTTCACACCATGATAGAACTAAGATCCAACCAGAGGGTAGTTTTAAAGACTTAAGTTCTATGTGGTAGTGTTAGTATTATACAGTGTAAGTTTCACAGTACAGAAGTGTCAGATAAATACAAAATGTAACTTTTGCAGATTATGTGCACTCATCTGGAAAAAAGCAGATACAAAGATTACATATAGTAAAAGAATAAAGTGAATCAAATAAAGAAGTTACCAGCCAGTTCCTCAAAGAGTTTCTATTGATCTTTTTACTTGCTGCTGGTTCTTCAAGCTGAGGAAGTACAAGGTCGACCTCTTCCGTTACCAAGAAGTGCTTGAGGTCATCTTCCTCAATATATCTAGTCCATTAAACAGATTAAAAGTTAAAATAGGAAGAGACTGTAGATAAAAATGCAAGTCATTATAAAGCTGGAGGAATTTTTTGAAAAGAAAGAAATTCTCACTCGCTATCTTTACAGCCTACATTATTGAAGATATGATTAGCCACGGCACTTGCATCCAACTCCCTAGTAATCTTCTTCTCATCATAAATACTGTCAAGTGTCTGGGAGAAGAAAGAGAACCAAGAACCCATTACACTATTAATCAACTCTTCCATAGTCCTAGAATTTTTCTCCTGAATCATTTTTTCAGGCTTTTCTACAGAATTCACCACTTCCTTCCACTTGTTTTTGTCTTTCTTCGAATTTCTCAAACTCAACTGGCTAGTCTCCGGCTGACGCCCTGAAAGGACATGGAGAACACACTGATGAAAGATTGCTTCTTGAATCCAATTAAAGAATCTCGTGCACTGATAAGAAGAGGCTAATAACTTCACAAACCCGTTCTTCACCAGCCATATGGCTGCTCCAATTAGAGAAGAAGCCATAGCCCTTGTAATATAATGTAGAATCCTAGAGGTTTTCCTTGACCTCTTTACCCCACGTTGAAACAACAAAGCCCATGCCAGAAGATTGAAACCGAACCAAATAAAAACCTGCACACTTCCCTTTAACCCATGAACCAAATACAGAAACTTATATGTAGGCAGCAACTTCATTCTAACCAAGAAACCCAGAACAATATTGACAAACGATTTTGTGACCAATCTACCACCCAACACAACCAACACCATAGCACACCATTTCCATAGTTCCAATCCCCAAAACATCCTATCTTCCAACTTATCAACAGTGAAGGAAGCAATTAAAATCCCTAGAATGCACACAAATGCAACCCCCTCAATCAAGACCCACATTTTCAACTTGTTACCGGACTTTTTACTCCCCTTTTCATCATGATCATCCACGACACCCGGTGTTCTAATCAACGGTGTTTGTGGGGTTATAGGGGCTGACCTTAGAGTGTCTGTTGGAGTAGTGGCAGTTGAGTTCAATTGGGTATTTTCTTCAGTCAACTTCACTTCACTAGGATAAGCCATCCTCGGAAGCATACTCGAAGTGGGACTTGGTCTTGTAATCTCTGGAGAAGCAGAGCCTGCGACTGTGGACATTGGGAGGAGGCTCTGACGCTCCGTTAGCTCAAGATTCGAGCCTCTGCTTTCATTGTTCAAACTGATATGCTCTTCTTCGGTGTCCAAAATCTGCACAACGTAATCGTTTGTTCCTCTCTTCTCCTCCACGCCTTTTCCACCTTCCATGCTCACTTTTCTTCTCTGTCGTCACAGTTGCACAAGATTCGTCTCCGCACTTCTTCTTCCCCGGGTAGCACTTTATAACCGCGAAATTAACAAACAATATGTAACCCGAAAAAAAAAAAATATATATATATATATATCAATTCACTTGATTATAAAATTTAGAACATGATAGATGCCATACAGCTAGTACTATCCTCGTATTATAATTTCTGATGTTATTGTAAAGAGGAAGTCTTCCATGCTAGAAAAAAAAATATATATATTTTTTGTGTGTAAATAATTAAATATTCACTTGACTGTTATAATACCAATTAGAAAATAATATAAAAAATATTATGTCTTCCTATGTTTTCATTTTTACGTGTTTTCATTTTCACCTTCATATTTTTTTTACTAATAATTAATCCAACTAATTAGATAATGACATGTGGTCAAATCAATTAATAAATTAAAGGGTTAATTACATATATATAACTCAACTATACACCAACCATCAGTTGGGTACCTCTAGTTTAAAAACTTTCATTAGGGTACATCAACTTATGTTTTTTGTTAATTGAATACCTCCGTTAGTCCAACTGTTAGTTTGACCGTTATCTGCTGAGTTGGTGCTGACGTGGCATAGACGAACCCCACCATTAAATATTAAAAAATAAACATGTAAACCAAAAATAATAAAAAATTAATAAAACCCTTACAATTTATATAAAATTGAAGAAAAAAAAAGAATCCACTTGCAAACAACCCCTCCCCCCGTCTTCTCCTTTCTTCTGCAACTCCACCCTACACCCATCCCTCTTCTTTTCTTTTGCTTGTTTCTTATTCTTTCTTCTGCTTCTTCTTCTTACTTCTTTTTGGGACGCCCATTCTTTCTGTTTTCTGCTTCTTCTTTTCTTTTCCCTTCTTCTTTTTCAACAACCCCTAAACAGATCCACTCAAATTTACAAATATAAAATAAAATTACAAAAACAGTAATAAAGCTAATAAAAATTGAATCTTCGAATCATTGAATCATTGATTTGCTTCCAGATTGACAATACACCCCAAAAATCAATTGCAAGCACACCCAAAAAAATTGAATTATTTTTTCTAGAGAATTGAATAAAACAATAAATAAACAGAAAAAAAAAGTTGAGAGCCCAGCAACCCAGCAGCGCCAAGCCTTTTTTCCTCTGAATTCTCTCAGTGATGGAGGTCCTGGCAGAGGTCGACCTCCTTGGCGGTCCAAAAGCAGGAGTCCGAGTATTAGATCGGGTCTGTTCGGGGAGAGAGAGAAGGGAGTGACAGAGAGGGAGAGTGAGAAAGAGAGAGAAAATGACGTGGCTTGGTGGGGGTTTGCAGAAGGTTCTCGGTCGGTGGCCGGAGACGAGGAGGGCTCGGGGCTCCAGATTGGCGGTCGCTGACGTCGCCGGCCCCTTGGGTCTGGCAGTGTCGATCCCAGCAGAGAGAGAGAGAGAGAGATGCGGCTGCGAGGCTAGGAGGGGGTTGCCGACGCGAAGGAGGAGGTACCTGGTGGCCGGAGATTAGGAGGGAGGTGAGTAGGTTGGGTGGCGGACTTGGGGAGAGGGAGGGAGAAGGGTGTGGACTGCGAGTTGCTGGCCAGAGACGGGGAGGGAGGCGAAGAGATGAGGGTTGATGTGCATGATCTAGTTTTGTTCCTCTACATTCAGTCGTACAAGAAGTTGCTGCCCCGGACGCACAAGGACTCGGCTGCCGTCGTCGATGTTTGGCCTTCGACGTCTGCTTTCGATGGAGGAGAGTTTCTGGGTTCTGAGCTTCTTTCTGGCTGTGCAGGGGAGGCGGAGGATGGCGGTGGGGATGCTGAGTTCTGACTTTCTGGGCTTTTGTTTTTGTTTTTTTTTTAAATTAATTATTTTTTAATATTTTATATAAATTGTAAGGGTTTTATTAATTTTTTATTATTTTTGGTTTACATGGTTATTTTTTAATATTTAATGGTGGGGTCCGTCTATGCCACGTTAGTGCCAACTCAGCAGATAACGGTCAGACTAACAGTTAGACTAACGGAGGTATTCAATTAACAAAAAACATAAGTTGATGTACCCTAATGAAAGTTTTTAAACTAGAGGTACCCAACTGATGATTGGTGTATAGTTGAGGTATATATATGTAATTAACCCTAAATTAAATAGATTGCTTGAGCCTTATTGCTAAATAGCAATGTATAAATTTGTAAATTTAACTAAAAGTATAAGCTAAATTTTGCATTTAGCCTTACATGTTGCTTTTAGCAATGTACATGCCTTAGATATGCCTTAGATAGGAGTGAGACTTTGTTTCCACTTTCCAGTTGGGTCTAGAGAATAGGACGCAAGAAAACTTGGTGGGCTAGGACACGTACATGGCCACAGGCCCAGAGATTGACTGCTACTCGTGGACGGCCCACATTGGCAATATGTCCAGCTCTAAAAATAGAAAAGAAGAAAAAAGGAGAGGGGTTTGGGGCCTTTCGACAATTGAAAAGAAAAAAAAAGTTTAGAATTTCGTTTAGTTATTTTAAATTTTAAACTTTAATACATATGTATATAAAAAAATAATTAAAGGTATTCTAAAAATGTCTAAAACCTAATATCCTAAAAAATATAGAGTATATAGGTTTTAATGTATAAATTATAGAATATAAAAAATATTAGGGTTTAGATTTTAGTGTATAATTAATTAAATTATACAGTATAAAGAATATACTTATTTTATTTATTCATTATACTAATTTTATTTAACAATATTTGCTCCAACGCGCATTATATTCATCTTATATCACATAAAACTTATTATATAATTTGATTTCTTTAATGTTTTCTATCAATTTAGTAGATAATATATTAAATAAATATATAGTAAAGTTTCATTATATAGGTTTTAATGTATAAATTATAGAATATAAAGAATATTAGGGTTTAGATTTTAGTGTATAATTAATTAAATTATACAGTATAAAGAATATACTTATTTTATTTATTCATTATACTAATTTTATTTAACAATATTTGCTCCAGCGCGCATTATATTCATCTTATATCACATAAAACTTATTATATAATTTGATTTATTTAATGTTTTCTATCAATTTAGTAGATAATATATTAAATAAATATATAGTAAAGTTTTTGTATTTTGATAATAATTTTTGTCATTTTCATTTAATTTTGTCGAAATTTAAAAATCTTTGAAATTTGAAATTTAATTCCTTAGCCCAGTAGACCTTTGAATTTTCCGAAAAATGATAAACCTTCTAGAGAATCTTTCTAGAGCAAATTACAATTTAATACCTCAACTTTACATGTTGTTTTAACTTAGTACCCCAACTTTCAAAACTTGCAAAAAAATACCTCAATTTTCATTTTGTGTCAAAATAGTACCTCCGTTAGTTTTTCCGTCAAATAAACCGTTATTTGCTGACGTGGCAGGGGTATTTTCGTCATTTTCTCTAAATTTTAAAAAATAATAAATAAAAAAATAATTAAAATTTCTTAATTTCATAAAAAAAAAAACAACAACAACAATTCCCAGGTCAACATTGTTTTTTTTTTTTATGAAATTAAGAAATTTTAATTATTTTTGGGCAAATTACACAAAAGTACCTCAACTAACCACCCTATATCACTTGGGTACCCCAATTTCAAAAAGTTGCAATCCGGTACCTCAATTACTGATTTTGCACGCCCAGGTACCTCCGTTAGCTTTTCCGTCTGGGAGCCGTTAATTGCCTACGTGGACTCTGACCTGGGCCACGCGGGACGCAAACCTGGCACTGACGCGGCGACCCCAGATTGGTTCCCGCCCAAATTAGCCCAGTCAGCATCTTCCCTCCAAAAACTGAGCTGCCACGTCACTTAAAATAATAATAAAATAATCAAACGTTTAAAAACAAAACAATTAAACCGGTATTGTCTTATTTTCTCTTCTTCCTCCTGATCAGTTCTTGGAAAAACGCGAAGATTATTTAGGACTTAGGGTTATTGGAGAGAACTATTGGAGAGAAAAACCTTGCATTATTGGGCTTCATCTTCTAGATCCGAGGAATCTTCTCTGGGTATCCTCTGTTCCAGTTCACCCTTCTCTCCAATGGATTCGGTATCTTGCAATTGTGGGCGAAGAGCTGTACTCTTCACTTCTTGGACTGATCTAAACCCTGGGAGGAGATTTGTCCGGTGTGCCAGTTATGGGGTATGCCTGTCTTGTTCTTGAATAAAGATAATAGGTAATTTTGTTTTTTGAAACTTGACAATTTTTTGCAATGTAAAGCGAGGAGGCTGCCAATTCTGGGAATGGGTGGACCCCCCGATGTGTGAACGCTCGAGGGTGATTATACCAGGGTTGCTTAGGAAGGCGACGATGGCTGAGGACGAGCTTAAGATAGTGAGAAGGAAGAACAAATTGCTTTTCACTTTGCTGTTGGCTTCAGGTGTTTTGATGTTATGGGTATATGCTAGCAGTTAAGGGGTTAGGGTGGGTGTTTAGGTTTTTGGGTTAACCATGGCCATAAATTTTGTGGTTTTTTTGGACTCGTTTATGCCTAAAGATACTGGGAAGGAAGAACAAGCTGTTTTTCACTTTGTTGTTGGCTTCAGGCGTTATGATGTTGTGGGTATATGCCAGCAGTTAAGGGTTTAGGGTTTAGGGTGAGTGTTTAGGTTTTTAGGTTAACCATGGCCAGATATTTTGTGGTTTTTTTGGACTTGTTTATGCCTTTATGCAATGCAAATGGTTTATTTTGAAATGGTTTATGCCTTTTATGAAATGGTTTATGGCTTTAATGCAATGCAATGCAATTGCAATTTAAATGGTTTATTTTGAGGTTCCTTTTATAGCTTCATTGTGGTGATGGCAAACACACTATTATACATAACATGGTTTAAAAAATCCCCTATTAGAATTCTCACGCCTTCTCCCAGGGTGGGTGTATGGTTTGATAATACCATGTAAAATTGGACTTTAAAATGTAAATAAGGCTCACAAGTCATGGCAAAAAACAAAAAGAGGCTCATAAGGAATACCACAAAAAACCCTGCATTCGCTTAGATAATGTCAATTACACAAAAACCTTGTCTACTTGTTCACTGTGCAATACAAAAAACCTTGTCTACTTGTTACACAAAAAACCCTGCATGTGTCAATCTGTGCAATACTAACTTCAATAACCTTGTCTACTTGTTCACCATTATGTCCAAAAAAGATATTCCCACCTGCACAAAATCTGTTGAAAGGCTCCAAAGTCCCTAACTTCACATGTATTACAAAATCACTTAAATAGCCTAGCTTCATCTGTAATTCCAAAACACAAAACAAACCATATTTTCCACACAAAAAAAGAAGCAAAATGTCAATACAACCCATTGTTCATTCTTGCCATAAAGGCAACCTGCTTCACTGAGTGTTTTGGGAGGCTGGGGGTGCTCCTTGAGTGTTGGACTGAGATGACTGAGATAGTTGAGCAGCATGAGAACCTCTTCTTCCCCTAGCACCTCTGTTGGTCTGCAAAGTACAAAACAAATCAGTCTATAGGTATGCAAATGTTCTATAAAATTCACACCATGATCATTTTGAATATTACATGTGCTCTTCCTCCTCTCCTCTGGCTCGTTGTAGATGTACTTGCCCCTCCATTTTGTCTAGCTTGAGAGCGGCCTCCTCTAACAGTGGTTGGTGCTGCACCTCTTCTCCTTGGCAAATGCCTGTGACAAGTCCTGGCATTATGGCCAGTTTGATGGCAAATGGAGCATTTAACTGTGATTTGCTCTTCCCTGCCTAGTGCAGTCATGTCAGCCAGAGGCTGCAGTGGCTCATCTGCACCCCTCTTCCTCTTCATTTTTGGTCTTCCAGGTTGTCTATTGTATTGGGGAGGTTCTGGTGGAGTCTTCCTTGTTCGCTCCCACAAACTCATACCATTGACTGGATTGATGAGGCATGTGTAAGCCTCCAAGTATTTCTCCTTGCTGTAGCATGAGGCCACATAGTCATAATGATTCATATGCATATGATTCATGACTGCCACTGCATGCAAACAAGGGATCCCAGTCAGTTGGAATTTTCTACATGCACATGTCCGATCTTCCAAATTCACAACAAAGATCTGACCCCTCCCAGCATCCACTTGGTAGCTCCTATCTCCATTCCATGTTATCACACATCCCCTGCATGCATCCTTGTTGTCCTCCACTTTTTTCACAACCTTGGGACAAATAGGTTTGTTCCATCGGAGCATTTTGTCCCTCCTAACTTGGATCCTCTTCATTAGCATAGTTCTTACCATCTCGAACATGGTGAGGATTGGCTTCCCTCTGGCTTTCAATATCACAGAATTGAAAGACTCACATATGTTGTTCAGCAGCATATCACAGTGTGGCCCACATTGAAAGTGTGATCTGCTCCAGTGCTCAGCAGGCCTTTGCTTTAACCAGACATATGCAGCATCAGAAAGTTGTCTTACTTCATCCATAGCAGTATTGAAAAGTGGAATGCAAGTGGCCCTGGCACTTTTCCACAAAGCATCCTTCAGGGCCTGACCCTTATGCTGTTTGTTGAAATTTGTGTACAAGTGCCTAACACAAAATCTTTGTTGACTATTGGGTAATATGTTCTGTATGGCTGGCAACAAACCCTTTTGCTGGTCAGTGATAAAAGTCCAGTGGTGGGAGTTGACAATGTCTAGATCATTAGCAAGTAACTCAATAAACCAAGACCAGCTGTCCTTGTTCTCTATTTCCACAGCTGCGTAAGCTATGACCCAGGTTTCTTCATTAGCATCCACACCAACAGCCACAAGCAGTTGCCCTCCATATGGACCTTTTAAGTGGCAACCATCAAGCCCCACTATTGGTCTGCAAGCTTTCTTAAAACCCTCCTTACATGAACCTAAGCACATATAACATCTCAGAAACCTCCCTTCATCCATTTCAACCTGTGTAGTGGTCCCAGGGTTTGTCCTCCTAACCTCTGCACAGTAATCCCATAGTCTCCTGTACTGCTCAGCATGTGTGCCTTCAATGATATTTTTTGCCCTCCTCAATGCCCTGTAAGCTAGCATTCTTGTCACCTTGACATTCCACTCAGATGAAACAGTCTGCTGGAATGAGTCAGTGGACCATTCTGGGGTGTTCCTGATCCTATCTAAGTACTTGTCACATATCCATTCAGCAAGAATATTCCTGTTCTCATGGATCCTCTGGCACTCATGATGCTTGTAGATCTTCTTGATTTGCAAAGTAGGTTGTTTGTACATCTTCCCCACATGGATCTTCCAAGGACAACCTTCTGCACACCTGACATTAAGCTTCAATGTTGAATTTCGAGTGAAGTGAATTTTACCAAAACCATTCTTGATTGAATATTGCTTGATGGCTGCCCTAAACATCACAGCATCTCTATAAGTTTGGCCACAAATGAACTGAGGGTCAGCTAGGTCAGTGTCAGGATTGAATGCAGGATACCTTCTGGTTGGTGCATCCTCATCATCACTACCATTGATACTCTCTAGCTCCTCTGTCCTGTATCCCTCCTCATGATCATCAATCTCTCCTACATCCAAATCTAAATTTGGTACTGAACTTGAAGGAGCCTGACTGGTGGAAGCATGATCTGTGGATCCTGGAGCAGCATTAGGTTGTGGCTCTGTAGGTTGAGAAGGATTGCCTTCCATCTCACATTCTTCCTCCACAAACCTTGTAAACCTAGTCTCATCATCATCAGGTGGGAAGTCAGGATCCATAAAGTCATTAGATTGCCCCTCAGTATTATGAACTCCCTCACCAGCTGGATCTCTATTTTCTTCATCACTTTGATCCCTCATTGGTACATCATTACCATTCAGGGTTTCTTCAGGTTCATCATCATCACCAACATGTTCAGGTTCATCATCATTTTCCTCCTCGGGATCTTCAATAACCACTGTAGATGGCATAGTGTATATGTCATCTACATACTCCTTGTGCCTCTTGTAAGCTTCTTCTGGTGTGAGATGCTCAAAATACATGTCTAATATTGGAAGATCCTCTGGCACTACACTAACCATGTAGCTCACATCATCTTCGGACTCCAACATCAGCAAACCCTCATCATATTCCCATTCAGGGTACTTGTAGTAGTAGAAGATGAAACTTTTTCCATAACCCAACTTTTCTGCCATTTTATCTATATATTTGAAGCACATGTATTGTTTATTGCAGTTATCAACCCATTGTATTTTGCCACCCTTATACTCTGCGTGTGTTAATTCCCCACCATGGTGCAGTCGAATGGAGAACTTTTCAGGATTGTCTGTGCAAAAAAAAAAGGCAATATGCAATCAACAATTGAACAATTGACTGACGAATGCATTCTGAATTTTTAAGTCACTATTTAAATGCATAAAGTAAAGCAACAGAGGACAAATACCACAGTCGAATGCAACTGTTATTCATTTACACCACCTACCAGTCAACACAACACTACTTGCTTTATGACTCAACAAAGCACTTCCCTATAAAATAACACACTACCAGACAAAGCACGCGACAATTCCCACATGCCCACAGAAGAATCTACACAAAGTCCAAACCCACCGTACCCACCCAAAACCCTAAAAGCAAGACAAAGAATCTACGCGCCTAAAGCTTATATAAAGGCCTAAACAAAGAAATATAAAGCCTTAAAGACAGAAAAACTAGGAATTCAAGAGATTCAAATGAGCAACTTACCATAGATGGGTATTTCCAACACATCGTGCGGGCGAAACTTCCAACCCATCGCTTTTCTTCAATGTCTTGTTCTAGTGTCGGGAGGGTATGGCTTTTCTGGTGTTTCGATCTCGCTTTTCTGGTGTTCTGATCTGAGGAGGACAACAATGGTGGTGGCCTGGTGGGAGATCGAAGGTCTGTGTAGTTGGGATAAGCTTCTAGAATTTCTGAAATCTGAAACGTTTAATTGTTTTGTTTATTTGTTAAATGATTTTTAAAACTCAGGTTTAATTGTTTGATTATTTTATTATTATTTTAAGTGACGTGGCAGCTCAGTTTTTGGAGGGAAGATGCTGACTGGGCTAATTTGGGCGGGAACCAATCTGGGGTCGCCGCGTCAGTGCCAGGTTTGCGTCCCGCGTGGCCCAGGTCAGAGTCCACGTAGGCAATTAACGGCTCCCAGACGGAAAAGCTAACGGAGGTACCTGGGCGTGCAAAATCAGTAATTGAGGTACCGGATTGCAACTTTTTGAAATTGGGGTACCCAAGTGATATAGGGTGGTTAGTTGAGGTACTTTTGTGTAATTTGCCCATTATTTTTTTATTAATTATTTTTAAATATTATTATTTTTTTAAATTTAGAGAAAATGACGAAAATATCTCTACCACGTCAGCAGATAACGGTTTATTTGACGGAAAAATTAACGGAGGTACTATTTTGACACAAAATGAAAGTTGAGATATTTTTTTGCAAGTTTTGAAAGTTGGAGTACTAAATTGAAATAACATGTAAAATTGAAGTACTAAATTATAATTTGCTCATCTTTCTAATATGTTATCCAGATACCAACAGAGACTAAAACAATCACTGGCTTTTTTTTTTTTGGTACAAGAGGGCCAAAGCCCAAAAGAAAAATCTAAACAACTACACCTTTAAAACAGAGAGCACTAAGAGCATCAGTAGAGAATCCTTGGCTTTTCTTTGTTCTAAAGAAAACATTGACCGGCCAATTTATTAATTTTTTTGCAAAAGAGAATAATTCTTTGAAATTAGTTGAATTTTCTGGTAAATTAAGCAAGTCTGAGAAAATGTGGAAGCTAAATTCAGAAGAAAAGAAAATTAACAATGTTCTTTTTCCTTGCAAAGAGATAGAGGGGACAATACGACGTCGTGTCCGTACTGATCCCGGTTGCCTCAGCTAGTTCGTTAGATAGGAGTGAGACTTTGTTCGCGGTTGGGTCTAGAGAATAGAAGCAAGAAAACTTGGTGGGCTGGGACACGTACATGGCCACAGGCCCAGGGATTGACTGCTACTCGTGGACAGCCCACATTGGCAATATGTCCAGCTCTCAGAAACCACGATGTTGAACAGTTGAAGCTCTTTGTCCCACTGGCATGGACATTAATCTTCCTCCAATTTACTTGTAACAACTGTATATATTACAATCACAAGACAGCAGACACATGCATTAACAAACCATCAAGTAATAGTAAATACCATAACCACAAGGAAATAGAAGGGCATGCTTCCCGCTGCCTTTGCTAACAAAATGCAGAGTTATATTAGCATGAAGATGATGTTAGGCACTTCAGATTATGAAAAATTCTCATGACCAAAAAAAAATTCTTTCTTATTTTAGGTATTTGATCATCAATTTTCATAGGATCTTTTTCCACAATCATGAAATTGAGGATTGGACTGAAACTCTTAGTGCAAGCCATCACACAAGGCTGATTTGTTAGTGTAAAAGAAGAAAGGCACATACCTGCAGCTAAGAGAATTCTTGCACAAAGAAATGATCACCGCAATGGGGGTGACCCGACATAGCTGAGTTGAACTTGTTGAGGCAGGAGCTGATATGTTATATCAAGCTCTTCAAATAGTTTCTTCAGCTCTAAGACTAGCTCAGACCTCCGGCTGTTCTTGTCTCCATAGTTCTGAAAGTTTATGGTATGTGTAAGATAAAGACCCATTTTCATCTTGTTCACATCTTCAATATCATTAACCAACACACTATGCCCAGGTTTCCAGTGCTCAGGCTTGCTCTCCAAGTACCTGAAGTTTTTTATTTTTCTCAATAATTAATCTCCATAAATTAGAGGTGTGCATGTCTGTATATAGAGTATGTGAGATGGGAACTGAGAAGTATTAACAGAAATGCAAAATTACAAGTAAATCATTTACATAACCAAGAGAGAGAGAGAGAAAAAAAAAAGAAAAAAAAAAAGGAAGAAAGGAGCTAACCATTAAAAGATACAAAAGAGATTAATAAAACTCCACAACTGTGCTTGTTTTGTTCAACTCTTTTTATGAATATTTCAGTAAAAGAAAACAGTTGATTGAAAGAAGAAAACCATGCTCAGGATTTAGTTCTCCAAGCAAAAAGTTATCCTAGAATAGCAGAATCACCCAACAAAACTTTTTATCAGATGAATAAATCAATATGAGAAACCTATTGCAGCTATTAAGCTCATTGCATGAGCCTATCTGTTCCAGATCCTAAACTCCATTCTTGTATGTCATGATAATGTTTGAAATAGCACCACCAGGTTCAAATTAATACCAACTGCTAGTAAAATATATATCTAGAAGAGATATTCATGACAGTGCTACAAGCTTTACAATAAGTTGGGTTTTTCGAGCTGAGAGAGCCTCTAAATATAGACTGATATTCAATTCCAATAAATAATTGAGAAGAATAGGAAGTTGGAGTCAGCACACCTTTTTATTCCGGCTTTTAGAGCCAAGATAGCATCAATCTTCGTAGAAATATCAACAGCAAATTCAACAGAATCACCCATCTCCGGTGGGCTTCTATAAAAGTTGCTGATGGGTTTAGAAGCCAGTAATGAATTTGGATAGCATATCATCTCGTTGTCATATCTTAAGAAGATCGTTGTCAATATGTTCATCTCGTCAACAATCATCTGTCAGATTTCAATGTGTCAAGTAAGGTTGTTTTAGTAGCAGTAAAGGAATTTTAGGATTATGCAGTTACCTGTACTCCATCAACAACGCAACGGTCTCCTACATCAAAAGGGTGCGCCACAAAGACAAAAATGATGGCTTCAAACACAGTTTTAGCAGTATTGCCAAACACAAACGCCACCAGTACCAGCTGAGATGATATAAAGACCAGCGTGTTGGTTGTCAAAAATCCCATCATAAGTAACCACACGATAAGAATCACAGGAAGCAAAACCGCTGAGGCAAGCCTATTCAGTTCCTCTATGGCTGTTTTAGTATCATTTAAGGAACGCACCAGTGATTTGCGTTCAAGGTAAACCTTCACCTGCAAACAAGAACAATTTTTTAAGAGTCATAAAGTGAAACCTCTTGGGGAAGGTTCTGAATTCCATTGTCAACGCTCACAACATAATATAATTCAGATCTTACCAGAGGTTAGTATTAAATATTTAAGTTATACTTATATGTGACAACTGGATGTCACAACATGCACTTAAAATTAATGTAGTTTGTAGTAGTATTATACAGCCTAAGTTTCACAGTACAGCAGTGTAAGTTATAAACAAAATGCAACTTTCGCAGATTGTATGCACTCATCTGAAAAAAGCAGATACAAAGATTACATATAATAAAAGAATAAAGTTAATCAAATAAAGAAGTTACCAGCCACTGCTTCAAAGATGTTTTTTCGATCTTTCTACTTACTGCTGCTCCTTCAAACAGAGAAAATACATGGTCGACGTCCTCCTTTCTCATGAAGTTCAAGAGGTCAGCTTCCTCAATATGCCCAGTCCTTTTAACAAATTAAAAGTGAAATAGCGAGAGAGTTTCAGATAAAAATGTAAGTCATCAAGATTAAAGGTTGGAGGAATTTTTGGAAAAGAAGGAAATTCTCACTTGCTATTTGCACACTTGGCTACTTTCTGGAATATTTTATATGCCACAGCTTTTGCTTCCAAGTCACTAGTAATATCCGCACCTTCCTCATCATCAATACTCTCAAGTGTGTTGGAGATGGTAGACAACCCAGAACCAGTTACCACATCAATCAACCCTTTCATGGTCCAAGCAGAAATTTGCTCTTGCTTCAATTTTCTAAGCTTTTGTACATGAACCACTTCTTCTTTGCCCCCTTCCTTCCCCTTCTTTCTGTCTTTCTTCAAAATTTTGAATCTCAACTTGCCATTACAGGCGTCATTCCCTGCCTCGTCCATCAAAAGGGTGCGGAGAACATACTGCTTAAAGATTGCATCTTGAATCCGATCAAAGAATCTCTTGCACTGGAAAGAAGAGGCTAATAGTTTCACTAACAAGTTCTTCACTAGCCATATGGCTGCTCCAATTAGACAAGAAGCCAGACCCCTTGTGATATAATGTAGAATCCTTGAGGTTCTCCTAGACCTCTTAACCCCATGGTCAAACAACAAAGCCCATGCTATAAGAATCAAAGCCAACCAAAAGAAAACCTGCACACTCATCTTCAACCCATAAACAAAATACAAAACCTTCTTCTTAAGCAGGAAGTTCCTTTCAATCAAGAAAACCAGAACATTAATAAACCATTCTGTGACCAATCTACCACACATGACAACCAACCCCAGAACACACCATTTCCATAGTCCCAATCCCCAAAATATTTTGTGTTCCAACTTATGAACAGTTAAGGAAGCAATTAAAAACCCAACAGTGCCCAAAAATGCAAGATACTCAATCAAGACCAACTTATTGAACTTCTTACCGTACATTTCACGAACCTTATTATAGGCAATTTTGTATACCTCTTCATCATCATCGTCGTCACCACCCGCTGGAGTGACTTTGGTTCTTGGTGATGGATCGGCAATTGGCTTCAACTGGGTATTTTCTTCAGCCAAGTTCACTTCACCTGGAATATTCCGAGGCTTATTCGAAGTGGGACTTTGCTTTGTAATCTCTGGAGAAGCAGAGCCTGCTGCGACTGCGAACATGGGTGGGCTCTGAAGCTCCGTTAGCTCAACATTGGAGCCACTGAACCCTCTCTGCGGAGACCCATTTTGGGAATTCAGAGAAGAAATCTGCAAAACGACTTCGTTTGTTGCTTTCTTCTCCTCCACGCCTTTTCCACCTTCCATGGTCACTTTTCTCTGTCACTGATGATACTGGTTCTTCTTTCCGGGGAAGTACTACTTGAGCGCGAAATATTATAATATAGCCTGCATAATCTTATAAATTTATAATATTTGTATCATGCATCATCTTCTACAGTAATATATAAGACGACTTCAGAAAAATGAAAAAGACGAAGACGACTGACTATGAAAGATATGCAACCTAATCCGAAAAGGAAAATATATATTATAGACCACTCAAATCATCAAACTGGGATTGATAATAAAAGATAATGCAGCTGGAAATTAACAGTTAATGGTTGATGTGACGTTAGTAGCCGAGAGGGAAGTATTAACTACTTTCTGTATGCATTTGACGTTAATGGTTAGTTAACTTATCATAGAAGTATAGAACATTCAACATTGCATGGGTTGGTGGCCAACGGTGGCCCTGTGGAGTGTAGAGTATGTTTGGCCTCACGTGAGTAGAGGCTGATTTCATTAATTGAAATAAGTGGCTTCTATTTGGCCACGTTACAAAGGTGGAAAAAGGCAGCTTGCTGCCCTTTTCTTATGTTGTTGTTCCTCTTGTCCGAAAATTGATAGCAGAGAGAGAGAGATAGAGAGGCAGATGCTGTCTTTGTGTGAGAGAGGAAGAAGTTGGGTGTTGCCACTGCAATTCTTTGAGAGAAAATTAGAGAGAGCTTGAGTGTTCTTCCTATTTTGTTTTTCTTAAAGTGAGATTGTGAGATTGTGGTAGTAATCGTTTGAGCTTGTGAGTGAGAACTCTTGTGTGATCTTGTACTCTTCTTCTTCATATAATGAAACCCTTCGACCAAAGTGGATGTAGCTCACATTGAGTGAACCACTATATATCTTGTGTCTTTATGTTTGATTGCTCTTGATTTGGGTTTGATTGTGCTGTGACCTAGAATATTTCTGAAATTTGTGGCTCTGTTGGATTTAGTTGTTATCTCTTGTTGTTCTTATTTGTTATTGGTCTGGGATTAAGGGTCTAAAATCCCTACAGCGTATAACAATAAATTACCTTTGAATTTTCCGGGAAAAGAATGAACTTTCTAGAGAATCTTTCTAATATGCTATTCTTTTTTTGTGTGGAATTCTAATATGTTATTCGATATAGACACAGAAAAACAATCAATGGCTTTTCTTTGTAGTACAGGCACTGGTGTATGTAGTTTTTTTTTTTTTGGCCATAAACAGATGGTGTATGTACTATCACTACTATGTAGTTCTTGACTTCTTTCTAAAGAAAACAAGGACCAGCTTGTAAATGTGTTTGCTAAGGAGAATAATTCTCTGAAATTAGTTGAATTTTATGGGAAAGCAAGTCTGAAAAAATGGGGAAGCTGAATTAAGAAAACAAATAATAATGCTAGAGAGATCACATTGTATCCTAACTTATTGATCTGAAGTGATAACATCTCAATTTCTTTCTAGCTATGAACAGTGAAAGTTTGTCTCTAGTTGGGTGTAGAGAATAAGGAAGAAAATTTGGTGGGCAGGGAAATGTACATGGCCAGAGGCCCAGAGATTGAGTGCTAGTTGTGGAATGCCCACATTGGCAAATGTCCACGATGAATTTGGGTCCAATATATCACAAGAACGAGAACGCAAAAAATGACCATGTATAAATGAATTTTGAAACATTGTCGAGGCAGGAGTTGATATTTTATACCAAGCTCTTGAAACATTGATCTTGAGCTATAAAGACCCATTATTTTGATCTTGTCCACATCATCGATATCTTTTGTCAATAACGAATCTCCATTAAATCAGAAGTAAGCATAAAGCATGTACCAGTGCATGTCCGGATACAGATTGAGCATACACAGCAAATACTGATGGCTTTTCTTTGTAGCTCACAAACTGGTGTAATGTTGGCTTTTCTTTGCTGCAAATTGTTGACTGACAGCGTTTGTTTCCAGTTGGGTTTAGAGAAAGAAGCAATAAAATTTTTACTTGTAAGAAGTGTATTAATGTACAATCACAGAATTAAAACTTGTGGGTGGGAAGTGTTCTAAATTAAGCAGATAAGTGAGCCGACCCAGCTAGCTAGCTGAGTTGAACTTGTGTTGAGGCAGGAGGTGATATTTTATACCAAGCTCTTCCAATATTTTCTCCAGCTCTAAAACTAGTTCTGATCTGGAGCTGATCTTGTCTCCATAGTAGTGAAAGTTTATAGCATGTCTAACATAAAGACCCATTATTTTTTTCTTGTCCACATCATCAATATCTTTAACCGCCACTCTATGGCCAGCTGAACGCCAGTACTCAGGCTTGCTCTCCAAGTACCTGAAGAATTAAGTTTACTATTTAATTTTTTCAATAAAACCAATCTCCAAGTATATATTTACATGCAGAAATTAATAATTGAGAAGCATACATATATATATATATGAGAAGATGGACTCAACATACTCCTTTATTTTCTCCTCCAGAGCCTCAATAGTATCAGCCGACGTAAAAACATCAACAGAAAATTCAACAGATTCACGCATCTCTGGGCATCTGGAATAGTTGCTGATGCGTTTACAAGCCAGTAGTGAATTTGGATAAGATATTTTCTCGTTGTCATATCTTAAGAAGATTGTTGTCAATAAGTTCACCTTTTCAACAATCATCTGCACATATATATGCGAGGTTCAATTCAATGAGACAATTAATTAGTAAGGTTGCTTAAATAATTAGTAGCAGAAAATTAAATGAATTTTAAGATTATGGAGTTACCTGATGATCTGATCCCTCAACAACGCATCGGTCTCCAACATCAAATGGGTGCATCACAAAGACAAATATGATGCCTTCAACCACAGTTTTAGCAGTACTACCAAACATAAACCCATACAGGACAAGTTGAGATGATATAGCGACTAGTATGTGGGTTGTCAGAAATCCCATCAAAAGTAACCACACGATAAGGATCACAGGAAGCAAAATCCATGACACAAACGTATTCAGCTCCTCTATGGCTGCTTTAGTATCATTTAAAGTTTGTACCAGTGATTTTCGTTCAAGGTAAATATTCACCTGCAAATTAACAAAGATGGATCAATTTTAAGAGTCAGAAACTGAAGCCTCTTTGGCCTGGGATTGTATGTCAATTTTACATATAATAAATTAGTATAAAATTAAAACAAGCTACCAGCCAGTTCCTGAAAGATTTTCTCTTGATCTTTCTACTTTCTGCTTCTCCAAACAGAGCAAGTACGATGCCGACCTCCTCATTCATAAAGCCTAAGAGGTCATGTTCCTCAATATAGCTAGTCCATTCAACAAAATCAAATCAGTGAAATAGTGAGACGTGGAGATCGAGTTATAGATAAATGTAAATCATTAAAAATTTGGAAAAGAAAGAAATTCTCACTCGCTACCAGGCATGGCTACATGCAAGAAAATATCATTAGCCACATCCCATGCTTCCCACTCACTAGTAATCTCCTTATCTTTGTCCCCATCATCTATGATAGATAACTCAGAACCCCTTACAGCATTCGTCAACAGTTGTATTGTCCTAACTGAAATCTCTTGCTTCCTTTTTTCAAGCACTTGTGCTTTGGCCCCTTCCTTGTCCTCGTTTTTGCCTTTCTTCCCCACTATTCCTAGCCTCTTCATCAATGGAGGCCCTGAAAGGGTCCGGAGAACATTCTGACAAAAGACTGCATCTTGAATCCGATCGAAGAATCTCGTGAACTGGAAAGAAAAGGCTAATAATTTCAGTAACAAATTCTTCACCACCCATATGGCTGCTCCAATTAGACAAGAACCCAGAGACCTTGTAACATAACTTAGAATCCTAGAGGTTTTCCTTGACCTCTTAACCCCAGGGTCAAACAACAAAGCCCATGCCAGAAGAATCAAACCGAACCAAATTAAAACATGCACACTTGCGTTTATCCCATAAACAAAATACTGGACCTTCTGCTTATGCTTCAACTTGTTTTCAATCACCAAAACCAGAACATCAAGAAGCCTTTTTGTGACCTCTTTACCACACAAGGCAACCAACGCCAGAACGCACCACTTCCATGGTTCCAATCCCCAAAACAACCTACCTTCCAACTTATCAACAGTGAAGGAAGCAATTAAAAACCCAACAATGCACACAAATGCAACAAACTTTATAATCAAGACCAACTTCATCCATTTCTTACTGGACTTTTCACTGGGTGTTCCAACCGACCTTGGGGTGTCTGTGGCTTTCATTTTAGGTGGTGAATTGCAAGTTGACTCCAACTGGGTATTTTCTTCAGCCAACTTCACTTCACCATCGCCATCACCATCACCATCGCCCTGTGGACATTGGGACATTGGGACATGGCTCAGACTCTCCGTTAGCTCAGAGACTCTGCTTTCCTTGTTCGAACTCATATGTTCTTTGTCGGTGCCCGAAATCTGCAAAACGACTTCGTTTGTTCCTTTCTTCTCCTTCACTCCTTTTCCACCTTCCATGCTCACTTTCCTCTGCCACTGTTGCACGACATTCACGATTCAGATCGATATGCGTTTAAACAGTGACTAGCTATATTACCTTTAAAAGCAAGTGCGTGAAACTAAGCAGCTAAATTCACAAGAAAAAAGATGTAATATTGTTGGTTATCTCCATACTCTGATACTGATACCGTCTCTTCTTAATAAGGAACTCGATGAAACCAAGGTTGACGCAGAACTGTTATATTTAATGTCACTTTAATATTTTTGGGTTTAGGGTTTAAAGTCGCTTTCTATTTTGGGTTAAATTAGGCTGTACTGTGAAAATATAGAGGGTTATCCTTTTGAAAAAGTATAATTTTGCATGATAGTTTATAAGTATTCGAACTACTACTTTCGTTATCAATTAGTTTTGAAATATATACTTAGATTCCTTCATACTTTCATAATAGATTCGTCCACGTATGTTAGGTCGAGTGACATACATATTCTATGTCACCCAATATAAATTGTCCATATATTTAACTTAAATGATGTCATATGTGTGAAGCGTGTAAAAATGTGAAGTGTTATTCTACATTGAAAAAGTATAATCTTACATAGTAGCTTAGAAGGCCCATTATTAATTAATTGTGGAATATATGTTTATATTCCTTCATTTGCAAACTGTTATATTTAAAATTTGAAAAAAAATTTATCTATTTACATGTTATAGTGATGTGGCATCTCGATCTTGAATAGAGTGAGAGCCAATGAGAGAGAGAAATGTCATGTAATATCACATGAAGAAATATGTAAATTTTTCTCTTATAATTTTAAAGTCACTTTAATATTTTTGTTTATTAAATTATTAAATTAATTATTTGTTTTTTTATGAATTTTGATCTTATATTCAAAGATTTTTAAGTGTTCAATAATAGTTTTAATAAATGAATGAACAAAAATATTAATGTGTCTTTAAATTGCAATAATAAATTTAAAAGGAATATTATTATTTTTGGGGATGCTATTCACTTTTTTCAATTCACATTTTTTACCAATTTTTTTATTTATTATTTTTATTCTGCAGTGTAAATTTATAATTAGAATCGTTTATTTTTTTAAATCTAACTATGAAGATTATCTCTGTAAAAAATCAACCAAATTATAAATCATTTGGTTATGTAATTGTGATCAAATAACCAAACAGTTTTGGTAACAATTTGATTTACAGTTAATTTATTTGTAACGATTATATGATTTTTTTATTTAGTTAATTGTTTGTAGAAATGATCTTTAAATAATTATCTAAAAAATGAACGATTTTGATTATGAAAATATATTATGAAATAAGAATAATAATAAAAAAAATCGGTAAAAAAGATAAATAAAGAAAGTGGATAGCATTTTTCTGTAATCTTATCTTTTTAAATGTATGGAGTAGCAGCGGCCAGCAGATAGATAGGCCACTCAAATCATAAGTGGAAATGTACCCTTTTTTCGGTGAGCCATTCTGACATGTGTGACGTTAATGGTTAATTTATCATGGAACTTTGGATGTATGTTGCTGGCTCTGCGGACCACAGTAAATACCCTTTGAATTTTCCGGGAAAATGATGAACTTTCTAGAGAATCTTTCCAATATGTTCTCCAGATACAGCCAGAGCATAGAGCAGTTACTGGCTTTTCGTTGTGGCACACACACTGGTGGATGTAGTTAACGACCATTTTGTGATTTCTTTGCATTAGTAGAATTTTCTGGGACATTAAGCAAGTCTGAGAAAATCGGGAAACTACATTCAGAAGAAACAAAGATGTTCCAGTTGGTTTTAGAGAATAAGAAGCAAGAAATTTTGGTGGGCTGGGACTCGTACATGGCCAGAGGCCCATAGATTAAACTGGTTATTGTGGACGGCCCACATTGGCATTTTTCTACCAGAATTTGGGTCCAATATATCACATTTCGGTCTCTGTCTCTGTGTTTAAAAAATCAATTTTACAATGAACATGAATGCATGCACTCAAAACTGAGGCAAAAAAGAAAAAAAATTCACTCAAAATTTGTATAAACAATTTAAAGAAGACGATGTCACGTTTCCAGCTCTCATAAAACTCAATACCACAATGTTGAAGCTCTTTCTCCTACCACTGGGCACTCTTCATACAATTTGCTTGTAAGAACTGTGTTACAATCGAAAAAACAAAACTTCCTCAAGATGAATTATACCACATCCCATGCTTTCCTTTTTGTTCCAATCAGATTCGTGGAGTCCTCTTCGTTCGCACCTACCCTCAACAAAATTGATGAGAATTTCAAGTTAATGACATGTTACTTATCATTTTACAAGAAAAGCTGCAAAGATGCGAAGGAGAAATAGAGGTTGGATGACCAATGCCACCATGTAGACAAAGTTCCTTAACAGGCAGCTGACATATGCATTAACAAACCATCAAGTAATAGTAAATACCATAACCACAAGAAAACAGATGGGTATGCTTCTCATTGCCTTTGCTAACCAAATGCAGAGTTACATTAGCTCAGCTGCCACAGCAGTATTCTTTTGTTTTTGCGCTGTGATCAGTCTCTATTGTTTATATAGGTCTTGACAGGCAGAATACCTGCAAAGCTTCTAGAGTCTTAAGACTAAGGTGAAAGGCTTCAAGGGCCATCAGCTAGTGTGTTGGTGCCTCGGCAAAAAGGGGTTCTACAGTCCCAAGTCCTAATATTTTTGCACATTTTCATGATATTGATGTTAGGCACTTCAGATTATGATAGATTTTCGTTTACCAAAAGAGAAATTTAAGAATTTCCTTCTTATTTTTGGGTATTTGATCATCATTTTTCATAGAATCTTTTCCCCCAATCATGAAATTGAGGATTGGACTGAAACTCTGGGTGCAAACAATCATTTAAGGCAGATTTTTTAGTGTAATAGAAGACAAGCACATACCAGCAGCAGAGAGAAATCTGGCACAAAGAAAAGATCACCGCCAATTGGGAGGAAGATCTGAAGCAGCTGACCCAACATGGCTGAGTTGAACATGTTGAGGCAGAAGATGATATTTTATTCCAAGCTCTTCAAATATTTTCTTCAACTCTAAGACTAGTTCTGATCTCCGGCTGCTCTTGTCTCCATAGTTTTGAAAGTTTATAGTATGTGTAAGATAAAGACCCATTTTTATCTTGTTCACATCTTCAATATCCTTAACCACCACACTATGGCCCTGACGCCAGTACTGAGGCTTGCTGTCCAAGTACCTGAAGTTTTTAAGTTTTTCAATACCAATCTCCATAAATTAGAGGTGTGCATGTGCCAATGCATGTCTGTATATAGAGTAAGTAGATAGAAACCGAGAAGAGTTAACAAAAATGCAAAATTAAAGTAAATCATTTCCCTTACCAAGAGAAGGAAAAAAGGAAAACAGGAGCTAACCACCAAAAGATACAAAAAAAGAGTAATAAAACTCCACATCTATGCTTGTTTTGATGAACTCTTCTTAGGAATATATCAGTAAAAGAAAACAGTTGAGTGAAAGAAGAAAACCATAATCAGGATTTAGTTCTGCAAGGGACCAAAAAGTTATACTAGGATAGCAGAATCACCTAACAAAACTTTTTTATTGATAAATTAATCCATGAGAAACCTAGTTAGCAGATATTAAGCATATTGCAAGAGCCTATCTGTTCCACGGAACCTAAACTCGAACCTAGTATGTCACGAAAATATGAGCAATAGCACCACCAGGTTCAAATAAATACGAACTACTAGTAAATATATATCTAGGAGAGATTTTCATGACAATGCTACAAGCTTTACAATAAATTGGTTTTGTTGAGCTGAGAGAGCCTCTAAATATAGATTGTGATATTCAATTCCAACAAAAATAATTGAGAAGCATAGGAAGTTGGAGTCAACATACGTTTTTATTCTGGCTTTTAGAGCCGCAATAGTCTCAATCGACGTAGAAAAATCAACAGCAAATTCAACAGAATCACCCATCTCCGGGCTCCTATAATAGTTGCTGATGGGTTTAGAAGCCAGTACTGAATTTGGATAGAAGATTTTCTCATTGTCATATCTTAAGAAGATCGTTGTCAATATGTTCATCTCTTCAACAATCATCTGTCAGGTTTCAATGTGTCAGTAAGGTTGTTTTATAGTAGTAATAAAGGTATTTTAGGATTACAGAGCTACCTGTACTCCATCAACAACGCAACGGTCCCCTACATCAAATGGGTGCATCACAAAGACAAATATGATGGCTTCAAACACAGTTTTAGCAGTATTACCGAACACAAACACCACCAGTAAAAGCTGAGATGAAATAAAGACCAGTATGTTGGTTGTCAAAAATCCCATCAGAAGTAGCCACACAATAAGGATCACAAGAAGCAAAACCCCTGAGGCGAGCCTATTCAGCTCCTCTATGGCTGTTTTGGTATCATTTAAGGAATGTGCCAGTGATTTGCGTTCAAGGTAAACATTCACCTGCAAACAAGAAAAATTTTAGTAGTCATGAAGTGAAACCTCTTGAAGAAGGTTCTTAACTACAGTGTCAATGTTCACACCATGATAGATTTAAGATCCTATCAGAGGTAGTTTTAAAGACTTCAATTATATGTGACAATTAGATGTCACAACAAATACGTAAAGTGTAGTTTGTGGTAGTATTATATAGTGTAAGTTTCACAGTACATAACTGTCAGGTAAATACAAAATGCAACTTTTGCAGATTGTATGCACTGAAAAAAGATAGAAAGATTACATATAATAAAATAAAAAAGTGAATTAAATAAAGAAGTTACCAGCCAGTTCTTCAAAGTTTTTCTCTTGATCTTTCCACTTTCTGCTGCTCCTTCAAACAGAGGAAGCACTAGGTCCACCTCCTCCTTTTTCATGAAGCGCAAGAGATCATCTTCCTCAATAAACCTAGTCCATTTAACAAACTAAAAGTGAAAATACTGAGAGAGAGTAAGACATCAAAAAGTTGGAGGAAATTTCAGGAAAGAAAGAAATTCTCACTTGCTGCCACGCTTGGCTACATTCAAGAAAATCTCATAAGCCACAGCCTTTGCTTCCCACTCACTAGTAATCTCCTTATCTTTCTGCTCACTCTCCTCATCATCAATACTCTCGAGTGTGTTGGAGATGGTAGACAACCCAGAACTCCTTACTACATTAATCAACCCTTTCATGGTCCAAGCAGAAACTTTCTCTTGCTTCATTTTTTTAAGCTTGTCTACATCAATCACTTCTTCTTTGCCCCCTTCCTTCTCCTCGTTTTTGGCTTTCTTCAAATTTTTGAAACTCAACTGGCCAGTACTTGCACTCCTCCCCACTTTTTCTGCCATCTCCATGAATGGAGGCCCTGAAAGGGTGCGAAGAACATACTGATGAAAGATTGCTTCTTGAATCCGATCAAAGAATCTTGTGCACTGGAAAGAAGAGGCTAATAATTTGACTAACAGATTCTTCACCAGCCATATAGCTGCTCCAATTAGACAAGAAGCCAGACCCCTTGTAACATAACTTAGAATCCTAGAGGTTTCCTTTGTCCTCTTAACCCCATGATCGAACAAAAAAGCCCATGCTATTAGAATCAAAGCCAACCAAATAAAAACCTGCACACTCCTCTTCAACCCATAAACAAAATACAAAACCTTCTTCTTAAGCAGGAAATTCATTTCAATCAAGAAAACCAGAACATTAATCAACCATTCTGTGACCAATCTACCACACAAGATAACCAACGCCAGAACACACCATTTCCATAGTCCCAAACCCCAAATCATCTTATCTTCCAACTTATTAACAGTTAAGCAAGCAATTAAAAACCCAACAATGCCCACAAATGCAATCCACTCAATCAAGACCAGCTTGTTCAGCTTCTTACGGGACTTTTCACGCACCTTAAGATTGGCAGTCTTGTACACCTCTTCATCCTCATCCTCGTCGCCACCCGGTGTTCCGATCAACGGGGTTCGTGGGGTTATAGGGGCTGACCTTAGAGGGTCTCTTGGAGTAGAGGGCCTAGAGGCTGTGACTTTGGTGCTTGGTGAAGCCGCATTAGGTGAATTGGCGTATGACTTCAACTGGGTACTTTCTTCAGCAACCTTCACTTCACCAGGATAAGGCGCTGGCTCCACAAACCTTGATTTGGGCTTCGAGAATCCAGACCTCGCAAGCGAAGCTCGGCGAGAAATGGGTTCGGCTGGAGGTTTCGGAGGCTTACTCAAAGTGGGACTTTGCTTTGTAATCTCTGGAGAAGCAGAGCCTGCGACTGTGGACATTGGACTTGGAGGGCTCTGAAGCTCCGTTAGCTCAAGAGTGAAGCCTCTGAAAGCTCTCTGCGGAGACCCATTTTGGGAATTCTGTGAAGAAACATAGGAAGTGGAATCTCTGCTTTCCGAAATCTGCAAAACGACTTCGTTTGTTCCTTTCTTCTCCTCCACGCCTTTTGCACCCTCCATGGACACGTTTCAGGGAAAATTGTGAACTTTCTAGAGAATATTTTTCATGGTATCCGGAGAGAGACAGAGCATAAAGCAATTACTGGCTTTTCTTTGAAGCACACACACTGGTGGTGTATGTAGTTATAAAGACAACAAACAAGAGGACCAGTTTGTTTGTTTGCAAGAGTAAACCGTTGTTTGAGAAAATCAGAAGCTAAATTTAGAAGAAAAAAGATGGAATGTTGGTTGACATGGGAAGCTGTTTTGGCGCTGCAAATTCTTGACTGACAGACAGACGAAATAGAACTACAGAAGGCAACAAAACGACGACGTCTTCTCCATACTATACAATACGAACTGACTCTTCTTTCCCGGGTAAACACTATTTAAGCCGCGAATTAACGAAACAAATCCAAGAGGAACCCAACAAAAGAAAAATTAATATCAAATCATTTTATTATTAGAAATTTCTTTAAATTTATTTTAACTAACTTAGACCTTTGGTTGTAGTTCAAAAGCTTAGTTGTGTGGAAATGAATTTTAAAAAATTAAAAATTCAAGAATTTAGCAATTATTTTTTTTTTAGAATTAAATTATAAGAGTAGGAATTTTCATAATTTTTTTGAAATAAATTTGACTATTTTGTGATTATAGAAAATTAGTATTCATAAAAATGAGTCCGTAGAATTTTTCGATGAATTATTTTTGATGAATTTATAAAGTTGGAGAAAATATAAAATATAAAAATTTCGATAATTTTGATAATTTCAATAAATTTTACAAGTTTTGACAAAATCTTTTTAAAAAATTATTAAATATGTATTTCGATTTCGAAATTTAAAAAAAACAACGTCGAAATTTTTTGAAATTTAATACTTGTTAATGATACAAGGGTTCTTGGCTCCCACAATGGAATACCAATGCAAGTACAAAAATTGATCGATCAATATATTTATAACATATATGGACGTTTGTCATATTAATTTGTATTAATTTACTCCTATATATTGTATAGTACTATATATAATATGAGACTGACTATACAGACAATCATGCATGAATACATAACTTTATGGCCTTTATTAATCAGGTATGAAAGTAGAAGCACATATCTAGGTAGGCCACTTAAATCACATGCAACTGGGAATTAACTAATCTCTTTTTTTTTTTTTTTTTTTTTTTTTTTTTTTTTTTTTTTTTTTTTTTTTTTTTTTTTTTTCTTGCTGAGAGTGAGAGGAAAATATCAACTATTGTCTGCCATGTGACTATGTGAGATTAATTATCATGGAAATTGCATAGGGTTGGTGGCTCTGTGGACGGCGCAGCCTGCCGGCCCAGCCCAGCTAGAAGGCAGCCTGTACTTTTCTACTCCAATTATTATACACATATATTGCATAATATATACATGTTTGTCGTGTAAACCAATTATCTCACGTGTGGATAAAACAAGCGAGTTAAACATAGAGTAATTAAGTTCCACATTTTAATTGCATTTTTATATGATGTAAAAAAGCGAAAACAGTGGTCAATGACTCAATGGTGCTTCCCTTTTGAAAGTACTGTCAATGAAACATATATATACCTACAGCTTACAGCTGTTTCTCAATTATTATTATTATTATTTATTTTTCTTGAAAGAGAGTTGTTTTTCAAATTTTTGGAATATTTAATGGATTGGATGTTTGAAAGAGTTAATTATATTTATACCCTCTAAGATTTATTATTTTTTCACATACACTCCATGATATTTTAAAAATTACACATATATCCTCTGATGTTTTAAAACTATTACATATAACCCTCTACAAAAAAAATAAATAAATAAACAAAAAAAAAATATTTGTATTGATATTGAACCTTACACTTTTAGTAATCTTATTAGGTTATTTCACTCATGATCATGTTTTTTTGCATAATTTGTCATTATTTTTCATCTCACTATAAGAGTTATATGCAATAGTTTTGAAATCTTAAAGAATGTATGTGTAATTGTTAAAACTCTAAAAAATAAATATAAAAAAATGATAAACTTCATATGTATAAGTATAATTAACTCAAATTTAAAATCATTGAAAAACAAAAACAAAATTAATGGCTTGAAACAAACGCTGACAATGGCTACCAACATGGAGCCTCCAGTTAATGTGGGCTGTAGGAGTTTAAAGTGGGCAATTCATTCTTAAAAGTTAGAACAATACCAGCTGACCCAACTCAGGCCCAAACTTTATTTCAATTCGACAACAAACAAAAAACCCAAATACCCAGGAACAAATTATTGAATCTGCTCAACCAAATACATGATAGATTACGTTATCGTCACTCTTGTGTATTATTTTGTTTGTTAGGATCAAGGAGATAATAAAGTAAAGGGAGGTAATTTAGTCCGTAATTTATAACACCCAATTATAGCAAAAAATTTGTTGCCGCCCCCAGCCATTATCCAACAAACCAGCCGCACCCTAAACACATCCTACCAATAGTTTAGGCTTCATAATTACTAGAATTTACATCTATGCCATTAACCAAACCCACAGCCCAAAGAACCGTTGGAAGCCTACAAATTGCCAGAAAGCCACAAAATTCCAAAAACCCACAAACAAATATCCCACGATCTCCATCACGAAAACAGTTTCAGACCCTCTCTTCCACGAAAACAGTTTCAGAACCCATCCTAGTTAAATTTTCCCCACTCCCCCCTCCAAGACATGCTGACGCACGCTGACATCACTGTAACTGAATTTTGGTGAAACTGTTTTTTTTTTTTTTTAAAATTTAAGNTCTAGAATTGAAGTTTTTGTTAAAACTCAATATTTCGCTAAAACTAAAATCAAACACTGAAATTAAATTTCATTAGACTAAAACTGAATTTCAAGAATTCAGTTACACTGAAACTGAATTTCAAGAATTCAATTACACTGAAACTGAATTTTAGAAATTCAGTTACACTGAATTGAAGAATTCAGTTATAAATTCACTTACTGAAACTGAATTAAGTGATGAAACAATTACATCTTAACTAAAATGCAATTACACCTTAATTAAAAAACAATTACACATTTACTAAAACAATTACACTTCACTAAAACAGTTACACCTTCACTAAAACAGTTACACTTCACTAAAACAGTTACACCTTTACATGACAAAAAATAACAATTATATCAATTCATGCATCGCGAGTACACGACAGTCGCCACTGCCTCGATTTGTTTCTACCTGCAAATTTGATTCATCATATTTCAGAATCATAATTTCATTCAAAATTCATTTAAAACTCATGTTTCACAAACTGAAATTGTTTCACGAACTGAAACTGTTTAAGGAAGTGAAACTGACTTTTCTAGAACTGAAACTGAATTTACACAGTTGCACTAATTAAAGAAACTGAAACTGAATTTACTGAATTCAGTTGCACTTTTCAATTGCCGAGGTACCTGTTTAAGACCAGACAGTTCAACAAATCAAACAAGGTTCACAAAATTGTTCGTTCAACGGCCGAGTCAGGCAGTGACCACCACGCACGGTGGCTACCTAGCCCCAATCAACACACATAAAATCACAGAACTCACCCAAAAATATTCTCGGACCTCAAATTGAGCTTTTAGGATTCGGAGGAGGCTGAACAGTAAAAAAAAACACCCAACCCGCCGCCACAAGTGGCAGATCTAGCGGTGGCAGCAGCAGCCCAACCTGAAAACCAAGATTTGAGTTAAAACAACCCAACCAATAGCAAGAGCAGGTCGAGGGGACAAAGATTGATACCTGGATTGACGGAAAACACCACCAAAATCGGCCCGAGAACTGCCGGAGAAGCCAACGATGCGAACCATCATCATGGGCTCAACGTGATGCGAGAACTCAGATGGATCGATGATCGGAGCACACCATCGTGACGAGCTCGATGAGAGGAAGAATTCTGAGCCGGAGTTGGGCTGCGAAGTCGCCGGAAACGGCGAGAGCCGTTGACGTTGACCCACTGTGCGCGGGCTGGGTTTTATGTTCGGGGTGTTTATGGGTGAAACGAATACCAAGGGAAGAGAGAGGAGAGAGGCGAGTTCAACGGGCCAAAAACCACCTTCATCCGCCGCCGGACGTGCTGCCACGCGCCGGTGACAGAGGCGGCGAAGGTGAGTTCTCGCTAGCAGGGGAGAGACGCGAGAGAGAGAGAGAGAGAGAGAGAGAGAGAGAGAGAGAGAGAGAGAGAGAGTGAGTGAAAATGAGAAATGAAATTTCGAAACTGATTTTTAATAGCCAAGGGTTATAATCGGAATTTTCAAAATAGAGGGGGTCAAATATAGCTGGGTATAGGTTGACTAGGGGGTTTTGAGAGAGATTAAATGTCCAATAGGGGGTTAGGAAATAGTTTTATTAAAAGTGGAGGTTTATAAATAACCAAATTCAAACTTGGGGGTTTTAAATATTTTACATGAGGTAATTTTGGTACTACATTTTTTTCCATCTATATTTCTTTATTTATATATTAATATGTTTTAATTAATTGTAGTTCCAAGTTTACCCTTACACATGTTTTCTAAACTTCATCTTCTTTTCAAAACAATTCTTTTTCCGTTCTATGCCTCTTTCTCTCGTCTAGATTACCAACCAAACTTATTTACAAGGAGAAACTCATCTTTATAGCCTCCCAACTCAACTATATTATTTCAGTCATTCCATGTACCAAACTCATCCCCAATTTTATGGTTGATTGAAGTTGAGCATTAATACATATGTGATAAGATTCACCACAATAATTAAGTACAACAAGTCAGGACTTGGAAGCCACGTACAAGAGAGATCCTAACTATGTAGGAGTACCATCGTCTCATTTTTTACACCGAAATGCATAAAACAAACCTTCACCTTCTTTAGTTTTCTTTTCTTTTCTTTTCTTTTTCTTGTCTTTGTTGTTGTTGTTGTAGATAACCAGTACTATAAACAAAACTGAACTCTGTGGACAAAGAGCATCATCACATGATAGGAGTGCATTTTTGAAATTTTACATATTAGATCCACACAAAAATTTCTTGGTGGATACTCATTGGTAGTTGATGGTGTTTACCTCCTCAAAATCCAAAACAACCAAATAGTTCTTAAATCTGTATAGAGAAAACCTTGTATGAACTTCAGATAAGTAATAAATATATACTTTGGGTGTGAATTGGTTAGGTTTCGGTATAAAAGAAAGAGGAAAATTTTTATGAAGATGAAGTTGTTTAGGAAAAGTCGACTAAGGGTAAACTAGAAATTTTAACTCATACAAATATTTTCAAAAATATTAAGTAGGAGTACAAGCGGAGAAAAATATAATGCGAAAATCACTTTCCTAAAGTAAATCAATACATTAGAATTAAATTAAATGCATTTATACTTCACATATGAGTCTATTACAACATAAATTGTGTGCTAATTCCATGCTAATCAGCAAAACTACGTCTTGTCTCTTTCAAATTAATTTTTTTTTTAGACAAATGAGTTAAATTTTTTTTTTTAATTAACCTTTACCTCCGTATCTTCTTTTTCACCCTCCAGTCATCTTCTTCCCCAGGAGCTGGCCGTCGATGTGGTCAAATTCGGTCATTTCACATAAAAGAAATGAATAAACTCGTCACCCCACCCAGGCAGTAGCATCTTCTATCGCTCACAAATACTTTTGAAAAGCAAATACTTTGGTCGACCTTTATATATATATGCTTCCTAGCTTCTTGTAATTAAAATCCGCCACCATCAGATCGATCCCTTTAGTTGTCTCTGTGGATCCAATGTTGATCTGCAGCCACCATGAGAGGTAATGGCGGCGATACTAATTCTAGCAAGGTTAGAAGGTGCAGTGGAGCAGCGGCCTCTGATCATATTCATCACTTTAAAAGATCAAAAACATCATCCTATTCATCATCTACAATTAATATTGATGATCTCCCCGACAGTACTATATATACTTGTTGAAATCCTTTGTGGTCTTTCTTGCAAGAAATTGGTATTTCAATGCAAGTGTGTCTCCAAGCTTTGGCGCACTCTCATCTCCGATACTTATTTTATCGGCCGCTTTGTATGTCAGCAAAGTGTGAAGCAAACCCCAATAGTCCGTACTCTGATAAACACCAAAGAAGAGGACTTGCTTGCAACAACATTAATGTCAATAACGAACCAAAAGCCAATTTTCCAAACTCTGAGTTTCTGAGTTTCCTCCCTTTGAGAGAAGAGAAGCCATAATTTTTTAACTCTCAAGACTTAAAAAATTTAGGAATTAAGTCTTTATATTTAGGAATGGTTCAGGAAATTTGTGCTTTTCGGGTTTAAGCTTTATAGATTTTATGTGCACCAATAGAGTATTCAAGTGTTCGATTCAATTGGGACAAAAACTGTCTGATAAAATATCTCAAAGAAATAGTTTCTAAATTAAGAATATATTAAGACCTTCTTCATGCCGCATAAACACATATTTCTGGATTGCCGCACTGACCCTATTTGCATGACTCATAAAATACCATTATTTATGCTTATAATACCATCATAAAAAATTAAAAGTAGCAACTACGTAGTATAGGTATAACTTCTGAAAGCTCATGTAAATTTCAATTAAAAATTGGTTTATTCATGCCCTGACCATTTATTAATTTATTTCAATAAGTCATCGTTACTTTAGAGCTTGTACAATGGTATGATTAAAAGTTATGCTATATGCTAAATATAGCAAAATTGATAAAAAAAAAAAAATACTACAATTACATAGCTAAATTTAACATTTGTTATGCTATTACTAAATTTTCTGCTATTGCTAAATTTTATGTTATATATAGTGAAAAATTTAGCAATAGCATAACAAATGCTAAATTTTTCACTATATATAATAGAAAATTTAACAATTACTATTAGGAACTCAAGAAAAAAGTAGACCCATTATCTAAAAAAAAAAAAGGGTAAAGAAAGAATAAAAATCAAGTGAAAAAAAGTGATTAATTGAAAAAGTGTTGGGTCCCACAAGGAGAGAGAGGAAAGAATATTCACATGGATAGAAAAGGTTGCAGTAAGAGGCATGAGGATGACAAGCTGTCATGTATTCAAATTTTACAATTTTTAAATTGGACTTTGACATGAAAAATACTAATTTAGATATTAAACTAATAATATTTAAATATATTTAATATTAGGCTCATATTAAATATCTCATTAAAATATTTACAATGATATAATTATTAAATAATTTAATATATTAAATTTAATTAATAAAAATATATATGAATATATTAAAAATATAAACAAAGTAACATATGCCATCAGAGCAAAAAGTACAAAAGATATTGTTTAATACTAAAAATTATACTAAATATAGCATGGCATATAGGAAAAAGGCCATTGTTCATGCTCTTAGGGACAAGGCCGGTTCTTGCAAATAGAAGATTAGTAATTAATAAAACAATTGCCGGATGAAAAACTGTTTTTATTAACTACTAGACCTTCATATATGAGTACTATATGGCTAACAATAGATAGATATTAGATAGATTTTTCCAGAGAGAGAGAGAGAGAGAGAGAGTATTATTCTTATCTACAATTCAGTAGTCCCTCTCATCCAACCTTGCTTGGTTTCACATCCAAGCATTGAAAATTTGTCTTCATTCAATCATATTCTTTAACCCTTGGATTTCAATAAACAAGTTTCTTTTTCTACAACTACATAACCACCACGGCTTTTCGATTAACTTCTTGTCAATAATTTATTTTATTTTTTTGGCCAGCTTGTCAATAATTTAATAACAAGGCAAAAAAACAGAATAGATAACTAATTTTCTTGATGAAAAACATGATCATTAACTAGTTTAAAACCTCGATCCTCTTCTCTCTCTCTCTCTCTCTCTCTCTCTCTCTCTCTCTCTCTCTCTCTCTCTCTATTTTGCTTGCCACTTTTCACAAACCCAAACATGGGTTACGAGGCATCAAGCCCTTTCTCACAGCCACCACCTCCTCCGTCACTAAAAATCAACCTGCCCACGTTGTACTACAGCCTCTTAGTTGTTGGAACAGCTGCTATAGTGCTAGTCCTGTACAACCTCATAGTCAACAAATGGACCACTGCACCACGCCGCACCCGATCACCACCAGCATCAATGAGATCACCCTCAAACAGTACTTTCATTGAGCTCACAAGAACAACAAGGAGCAGGAGCTTCGACAACTTGGACAGCTTCAAGTACAAGAAGAACGCAGGACCATCAGTGACACAAGAGCAAGGCCAAGGTGGTGGCTGTGGTGGGGTTGATAGCTATGAATGTGCAGTATGCTTGTCAGTGTTTGAGGATGGAGAAGAGGTGAGGAAGCTGCCAGCCTGCAAGCACTCCTTTCATGTTTCTTGCATAGATATGTGGCTCTACTCTCACTCTGATTGCCCCCTCTGCCGTGCGCCCGTGCCCATCGGTGGTTCGTGGGGTCATCGACCGGAGGAGCATTCCAGCATCCCAGTTTGAGTTTCTTTTTTTCATATTTTTTCATTTCTTAGTTTTGGGTTTTTGGCGTTTGTTGCCTTGTGATGTAGAACGATGATAACAAGGAATGGATGATACAAAACTAGGAATAGGTGGACAGTATATAATTTTTGCCTTTGAATAGAACCCAAATTAGACTGGCTATGTACGTCTGTCCTCTCTTGTATATGAATATGACACTGAAATTTCTGGTTGCTCTATTAGCTGTCAGTTGCAAATCACTCTTTAATTGTTGTCATCTTAGTGATCGAAAAAAATATTGACAAATTGCCACAAGCTCTGGCACTCAAGACATTAACACGGTGTTTGGGAATTGGGAAAAGATCATGTGATTACTACTAAGGAAATGAAGACGTACAATTCTGTATATAAAACTATTCGTGTTTGCTCATGATATTGACACGAATCATCCAGTTGCCATCGCAAAATCTCATCTAACCATTTCAAAAGACGAACTTGTAAATGTATTGAATGAAAATCTCATCAATCAATATTTAGATTTTGTCGGACCAAAACAAATATTTAGATTTTGTGACTTATTTGACCAAATTTTTCTTTTAAGGGTAAAATTTTGGATCCTGGATCTGCCAATGTAATCCAGAATACAAGGGCACAGCCCAAATCCAATCCACTGTTCGCAGTGCTCAACAATATTCCAATCCGATATGACAGAATACAATTCAACAGATTGAGATGGTATTCAAATTGTTAAAATATCACTACCCCAAAATAATTGATGGATTTCCCACTCAAAGCGAAAAGTGAAGAATTACAAGTATAAAACTTACCTGTTTGGCAGCTCGCTTCTCAGACAAGATAACCATGAAAAACATGTGTATCTCCCCATATTCTTTACATGCTTGTGGTATATAAATTTATCAAAAATAGTTTTATTAAAATCTCCATATCTCAAATTCAGATTCGATAAATTCTGGCATAATTTTCACAGATAATACATGGCCCAAAAGAACTCTCACCTTTCAAACTGTGCCAACAATATAGTATATACAAGACATGAAGTCTACATCCTTCTTAAATTGTCTAGCCTCGCCTGTAACTCACTATCTATCCCACTGTCATCGGTCGCAGCTGCTTCCACTTGTGGAACCTTGCTCTTTGCAGCTGGTGCAGCAACAGCAGCTGATGGCGCATTAACAAGCTGCATTCAATTAGAAAACAAAACATTGTTAGTTATCACTGTTCAAAAACATCTTAATTTCCTGGTCAAAAAAGGCAGCAAAAATAAATAAATATGATTGAAGACTGATGGAAGTACCTCTTGATTGACGTCTATACCAATCTCATCAAGAACTTGGTTCACTAGTTCGTCTGTTTCCTCCTCTTCCTCATCTCCTTCCAAAGCATCATCAATGGCATCTCCCATCACCTCAGTTGTCAATTCCATCTTCTCATTCTGCCTCTCAAATTCTTGCATAATTTTCTGCAGTGACGGCAAGTTCATCTGCCTATTCATCTGGCCCATTGCCTTCGTCACTCCTTTCATTGCCTCTCCCATGGCTTGTGTCGATTTCAATGTCTGAAAAGAAAAATTATTTTACGAATACAACTCATCCCATAGGATAACCACAGTCTTAATAATTATGTTAAGTAAACTTATTTTTATCATCAGGATTTTTCTATGAATGTATTTTTTTTCCTTCATCTTAATGAAAATTATGTTACAGGTTTATGTAAAAAACACAACATCCATACAAGAAAATAACAATGGAGTTGCAAATTGCAAAAGAATGCACCGTTCTATGAATTACAGGGCATATATCACAGAATGTAGGATATACCTGGATTCTAAGGGATACACCCTGGAGTTGCGATTTGAGCTTATAAAACTTTTCGATCTGATGTCGTGTTCGAACAAGGTCTTTTGCCATAACTTTAACAGCTCCCTGAAACAAAATTTGGCAAACAAAAACCATAATTAGGAAATGAGACCATCAAATCAAAGTCTATACGATAGAAGGTAAATGGGGACAATGTTCACATGTATAGCATCAACCACATCATTAAAACTCTCAGCCAAAGATAATTGAACAATGAACCAGGGGAGTTTAGGTCTGTGGTCAAAAGTAGCTCAGCCAGAAAATACAGAGGAAGATACTAAAATTGCCTTTCCCAGAAAATAAAGTCAAACAGGAACTAGCAGAGAGAAAACAACCCACCATTTGCCCTTGCTTGGCACTTTTCTTGATCTCTAAGATTAGTTTCTTCTCTTGCCCTTGGAGGGCTGATCTCTCCCTCTCTATTTCTCTAATAGATTTGTCCAACATCCTCTTGTTTTCCCGCAGAAGTTCTGAAATCACAAATTCACACCCACATATACAATTTCAGTTTATAAATGATAATCTTAACAGAACATTGATACTTATACCAAATAAATTATATATGCCTAAGCAACAAGACATAAATCATGCTCCCCTATTATATGGGCACCATCATATAAGTACAAACTTACATATTTTAAGAACCAAAAGACCCAATTACCACTCAGAGCAATGAAATTCAGTTTTCAATATGCTACTAGCTGTATAATGTACTGACCAGAGATTTGCTATTGTTATGGATAGCCTTGTACTAAAAAAACTTATATTTTCTTCGTTTTGTATGTATGTATTGCTGATTTAAAGTTACACATCAAGGCCAGAACTCTGGATATCCCGGCACTGCAGAACTGAAGGTCTTTACCATTAAGGTGTCCCCTTGAAATACACATATATTGCAAAACAAAGTACTAGCAAAATGGTTTACCAAATAGATTAACATCTTATATGAACTCCAATTGAGCATCATGGACACAAGTTGAAATTTAAATACAAGGCTTCAACAATTAGCAAATTTCACTCCCAACTTAATTTTTTAAAAATCGTTTATTTTATTTTAAATTTATTTATTTAAACTTGTACGTGTGCCTTCAATCAGTCTCTTTTCGATTGCCAAAACTATTCCTCAGAAACCCAGCAAACACAATAAACTATTTTAAATAAAAAATTACAATATTTACAAGGTCATAAAGTCATAGAACTTCAACAAATTGAAACTCTACAAAACTATTGCGTAAATTAATAGATACTCAAAAACAGAAAAGTAAAAACATGTTGCATAAATTGGATCCATCTATGAACCTGCGGGTGTTTTTCGCTTGCCAAAGAGGAAACTCATGGCGCTCGATCGAACGGTTAAAAATCAATCTGAAAATCTGTCTCTGATCGGGTCGAATCGGATCGTCTCTGTCTGCGGAAGATTGAATTCGAAGAAGGCTTTAAGCTTTTGATCGTATTCGTGGAACGCGGTGTGTGTGTGTGTGTGAAGTGGTTATTGGTTAAGGAATGGAATCATCGACTCAACGACGACCTTCCCTACACGCGGCAACCTCAAGTGGTGGACCCCACATGATCGTTAACTTCGCACGTTTAATCTGAGGCCCAATGGGCCTGTATACATTCCTGGACTTTAAATAAAGGCACTGCTTGGACTGGCCCAGTTCAGAGTCCAGCTTTTGTCAGAAATTAATTAGCTTTTGCTCTGCAATTACGGATTTACCCGCACACGCGGAAAATACGTCAGGAGATTTCACTTTTTTACCCCCAGAGACAGACACCCACATCAATTGTGAAAGCTGCTGATGTGTCCTTGACCTGACAGCAACAGCGCACACCAGCGCACGTGGGGAGCATCGCTTTTCTACGAGCCTGCGAAGAAACAGAGTCACGTGCCGTTTTGTCTAAGTGAAATAGTGAATCGTGATCTCACTCTTCTTAGTCAGCACGTGCGGAACCCACGGTCTTTCTTTTTCTTTTTTTTTACCTTTTTTTGAAACTCGCAGTCCTACTTGTACGAAAATTCTCTCTTTGGAACCATTTGGATTCGGACGCCTTGTCGTTGGAACAATCCATATGCACAGCATCCCAACAGTTTTATATTTAATCTTGTGTTTTCATTTAAAAGCGTTCAACTATAGTTTTGGGTTTATATTTGAAGTCGTAGGATTATCAATTAGAGTTTAATATTTGATGTTTTAACCCTCAAGCTTTTAGGAAGTATATTTTCACAAATTTTAAAGTGTAGTTCAACACATTTGATCGCTATACACGTCTAGTCGTTTGTAGGGGCAAACCCAAAAATGAGCAACAATGGTCAATTGCATCCATAAAACACAAATTTCTTTCCCTAAATGTTGGATGCTTAATCTTATATATGAATATTGATTTGATCCTTAAAGTTGAAGGTCAATATTTTTATAGAAATACCTCAAAAAGACATTTAATTTTATATGAAAAAGATGAGGAGCTAGCATGTGTTCGGCTTTTCTCTTTAAATTAAATATTTGAAAGTTTTTATTATTTTATCTCACAAAAAAACATTTGTGGAACAGCCATTATTCGTTTTGTAGAGAGCCGAGACTATATATAACGTATTTAATGAGAGTTGTATAATGTATTTGGGATATTATATATTGAATAATGGCATAATATAACTGGCATTGACAGTTTACAAAGCACCTAACCTTTTGTGTGCATTGGTGCACCACCTTATTTAGACAAAAGTGGAGACTGGAGACGATATCCAACCCAGAGATAGCTGATACATGGTCTTATCTACTAGCTAGCTAGGCTCTATTGATAAGTACGTATTTGCTAGCCTAGCTTCACATGCACTTGTTTTAAATCATAATTCATTTACATGGTATATGATCGTATATCATATATGCCACGAATTTATGCATGGTTGTTGAGAAACATCCCCCATAAATACTTACGTATACCCAGTAACCCTAATAATATATAGGGGATATTTGGTTGGTTGCAACTTTTCTAATTGTTTATTTGTGTGTGTGGGATTTGTTTGGCCTATAGTTTCTAATTGTTTGTCATACATTCACTACCGCGTTTTAAGATATTGGAAAATAGTGAATAACATTGTGTAATAATTGTGTTACTAATAGCTTTTTTTTTAAGCCGAAGATATTTTCTTACCAAATTATAAATCTCTACTTTATATTAATTATTATATCAGTTCTTATTTGAATATGTAGTTCGAATTTACAATTTGATAATATAAGCATTTTTTGTACTATCAGACTATTTTAAAATATAACATTAACCCTCTTAAAGAAATTAGAGATTAAACATCGAAAATACCTATTTATAAAAATGACACATCACACCTAAATCTCCAAGATTATAACCCCAAGATTGATGATCACCCTTAAGTCGATGATGCTATCATTTTATGAACAGAACTAATATGATAGCATTATGAGAGAACATATTGAATCATGATATGTATCACTATCACCCTCTTCAAGTCATGTTACCACACTGATTAACTAAAACAGAGCTTGTAACTTCAATCTCCATCTCTTTCGCTAATAATTTCCCAGTTTTTCAATAATTTTCAATTTTCACTTTGGAGAAGAAGCAATCGAGAGCTGTTGTACTCAAAGTCAATGATAGGGGCCAATGGTGGTGTCCCATACATATCATCCCAAGAATATATAGTTTGATCACAACTTTTTATTCCATCCTATGGTGTAAAAGCTTGTTGGGATTTTTTGGCTATAATGTCTGATCCTGCAATATTTTGACTTCTTAGATTCCTTGTGAGTGGCCCCCAGGTTGTCTGCCAAGGCTCAACACCTGTTCATCCCTAATATCTCATGTCTGCAACATCAAGATCATTGTTGGATTAGCAGTCCCTCCTATGCATGACCAACTCAATAATGAATCATATATGGCCCAAAAGCTCTGAGTTCTTAATCATTTCTACTTCTTTGAGTTTTGAGAGAGAGAGAGAGACTAATTTACCTGTGTCACACTGAGAGGTAGGTTGTTGAGGCCATGTGCTAAGCCAGTGGAAAAGCACCAAGAGCTTGCTTTCACTTTCTCTGTTTTCTAGCAGAGAAGATTTGTGTTCACTCTTTTCATTATCTCTTTTTATTCTACTTTTGCTTATTACTTATAGTTTAAGCGTGTGAAAATGTGACATTAACAGAGAAAGTGCTGCCAAGTCTTGTGCTCAAGACAGTAGTTTGGTTAGAGATAGGATATAATTTCTTGAATTCTTGTGTAATGGGTTTAGACGTGTACGTGTATGAATTCATAACACTTTTGACGTGTACAAGCAAAAATGTAAGTAGGTTAAATGCTAAATATCAATGCTAGTCTGCTAGAAGAATCCATAGTCTTTTCCTTAAAGATAAAACTAAAACGCAGGAACTTCTTCATGAATTTGATAGCAGAAATATTAATCACTTTCTCATAGTTTTTTTTCTTTTACTGAAAACAAAAAGAATTACAAGATCAAGCCTTGGGCAATAGCTTGATTGGTTCTCAAATTAGTAGTTTCATACACTGGAAGTTCTTCCCTGTACCTTCCAATCCCAACAAGGTGATCAAGCTCAAAAAGATCCGAGCTTGAATAGCTCTCAGCATCATGATCATCATCACTTTCATCGTCTTCTGCATCTTCACAGAAACTTCTCAAAAAATTTTGACCAACCACTGTGGTCAAGTCTTCCTTGAACAGAGAATTAGTTCTTGCAAATTTTTGAAAAGAGGGTTTTGGCAATAAGCGGTCTTCTTCATAAACACATTTGTTGTGGCCACAAGGTTGAGAAGAAGAAGAAGAATCCTCACCAAGAATCACACTCCCTGGGTAAAATCTAACAGATCTTTTGTTGCCATTACTCATTTTTTTAGCTCTTGAAGCTGGTTTGCTCAAGCAGGACCTTGAGAAAGTAGAAGCTGAAGAAGAAGAACATGCAGCCTTTGATATATGCTCTGAAGTACTCACATCTTCCACAGCACCAGCATAGCACATCTTGGCCTTCTTGACATTCCCAGAATTGAAAATGGAGTTGATGAAGCTGGCAATTCGACCTCCTGGTGAAATGGGTTGCTTCACTTTCTTCAATTCGTCATAGATTTTCAACGCCCTCAGCTTTGTTGTCTTTGTAAACCCACCACCACTGGTCTCACCCTTTGGCTTCTCTTCAAATTGCATGTACTTCTCTGAATGAGCAGTGACTACTACTGGCTTCGGTTTCGTTCTTCGCTTGCAGCTCGACTCTGTTTCGGAAGATGAAAACGCAGCTCCTGAGCTAGAGTCTGAGGAACTCGAAGCTGAATTCGAGAACATGGAACTGACAGAACTGTGAACACTCTGCTTATCAACCCAATTCTCAATCATCACGGCTCGGCGAAGAGAAGTAGAAGTTTCACGATTAGAGCCAGAGTTGCTCTGTTTCTTGATCATGGTCGAGTCTCTGACACAACCCAGATCTCCTTCTCCACCCCCATTGGATTCATCGATCGAACGGTAGATAGAGTCGAGGAGGGAAGAAGAGAAAGATGGGTTTCTTCTCCTTCTTGGGAATGTGTCTTCCTTCAGTGACCTCTCCCTCATATGCATCATCTTTGTTTACAAATTAAGACACAAAATTTACGGAGCAAAAACAGAGTATTTATAGGCCAAAGCAGAGTGAGAAACAGAGAGGAGTGTGAAAGCAGAGACAGTGAGATTTAGTTTAAAGAGTTTGCACTGCTGTAGTGTTTGCTTTGAGAATGTCAAAAGCTGCAAGAGACATTAATAGAATTGCAAGTAGCTCATGTGAAAAAACAGGGAGGGATTAGATTACAAGTTTTGGTCTCTCTGTGTGTTTGTTTGGTTTTCACATGACTTTTGTTGTAAGTTTTGTTTACAACAAAGAAGAACAGAAGAATGAGGATTGGAAAGTGAGAGGAGGCAGAGACTGACTGAGATTTAGAAAGAAGGAAAAGAAAAGAAAGAGGCACAGAGAAAGTGGGGTTTCAGAATATTTAAAAGGAATGGCCGTGCGTGCGGGTTATGGTTTCCGTATGTCTTCCAGGTTGGCGGTTTATTATTTTTTATGCCACGTTGTTACTTTTTATTTTTTACTTTTTACGAGTTACTGTCGTTTTAAAATTATTCTTTACAAGTGATAACTTTATTATTATTATTTTTTTTTTTTTATGGTAATGAGTCTAATGACTAATGAGTGGAGTATTGGTTGTTAGGCGATCTAAGAGTGGACCTCACCGTCTAATCGAAATTGATATTATTTATGCATAATTGATTATTTGTTAAGGCTTTTATTTTAGACAAATTGTTAAATTCTTAGGTGTAGGCTGTAGCCGTGTAGGGAGTTTATGCATGTTAAGAGTGATTTAACTAAGTTTATTTAATGAATCTCTTATATGATGCACATTAAATTTTGATAATCAAAATTGTTTATTTTTTAGATTTCATTAAAGGATCATCTCTCATAAAAATTTTATTTCGACGAAATATAATATGCAATTGCTTGTCGAAAACATGGTATATAATTATTTTGATGACCCAAGTTGAAAACTTTATTAACTCTTAATTTTAAAATTACATTAAAAATATATATATAGAGGAAATTACAGATTTGGTCCACTTATTTTATACCTAGTTTAATTTTAATCCATAATTTTTTTTAAGTTCTGTTTTAGTTTACTAATTGTTTCACTTGTTCAATAAAGATCCAAATTTATGACTTTAAATCTTTTGGATTGTGTTTTCTTCAATTATATTTAAAGTATAAGTTATATTTCATCATTTCTTAGTCCTAGGAACCATTTTGGAGTATTAAAATCTAAGAGAATTGAGATTCGATAAAATTTAAAAAATTGTCAGTTTCAGATACCCTACTTTGGGGTCAACTATCTTGAGTATAAACCCTAAACTCTAATTTAAATGATCTTTATATAGTTGTAAATAAGAGATCCATAACTTTTAAACAAAAATATATTTGTTGAATTTAAGTGAAATTTGATAAGGTAAAAGACATGCTAAATTTGATAAAACAAATATGGACCTTTATTGAATAAATAGAACAATTAATTGACCAAAACAGAACTTAAAAAAAATTGTGAATTAAAATTAAACTAGATATAAAATAAATAGACTAAATTTGTAATTTTCTATATATATCATTGACCTTCGGGATGTTATGTCTAGTGAGCCACATTGAGCAGTTAAGCTCACAAACTTGTAGAGAATTTGAAGTTTGAACATCAGACATGGTCAAATTTAAAGAACAAAAGCACATAAATTACTTTATATATTATCAAAGTCATATTTTGATCATGAGACCTATAGGTTATACTCACCAAGCTTCCATTGTACCACTCTAATTATTATATAATTTCCACCGATATCTCAATATATTTCATAAATATCTTAATAATAATTAATTTGAAAAGTGTATGTTTCACATGCCAGTATCACTTCACACAACACCTTACTCCAACCAAACTAAATCATAACTCTCTTTTTTTGGTTGAACAACTAAAGCATAACCCAAGGTCCAAAAAAATACTATCTACTTTAACTCATGGACCAAAACAAAAAAAGAAAAGATAGTATAAAAAGTTTGATAAATTATGGATATTATATATTATACATATATTTATTTATCATAAATTTATTATGATATGTCATGTTTTTTTTTTCTTTTTATTCAAATATGCCACATTTTTCGAATGACTCTAGATACAAAACGCATCAATAAGAATCTTGCTTTTTCTATCAACTAGAGTGTTAGAAAAGCAATATTATTGGAATATTGATTTTCACTCGTTGCACTAATCATCGTCACCAACTGCATTTGATTTGCGTAATAGCGATAACTTTAATAAGTTGATCTGAGTTAATTCTTCGCACTACTTTCTCCTCTTCAATTATTATGCTCATTAGTTACAAGATAAATGAGCATTGATTGGAGGAGCTTTAATTAATTAATTTGACTGTATTTTGGGCATTTCTTGCTTGTTGATGTTGTATTTTGGGCATTTGCTGGTTGATTTTGCATTATGGGCTTTTGCCTTATAAATTTCATCAGGTATTTCGGCCACTGACCTCGCCCCAGCTCAAAGCCTCAAAGCCCAGTAGCCCACCCTCTACAGTCAAGCATCAATAGATTCCGAACATTTCTAGCCGATATCTTGCTTATAAATAAGGGGTTTTTTTTTTAAGTCCAAAACAAAAAATATCCTAATCGGTCGTTCCACTTGTAAAAACACGGTGACAGGCCGGTATATTTTAATGAGCCGAGTGCTTGACATCTTTACTGAGTACTTGATACAACCCACTAAGCGCTCGACAAATTGCCAAAATTGTCACTGTCAGACAATAGTAATCATTGTTACTATGCAATAATAACTATTTAAATTACAAAAACACCCTATAAATTGCTACTGTATGACAGTGAAAATTTGCCAATTTTTTTAAAAACAAAACCACCTAACGCTCGGCGCAAAAAATACGAAACAAAACATAACGTGAACTTTATTTGTACAAAGTAGATCTATTCATTATTTTAATGATTTAGGTAAATTTATTTATCATTAAAGACTATAAAATAAAGGTTCAAGTTCATTTTTGCCTATGAACTGTAGGGCTTATTTCAAATGGCTTCATGTATTATCAAATGTTTCAAATGAACCCATAAACTAAACGAAATTATACAAAATAGCTCATCTGTCAAATATTAGAGGAGTAATTTTGTCATTTCATCAATTAACAATATTTAATTATTATTTAAATAACCAAAATTAANTCTCTCTCCGCCAGTGCACCCAGCCCCTCCCTGGCGGGGAAGGAAGGGCTAGGTGCACTGGCAAGGGAAGGAGGGGCAAGGTGGCGGGGGAGGGAGGGGCTAGGTGCACTGGCGGAGAAGAGAGGGGCAAGGTGGCGGGGGTGGGTGGATTTGTTTTTATAGTTATTTTAGTTATATTAATTTGGTTATTTAAATAATAATTAAATATTGTTAATTGATGAAATGACAAAATTACCCCTCTAATATTTGAGAATGGACTATTTTGTATAATTTCGTTCAATTTATGAGTTCATTTGAAACATTTATAGTATATGGAGCCATTTGAAATAGGCCCTATAGTTTATAGGCAAAAATGAACTTGAACCTAAAATAAATTTTAGATTAATTTATTTTATAAATAATAAGAAAGCTTAATATGAGAAATTTGGCCCATTGAAATTCAGGACTTTAAGTCTTTAACCCATAACTCCAATCTTTTCACTTTTCAGCATATAAGAATGTACAACATAGAAAAAGCTTTAAATTAGAGAACACATCCTTGATCTGGTATTGAGGACATACACATTTTTTGAATTTGCATGCACTAAAATTCAGATACAACTGATTCTTTTCACCCACCAATAAACAGAGAAAATAACAAAAATTAAGTCTATGACCCCCATCCCATAAGAATATTTTGGATCATGAACATGGGAAACTTTGTATGCAGCTCCCTCCTGAACATCATGAGGTGCCAGTGACAGTGACACCCATTCAGATATCTATAGACAAGGCTTTACCAGTATGGCAAAAACCAAAAAGAAAAACAATATAAAAAAACACCACCTCCAGACTCTGGAAAGCACCAGCAGCCACCCAATTTTCTCAATCACAAGTATTGTTCATGTATCCTGGCCCGATTCTCTTCCCACCATAATCTGGCATGCATCTCCCCAAATTTTTCGCGGCTGCACCACATTTTCAAAAGAAGACAAGATTCATGTCAAGTCAAGATAATTGCAAATCATAATAATAAACAAACACGAAAAAGATAATTGCCTTTGCAGTTTGCACATTCAGAAAGATTATGTTAGACCATGGCCAAAAAAAAAAAAAAGATTATGTTAGACATATACCTCAAAGACCAAAAGAATTAGAGGAAGCAGAATAAATGATTGCAGTAATATTGATGTCATATAGTTGATTATACTGTTTCTTATCAGTTATCACTGGCAATTTAAGTCATAATTGTCAATAAGTGAACTTTTTTTTTTTTTTTTCGGCCAATAAATATTGATGTCATATAGTTGATTATGCTGTTTCTTATCACAGGCAATTTAAGCCATAATTGTCAATAAGTGAACTTCAAGTGTGCTATAATGCCATGTAGGGACCATGTGCCAAAAGTCAAGACTACTAAAAGGCATTCACTATGGCCTGAAATCTTGCAAGTGTTTTTATAAAGCGTCCTGATAATGGTAACCGAATTTTCAGAGACCTATACCAAATGAAATAAATAACCCAAATTTTTATAAAACTACAAGCATCCATTGGCCGGATTATGGTCATTATTGGGATAAACGAACTGATCAAATGTTCCTATGGCAGAGTCATTATCTGTACATGCAAAGTGGGCAGTAGGCTTAAATTTGCATCACAAAATTTCTCTAACCATTCTGAGTCTGTTAGGTAGTTCCAATAACATCTAACATAAACAATTCGGATCCTAGCTCCACTCAATCTCTTACTAGCAAATGTGTAAAGCACACTCTCCAAGTTGTGAATTTAAATGCCTCGTATACAATGGAGCTGTTAAAATCATGGTTTTGCTAACCAATCTGTATGAGCACGTTTGTCTAGAAGGCCCCGTTTATTTACCAAGCTGCATCTAATCCAGCACTTCATTTGAAATTTCACATGGTAGTGGTACAGTTGTTAAGAAATATTACCTGAATCTGACTCGTCTAAGCTCCCGTTTGCCACCAGGCAATGCTCTGATTGTGATGTAAACCCCTGGCTCATCCTGTTCAACCCATTCAGTCTCCAGATCACTAGCATTGCTGATAGATAACTCCCCTGAGCGATCTGCATCCCTTGATGAACTACTTCTAATAGAAGCATCCATGGATGATGTCTCTGTCTTGGTCCCACTTATGCTGGAGAGTTTCGGGGTGGAATTGATACCACCTGAATCATAGTATTGGCGGGACTGCATTGGGTGATGGTCCAGTGAATCTGAGGATGAGTAGCCCATACCCATCCCCGTTGGACGGTACAAGTTGCGAGGTAAACGTTCACTGGTTAGTGGCGGTGTTACAGGACTGTCTTCTGCAGATTCCATCTTTGAACTCTGTAACAGGAGAGAACAATCACATCAGTCCTATGAAAGCTTACATCAATCACCAATGTAATTTCTATGATAATATTTGTAACACATAACCAGCTTGGGGCTTACCTCATCTTCAGACCTTGGCGGGGTTGAAAGTGGGAAAGCTTGGCGGTTAAACCTTCGAACATTGTAAAGTTCCATGACCCTGTCATAGTTCTCTGCCCACCACCTTTGAGCTTGCCATTTGTTGAAGATCTCTCGACTGATCAGAGAAGATTAAACAAGAATTAAGAATCCCTGATGTCATGAAATTACTGCATGAGAAGTAAGAACAAGAGGCAAGTGGCAAGTGCAAATAAGTTTTGGCAATAATTAGCAAGAAAGAAGTTTTTTTTTCCTGTCCCTGCAATTTCATTTTTCATTTTAACATCTTACATGCTTGGAAAATCAAAAGTATGCTTTGCTAGAAGCCCAGAACTATTTACATGTCTATTGCTGAGAGACAAAGCCTACAAAATTTACCTTAGATTGCCAAGAAGTTGTTCATTGTAGTGTTGTTAAATATGTTAGGTCACTTTGCACTAGACGCACAACACCTTTTGACAAAGGGGATTCAAATGTAAACAGAACTTAAAAAGCAAAAACTACCACTGGGTGCATGGAATAAAGTGGTGTTCCAAGTGGCCAAAATGACTTTACTAGTGGTGCCTGACCCATCAAACATAGGTGAGTTTTTTAATTGGCCGATCAACACAAGTGGGGTTCAAAAGAAAATAAATTCATACTAAATTACATGACCAACCAACCAAAACATAAATAGAATCATTTAATTGGATCATTTAACTGACATCAGATTTAGATTCAACTATTCAAGTCAAACCATAAAATTGTTGTCCAAAACACTGAGCTAAAGCCTAAAGCTTTATCAGTTGGACTCGGAGTGGGAGTCATGTCATGTCATATCACAAAGCAGGACCAACTACCCATGAACAAGCCCATTTTGTATTTGTCTCCTATAAAACAAGAGAGCTACTATCAATCTCTATAACCCTGTGTCCTTGTTTGTGGGCAACATGGACTTACTGGATGTACACATTTTGTCATGTAGGTAGTTTTGGAGTGACAGTAATAATCTCTCTGGTTCGCTACAGATTTTAAGCGACAAAAAAAGTTAAAACAATATGAGCACACAAGAAGACAAAGCAAACGGAGAATCAGGCAGGCGTGATGGAATTTGATAAAGAAATGGGGAGAGCTTGTCCGACACCTCGACAACACTCGGTGAAAAAGCTTCCTAACTCAATCCAATTTGGCCCACCACCACTTCATTTGTCACAATGACTTCTCCTTTTGGACTTTTGTTTGCTATGCTTTCTCATTAGGAGGCGTGAAATTTACTGTGTGACGTGTAGGTCCCCTGGCCCCACCAAAATTGGCATCTAATTTCGAAGGCAATGTTTGGATGCAACTCTAAAATGGGTTTAACGTGAATTCTTAAAATAAAGCCATAAAACGGCCTAAAACAAAAGTACAAAACTCAATCAAACATGGCCTAAAAAACAAAGCTACAAGCCTATAACAATGTTTTTTCATTTTCTTTAAAAAAAAGCTACCATTCAAACATGGCGTAATTTACTCGAACATGAGTAATATCCCACTTGGACTGAGTGAAACTCAAACAACCGTTGGATGAAAAGGTAAATACTAATCTGACCGTCAAAAGCTTGAAGGCGCGTACCTGAACCGAATGCGCTTGAGATCGTTCCCGCCACGTGGCAGAGAGACGAAGGTGATGAGAACACCGGGCTCCACCTGGGCGACCCACTCCTTGGGCTCGCTCTCTTGGACGAACACGACCGGGTCGACTCGGCGGCCGCTGGCCGAGCTGGGCGTGCCTTCGCCGCTGGAGCTGGAGATCCCTTTGAGCCTGGCCTCCATCTCCTTGCCCCAAGTCCGCGGCGTGGTGGAGCTGGAGCTCCCGGTCCGCCTGTACGACCAGCGGAACCGGTCGGAGTCGGCGTCGGACTCGCCGGTCCCCTTGAGCCGGGTCTGAGGCTGAGTCACTGGCCCCGTGCAGGGGTTGCAGTGCCTGTACGCCCCCGACGCCTTCAATGCCATGTCCTTGAGCTGCAAAATTGTCAACACAATGAGAGCTGTACTGTACGTAACAATTTATGCATACAAATACAGAGGTCAGGGTTTTCTCAAGTGATTACCTGAAAAGTTAGGGATTTAATAGCAGCTTGTTGCTTATTGGCGGAGGCGGGGGTGTTGGTGTTGGTGGACTCCGATACTTGGGGTTGACTCAGTGAGTCTTCACCGAGTTTCTTAGGACGAGCTATGCACGTCAACATTTTTCTAGCTCTCTTGTCTATGAAATTCGGTTACAATAATGGCAAAACGAGGTCGTCGTGGTTGGAAACTCCGTACGATTATTGGAAGAGAGTAGAGAGCGAGGGTCCGAGAATTATTGGAATTCAGTTTGAGGAGTACATGGGGTCGTTTTGAAGGCGAAGAGAACGAGGCGCTACCACAGACTACTGCTGCATACTGTCCCCGCTCAGACACCTTTAATTGCCACCTTCAATTACGCCACTAGAGATTCTTCGCTCAGAAAAAAATAAATAAATAAATATCTGCATGAATACTTATTATAGAATAAATAAAGAAGAAGAGTGGAATTAAATTAATTAAAAAACATAAGAACAACCATTACCAACGAACCAACAATCTCATATTTCTCTCAGAGACTGAGACTGAGAGTGTGGCGAATTGGCTATAACGGGACGGGGATGCTTGCTTTGCTTCGACTTCGAGTCTTTTCTCTCGGACTTTGTTACCGGCTACCGGGTGGGTGTACGTACTAGGTTGCTAGTCTGGGCCCACAGTAATCACCAAGTTATTGAGGCCCGTTGCCCAGATAACGAGACTTTAATGGACTCGGCCCTAGTCTTTTATTTCTGTGGGGTCCATTTGGTATTGGGCTTCTTCAAAGGCCTCTTTAAGATGTTGGGCAAGAGGTCGAAGACTCATTGAAGTGATTTCCATACAATAATGAGTTTCGCTTGGACTAAAATTAGCAAGTTGAGTTCGGCTTTAGTTGGGAATTGCATTAACATAGGCCATAGGAGCAACAATGGGCCATAGGGGCAACAATGGGCCATATGCTTATATAGTTATATGTTGAAGAGGACTGCTATTTGCACTTTTTTTTTTTCTTTCTTTTTGCACACCATTTTTCTCTTTTTTTCTCCTACACACCCCACACACTTGCCTCAAATTCAAAATCTCTCAACACACACCAAACTCATTACCAAAATACCCTTATTTCATTACACACCCTCCCTTCTTTCCCTTTTTTTTTTCTCTCGTTCACACCCCATTCCCCTGTTTTTTTTTTTTCTTCTTCTTCTCCAACCCTCCCCCAGCCAGCCCCTCCACCCATCCCATCCAGCCCCTCAACCCCTTCCCTCTCCGACCAACCTCCCCGCATGCAGCACCGACCACTCTCCTCAATCCCTCTCTCTCCTCCCCGTATGCAGCAGCACCACCTCACTCCCTCCCCCCGTTTCACCCGACCCACCCAGCCCATCTCCCCCTTACCCGACCACCACCTTCCCTCCCGCACCCTCCCTACACCACCTTCCTCCATCTTTCTTTCTCTCTCTTCCCCGACAGCACCACATCCCCGTCACATTCTCTCTCCTAGCTCCCTTTCTCTTTCTCGCGACTCCACCTCCCCGCAACACCACCTCTCCTGCAAGCTCCGCGAAGCCCAACTGTCGACTTCAACTCCTTCAAACACCCGCCCACTCGCCCAACTGCCTGGTCGCATCGTCGATGGAGCAGTTGGGCACTTCTCCAAGGTGGAATCTCGACGGTGTGACGCGGTAGTGGCGCTGGCAGCAGCTTGGCTCTGTTAGAGATAAGACAGAGAAATGGAGAGAGGAGAGAAAATGAGGAGGTGATCGGTGGTGGTCTCACCTCTCGCCCATGCAGACAAAAAAAAAAAAGGATGGCAGGTGGTTCGGCAGACCAGTGCCGAACCCGTCGGTTTCGTTCGACAGATAACCGCCGAACGAACTGATTTTTTTTAAATGAAGTATATGTTTGTTGAATTTAAGTACGATTTGATAGGATAAAAAACATATCAAATTTGAGAAAATAAATCTGAACATTTATTGAACAAGTGAAATAATTAATAAATTAAAATAAAACTTAAAAAAAATCATGAACTAAAATTAAATTAGATATAAAATAAATAGATTAAATCTATAATTTCCACTCAAAAATATCAAGGTACCTTTGGAATTGGTTTTGAATTTTTGATTATTGAAGTGACATTAGCATGGGCCCACCCCATTTTAGCCGTCTCATTTCAAGTATATGCATTAATGGTCGCCATGCTTTTTGGATAACTACCTTCCCTCATAATCAATTCTATATTTCTATGTGAATATTCTACCTATATTCTCTTTTTTCCTCCTCATTCTGTTTGTAATTCATAATTGAAAATTATTTAGTTATTTAATTATTATCAATTAAATATTTGATAAATTTAATTATTATCAAAATTATCTATTTAATAATTAATAGATGATTAAATAATTTTGAATTTAATTAATTTTTTGCATAGTTGATCTTAAAAATAATTTAGAAAATAAATCATTCTAATTATGAAAATACACTACAAAATAAGTAAGAGAATAAATAAAATATAAGAACTAAGTAGAAAATAGAAAATAGCTAGCATTTCTCAGGATTCAGGAACTTTAACATAACTGTTTCATATAGAAACACTCTCAAATAAATCTTTTGTATGGCTTATTTGACAACTCCTATATATTATATATTATACTAGGATAGGAACTTTGAATTGTAATAAATCATTGGAATCTCGTGTTTAGTATATTTTTATAAGCTTACATTTTTTATCTAGATATCACTTGATACGGTGTGATTAACAAGTATATTGAAAAGGTTCATGTAAAGTTGGATATTATTAATCTTATTAGGCCTTACAAAAATAGCTCAATGTATATATGGTATGAATGAGTTATACTGAATTTGATTTCATAGAGTCTCTTAAAAAGAAAATACAAAATGCTAATAACTTCTCATAACAAGTGACTCGATCTCGTCATATATGGTATGAATGTCACCTCATGTGTAAGGTTGTAGAGTAATCTATGGCATTTGTCCATAAAAATTATCCAAGAAAGAAAAAATGATGCTACAAAAGTCAATTACTTTCTCAGCCATGCTATCTTTCTCACATGGGCGAGTCTTAAATAAATCTGATAATATTATGAGTCTTATTAAAGTAATTGGAGTCTAACTGGTTGATAGAATATCTAAACCTCTAGAAGACAATTGTCATAAGAAAATGCAGTGTGTTATCAAATTAGCAACATTCTTTGCGACTTTGTAAATAAGCACAAAAAAAAAAAAAACCAAACTTACCCAAAATGCATAATTCATTAGGCTTCTTCCAAAAGTTATTGCACATTGTTCGATTATGTTAAAAACTTAAAAGCAAATAGAGGCATAGATCTATAAGCCTACCCCTCGTGCATTTCAATCAAATTGTGGTAATAGAGACATAAATTGTTTACATCTCAATCTCAATTAATGTTGGAGTATATTATTTATTATTTTTAAGTTTATTTTAAGTTTCAATTATTTACGTCAAGAAATTGTTATCATTTGTCACATTAATTGATAACCAAAAATTAGAAAATAATTGGTGCATTTAGTAGAGCTTCTTCGACTCCTGCATCTAATGCAAATAGATCAAATAATTCAAAAGAAATAATTATAACAATGATCCTTGAAAATTATCTCAAGCATCATTTTGATTCATGAACTTTAATTTGTGTATCACTTTAGTCAATTTCATCAATTTTATTTATATTTTATCGTTAATTTTAGTCACGTATATCACGTTGGAAAAAAAAAAAAAGGTGAGTTGTTACCATGTTTATTTTTCAAAAGGGACTCACGTGCTTGACACGTAACTTGCTAATATTGACGGAATTAACTTAAATGATACAAATGTGAAAATTTGTGAACTATAAAATTTAAAAAACAAATTTGTAATACTAAGGATAGAGTTTAAGAACCATCATTTTTATTTGTTTTAATTCAAAATTTATACCTTGTAATGGAAAAAGGTGAATCTATTAAATCCAAAAGTAAAATATGTGCTTACATCACATATATGGTAGAATTTTCTTTACTATTATTGTTATCCTTTGTCAAATTGAATGACTGAGAAGCCAATAGAGAAAGGGAATCATTTTTGCTCACCACCACCTTTTTTGGTGAGCAAAAATGGACTATAGAGAAAGATACACCCACCACGATTGCTCCACCTACCCAAACCTCTATGATCTACCTAGATTTCAAAGGTGGTTGAGTTATCCACAAGTTGCCAAAAACCTCAATATTACTAAAAATTAAGAGAAGGCAATGACATTATAACTATAAATTAGGAGGGGTGCTAGACATGGACAGTGAATAAACAAATATTGTAATGAAGACCCAAAAAGCTTGGTCTCAATGTTACTTTACTCGGTTTTACCCAATAAAAAACTCTTTTATTCAGACTAAAAAATAAATAAATATATTCTTTTAGAACAGGTCAAGTTTATTATTGTTTATCCTTTTCTTGCCCAAAAACAAACCAATAATTTTTTTTTGGTAAGAAACAAACCAATAATTTAGTCCTACACTCCTCCTACTCGGGACACATAGAATCAAGGAAAAACAAACTACCAGAATTTATTTATTTATTTTTTTTGGTCAAACTACCAGAATTTATTCATTCACAGCCTAAGTCCCCAAAACGTGATCCCAAGATTCTAAACTCCACCACCGTTGATCATATTCATCAGAACTCACGTCTTCACCCCACGTGTCCCCCGTGGGACCCAGACCTGTTCTGGAACTAACTGGTTCCCTCCAGTTTCCCCAAAAACACAACCACATGTACATAATCAGGTGGTAAGCCACTCAGAAGCCTCCACCTCTCCCTCGCCGGCGAAACCTTCTCTCTCCTCCGGCTCCGGCAGAGTTCATAAATTTTACTATTTAGTACCCAGTTTTTTATTTATGGCTTAGGGTTTTGATTAGATGCTTCGCTGCGCAGCTGACCAGCAGCTCAGGCTCAGCTTTCGATTATTGCCCAAATCCAGTACTCAAAGCATTTAAAGACTCCCACTTTTTCTTTTTGTTTTCTTATTTTAGAAAACGATGTCGTTTATGAGACGCAGAAAGGGCAAAGCTTCGGACTCGGAGCAGCTTCCTCCGACTCCGACTGATGACGAGCACGAAGAGAAAAAGGAAAACGAAACGCAGAAGCAAACGCAAAAGCAAAAGCAAAAGCTTCATGGCAAAGATGGAAGGGTAAAACATCCCAAATGGTCGTGCGTCGATAGCTGTTGCTGGTTCATCGGGTTCATATGCTCGATCTGGTGGTTTTTGCTCTTCTTGTACAACGCAATGCCCGCTTCGTTCCCTCAGTTCGTGACTGAAGCGATAACGGGTCCTTTAACCGACCCGCCGGGGGTGAAATTGCAGAAGGAAGGGCTGAAAGTGAAGCACCCTGTGGTTTTTGTGCCTGGGATTGTGACTGGTGGGCTTGAATTGTGGGAAGGGCATCAGTGTGCTGATGGGTTGTTTCGGAAGAGGATGTGGGGTGGCACATTTGGGGAATTGTATAGAAGGTCAGTGCTTTTTGGCCTTTTCCTTCTGAACTAAATAACTCTTTTTTATTTTTTGGGGTGATTTTGGATTAATTTGATGTGGGTTTTGTACTGTTTGCACGATTGTTTAGTTACTTTGGTGTTAGGGTTTGTAGATTAAGGTGTAGTTTAGAAGGAATTGTGTGGTGTCTGTGATGGGATATTATAATCTTTCATTTAATCAGTGTGACATGTGAGGGAAGTGTGTTTGATACTTAAAAACTTAAAAGGCTGGTTTTTCCAAAACCAATGCTGTTTTTCCAAAACCAATGCTGTTTTTGTTACGTCTTTCTTGCGGAAAGGTTGCTTACCTTATCAGTGTTCAACTTCAAACGGTAAAGTGGGAAGCAGTTTAACAAGTGAATCCATGAGTTGATCACGGGGTGTTGTCTTGAACATATAATACTAGTCAGTGCAGCCGTATGCCATGTATAACCTTATACTGAGAAAATTCTTGAATGTTAAATGTGAAGAAAATGTTATTGGGGTGTGCTGGTTGGAATGTGGAACTTTCATTCATTTTGCTTATATACTATCGGATAGAAATGTTGTTGGTTGTGGGGAAGTACCTGACCTGCAGAATGCATATTCTGTCAGTCCTTGTTACATATGTTAATTTGGCCAGCTATTGGATGCTATGGCCATTAATCATTAGTGTGTTTTGATTTTCCAAATTCCTCCACATCCTCAATGTTCCTCAGAACAATTTTGGTGGAATTGATTCTTATGTTGTCTTAACCCATGTTTTTTTCATTGTTTTACAGACCATTATGCTGGGTCGAGCACATGTCTCTGGATAATGAAACTGGAATGGACCCTCCAGGTATAAGGGTTAGGCCTGTATCAGGCCTTGTGGCAGCTGATTACTTTGCACCAGGTTATTTTGTATGGGCAGTTTTAATTGCTAATTTGGCTCGCATTGGATATGAAGAGAAAACCATGTATATGGCTGCATATGATTGGAGGTTATCGTTTCAAAATACTGAGGTGTTGTTATTGTAACCAACTAATCTTCCTCTGAGGGAAATTCATGCGGTTTTTTGTTACTTCATAGTAGCATATTTTATCATGACAAATGACTTTTATTGTATTTGTTTGCTTGATTGCCTTTATCAGGTTAGAGACCAGAGTTTAAGCAGGATAAAGAGTAATATAGAACTTTTGGTAGCTACAAATGGCGGTAATAAGGTGGTTGTTATTCCACACTCAATGGGAGTTCTGTACTTTTTGCATTTTATGAAGTGGGTTGAGGCACCAGAACCAATGGGTGGTGGGGGTGGGTCAGATTGGTGTGCTAAGCATATTAAAGCTGTAATGAACATTGGTGGACCCTTTTTAGGGGTCCCAAAAGCTGTTGCAGGACTTTTCTCTATTGAAGCCAGAGATATTGCTGTTGCCAGGTTTTTATAATTTACTTACACATCAGATTAGTCTTCTCTATCCTGCTTCGTTTAGTCTTCTGTCTACTAGAAACATGTATTCAGTTTTGTACCCTGCTTTGGGCTCTTGATCAACTGCTAATCCCTCTTACAGGGCTTTCGCACCAGGTGTTTTTGATAAGGATGTTTTTGGTCTCCAAACCTTACAACATATGATGCGAATGACCCGTACATGGGATTCAACTATGTCCATGCTACCAAAAGGAGGGGACACTATCTGGGGTGGCCTTGATTGGTCACCTGAAGCATACTGCAATTGTAGTGCAAAGAAGGTGAAGAATAACGATACCCACGATGCAGCTGAAAATAGAGAAAATTATGGGAGGATTATATCATTTGGGAAAGATGTAGCGCGGACACATTCCTCGAAGCTTGAGATGATCGATTTTAGGGTAATATTCTGTGTTCAAATATAATTACTACTATATTGAAGCCATTCCATTAGAAGTATATTCAGATGAGTCACACTTGCAGTCAGTCTCTTACTGTATCATTCACTGTTTCTGATGGTTCCTTATAGCTATGTCATCATTTAGTAGTTTACCTAGCATCTTAATTTAGTTATTTAATTTTCAAGATTCCCTTCATAAAAAGGTGAAGGGTGGGCTTGCATTTTGCTTATGTTGATTCTAATAACAATGCTTTTGTGTTAAAATGATGTGGGTACACATGTTATATTTTCTTACAGTTTATGTGGAGAGTAAGATTTCCCTTTTCTGTTTTATGTATTGCTAAAATCTTATCATATCAGAGAGTGACTACTAATTTGATTTTTTTACTTAAAATGTCTTATTTATTAGAGCCAAGCCTGAGGTGTTTATCATTCCCTGAAGGAGTAAAACTTCCCTGCAATGTGTGTATACACCCATTGTGCTTGTCTCTCTCATTATGTGCCAGGTAATGTGATGAGAGAGATATAGGGTGTATACACTTGTGAATTGTGATAGAGAAGGTTTTTTTCTCCCTCGAAGATTTTGAATTAATCAAAACTTGAAGTTTGTTTGATTTGTCTCTGTCTCCCAAGATTTGTACCATCGTTTATTTTTCTTGAATCCCAAGATGTGTGCTTTCATGAGATATTTTGTATGGACGCTATACATCACTGACTGTTTAACTTGTATCATTTGGATTTGTGCTTGATTAGCAGGACGCTGTGAAGGGTAATAACCTTGCAAATTCTACCCATTGTGATGTATGGACAGAGTACCATGAAATGGGTGTTGGGGGCGTCAAAGCTGTTGCAGATTATAAAGTCTACACGGCTGGGTCAGTTTTGGATCTGCTTCATTATGTTGCCCCCAAGTTGATGGCACGTGGGGATGCTCATTTTTCGTATGGGATTGCCGACAATTTGGATGACCCAAAATATGAACACTACAAATATTGGTCAAGCCCCCTAGAAACAAAGTGAGGTTTCATCTTTTCTATGCTGGTCTAACAGTTTTCTTTCATTGTGAATCAAACATAATCTAGTTTTTTTCCCTCTTTTGGTGAGCCTTATTAGTGTAACTAGTGTTAATGCTTTTAACTGTTTCAGCATGCATCATTTCCTAGTGCCTTTGTATGCTCAGATATAAAATCATTAAGTAGGAAATGCCTCACTCTCCTGGGTAGTAGGTTGTTTTGGTTGCTGGTTGCTGCCATTTACTGTTGCCCAATGCTTACCCAAAGCAGGAAAAAAGTCATAAAAGTATGTGTCGATCAAATTTTCTATTATTGTTCTAGAAAGCTTATACACCTAAGTTAATTTTGCTAATTATTTAGTTTTTGCCCCTTGGTTCACAGCTCTTATTATCATAAAAGTAAAGTTTTATTTGTACTTGTATTATATATTTAATTGTTCTTTCTTGGATTGTGATTTGTAAGTGTTCTGTTAGTAATGCTGCTTGAGATTCTTATTGCTTGTGCAGATTACCGAATGCTCCGGATATGGAGATCTATTCTATGTATGGAGTTGGAATCCCTACCGAAAGAGCTTATGTATACAAGTTAACTCCTCCTGCTGAATGCTACATTCCCTTTCAGATAGATACCTCGGCAGAGGGTGGCAGTGAGGATCCTTGTTTAAAAGGTGGAGTTTTTTCTGTTGATGGGGATGAAACCGTTCCCGTATTGAGTGCAGGTTTCATGTGTGCTAAATCTTGGAGGGGGAAGACCCGATTCAATCCTGCAGGCATCCCTACTTACATAAGGGAGTATGATCATGCCCCTCCAGCTAATCTTCTCGAGGGTCGGGGCACCCAGAGTGGTGCTCATGTTGATATAATGGGGAACTTTGCATTAATTGAGGATGTTTTAAGAGTAGCAGCAGGGGCTACAGGGGAGGATTTGGGTGGAGATAAAGTGCACTCTGATATTTTCAAATGGTCTGAAAATATCAACTTAGACCTCTGATTTGCACGGCGAGTTGTAGCCTACTGAAACTGCAGGTTGGACTTGTTTTCTGATTTCAGACTGTTTTTTTTTTCTTTTCTGAAGCTGGAATGGTATCTTGTGTTGAACTTGCTTCTTCCGACTTTTGTTTCAGTAGTCCGGTGCTTGAAGATACACCTGATAAATTACCGGCTTCCAGTAATGGTGTTGTGGTTGTGGTTGTAGCACGAGTACTTGTAATTTGCTTTGAAGCTTAAGATATGAGGAGCAGATTGCTGAAACAAACTCTTCCAGAGTTATGTTGTCATCTATTTGTACCTGCAGTCCTCATTGCTTTGGAAAACACCCAACCGGCTTGATGAATCAGATCCCACGTCACACCAGGCTCCTACCGATTTGGGTGCAGCTAACTTTTATAGTCTTTTTATTTTTGGCCATGAAGCTAACTTTTATAGTTAAATAGTTCATATATAGTTACCTGGAATTTTGGATATTCAATTAATTTATTTGATTAGTCAATAAATTATTCAATTAATTAATGTAAGCTTCTTGTATGTGTAATTAATTTTAATACTTTATTTGCAAGAAATTGATGAGGCAAGCATATCTGTTTGAGAAGCCTACAGTTTGGGGTGTTGGAGAAAGTGATAAAGAAAATTTGTTACAATGTGAAGAGCTCAGAAGGCTGAAAAGGTTAAAAGTTAAAAACAACTTTGCTGACTCCTTCAAAGGCTTGAAGCCTGTTGTCAAGTGTAATAAATACACTCTACAAATTAATGACATGATACTGAGTTATGACAAAATCTCATCTTCCTCATTTACATGGCGTGCATTAGATGGAAAGACATTCTAATTTCATCTCTTTTTTAGTCATTCTAGTTTTATCTTTAATTTGATGGGCATCCATTCTTGGCTATAAAAATGTTAATATATTTTTTGGGGCCAGACAGATGTCCAAAAAAAGCAATGGGAAATTCTATATGCACTTCCTTAATGCTCGCTATACCCCTAATAATTTCTTTTATAACAATTTTAACTTTGTCCTCAAATAAAATTAAAACAGGTAGAAAATTTAAAAAAAAAAAGAAAAAACACACCCCGATCCCTGTCATCTCCCTCTCTCTCTTGCTTACAGAGTTACAGGTGCAGTCTCATAATGACATTAGCGATTGGAGGTCGTTGATCATACCATGCATGACCTCATCAGGTGAAGATCTTGGGTCTCTAATATTGTGAGTTTATATAATGGTATTTTATGAGTCACATAGCCATAGCAAATTATGCAACCCCATATTCAATATTCAATGCTCAAATGCTCTATGGGATATATGATCATTACAATGAAAAAAATCATGAAACGATGTTAACGATCGAGTTGAGTCTGAGGAAGGTAGACGACCTCCAAGCGTCCAACAGGTAACACATTATTCTCTCACTCCCTGAGTCCCTGTCATTAATTTCCAATCTTAACTCGAAAGTAGTTCAATCAGATTTCTTTCGTCCCAAGTTTACATTCAAAATAAAAAAAAAAAAATTAATAAAAAGGAAAAACAGAAACCACAAAAAATTAAAGTAAGCTGATGCTTGCAAGAAAAGAAATGCCATTCCTAAAAGGATTAGAACTGTATCTGATGTTTCTATATATACATTCAGTAACCAATTAAGACTATTCTCCAGCAAAACCAGTCAGCTGCCTGCTAGCTAGTTTCTAATTCTCTTCCCTAATTCCCTACATACCAAACCAGAGGCTCTCTCTCTCACTCACTCCCCTCAACAAACCAAACAAGAACATCATCGTCATTATATATTAATTCTTTTTTCTTTCCAATGGCTTCTTCGCCATCTGTTCCATCCGATATGTGTTTCGAGATCCTAACAAGAACATCCCTCGAAACTCTAGGCCGCTGCAGACTCGTTTCAAAGGAGTGGAACCACACCACCTACGACTCAACCTTCAGGCAGCAATTTTTCGGAAGAACCAACGCAATATCTGGCTTCTTCGTACAGACCACGATCCCCAACGGATATATATCCACATTTGTGCCCATCGTTGACTCGGATTCTTCTTGTAAACTTTCACTTAATTTCTTGCCCTTTCCAGCTGTTGAGATTGAAGCAGCCCATCAAGGCATGCTTGTTTGTGTGAGCAATAAAAATTCCAAGATTCGTCGCTACTTAGTCTGCCAGCCAACCACTAAACAATGGACAAACATACCCAATCCAAAGACCAGTTACTTTACTGAGGCCACTGCCATACTTGTGCTGCAATCCAAACCGAGTCTGAGGTACAAGGTGGTTCGGTTTTCAAGACCGAAGTCTCAATGCTTCACCTACAAGTCCCAACCGTACAACAGCCTTAGATGCGAGGTGTTTGATTCAAACACTTGGGCATGGAGGCCATTGAAACATGTGTGTTTGCCTAACTGTGTTTACTTGACCAAGAATCCTGCAGTGGCAGCATGTGGTGGGCTCCATTGGCTTCTCACAGATAACCGGATATTTACTTTTTATGCCGACAAAGAAAGTTGGGAAATATTTGTGTTACCAAACACAACAGATTCTATTGAGTATATTGAGCTGATGGAGTATGAAGGTAAGCTTGGTTTGATTATTTGCAACAAAGGATATGAGTTCATTGAACTGTGGGTAATACAAGATTATAAGAACAAAATATGGAGGAAGAGACGCAAATTGAGTATTAGAGCTTTTAATGAAACGGCGCAGTATCCTTCTCCTGCAGCTTTTTGCAACAGTGACGTTATTCTGATGAAGGGACGGAATAAAGTAATATTTTATAATTTCGGAGAGAACAGTTTCAAGATAACTCACCTGCTGAATCAACCGCACCAAATTTTCCTATTACAATCGAATTCGGAGGAATGTGTCGCTATATTTGAAAACAAAATCAAGAATTCCAAGATTTACTAAGCGTCACAATAAACTTATTCAGTATATAGCGAACCCCACTTTTTTTTTTTTTTTTTCTTGTTTATTATTACTTTCCTTTGTTATTTCTTAGATATATAAATTTATGTAACATTTTTTCTGGTTGCCACACAACTATTGTAATATAACTGTTTATTCGGCTTAATTCATTATGTATCAATCTACTTTATTTTGTTATTTCATATTTATTTGATTATAGTCGACATTCATGGGATTCAATTCTGGATTAATTATGAGATCTGATCAAAAATTGGAATAGAGTAAAGAAGCACAAAAAGATATTGTCCAATGTCCATCTCAAACTGAACTTAACGTCTAATAACTCAGAGTTTATGTATAGCTTAAGACCTTTGTATTAAAACGTTATTAAGAGTGTTCAAATATTTCATGATATATATTTTTCATAAACAAACTTAACTTAACGTCGAATGTATCACTAGTCAGAAGAGAAACGAAACCTCCCAATTATGTTGTCACTTGACAGTCTCGACACATTTAGCTATCAATAATAGAAAAAGTTAAAATTTAACCAAGAAAATAAAAGTATTGAGCATGCATTGAAAGTGTATATGTCAATATATTCGGAAAATGCTTCCTAACATAGTATCTTGAGCTGGTTTCAAAACTTGGTAGCATATATATATATATGGAGCCACAAGTCAGGAATAATGTTAGTTTAATATACATTATATTGTTTGTATATTTTCGGCATCCAATTATTATCTAACAATAATTTGAAAAGAACAAACCCATAATCAGTTGAGATTTTGCGTCCAAAAAGATAATAATGTGGTAAGAAACTCAGTTGATCAACTTATTCAAAAAAATCACAATTGCGCAAAGGCAATTGACGCAGTCACGCAGACAACGAATTAATGCAACAACTAACTAAAAGTCTAAAACTCAATATTTTCTCAAGTTTTATATTATTATAGATTTATATCAGCTTTGAAACATGTTTCATATGAAATGATGCAATCAGATTATAATTTTTTAATAGAGATTTAAAGTTCAGTCTATTTTATAAACCTTTCTTAGATTAAGACTGATAGAGATTTAAAGGTTTTAATTAAGTCCTTTTATTTTTCTTATTTGATGGCTTTATATTAGGTTTTAAGTTCAAAATTTTGGCTTCATTCAAAATATGAGGTTTTGACAAAATTGCCCTTGAGACTTTTATATTATCTTGAAAATTTATTAATGTAGTCTCAACTTCACATTTAGTTGTGACTATACGATACTCACAACTTCAAATTTAGTTGTTACTGAACGACAGTCACATCTAAGTTGTGAGACAATCATAATTAAGTTGTGACTTAATTGAATTTTTTTTAGATAAATTATACTATAATATTGTATAAATAGAGATCAAAACAATACTTTTACTCAAAATAATACATAGTATAGTGGTGTAAGTTGTCTCTTTCAATTTACCAAGACAGTCACAGTTAAGTTGTGGCTGGATTGATTTTATTTTATTTTAATAAAATATAGTATAAATTAATATAATATTTGTGATGTAATATTTTTTTTATTTTTTTATTGTAGTGGCGTGTGATGTAATATTTGTAAATTCTAATACTTTTTACTTTATTATTTTGTTTAATTTCAACTAGTATCTAATCTAAAATACTATTTAATTTTGGTACTTCAGATTAAAAAATTATTGAAATTTAATAATTAAAATCAATGTACCTTTTTATAAAAGCTTAAGTAATATAGGGGAGGATGAAAAAACTGTAGAGCCCAAATTCAAATTTACCAATTCTGCGTAGATATATTGTAACTTTGTAAGCCAAAAAAGGAGTCAGCCATACGTACGTTAACATGCACATTTCATCGTAGAGAAAAACCAACATTTTTTATTTCTTAGAATTTTTGGAACTCGCTGACAAATTTTCATACCAGATAATGCGATGAAAATTAAATAGGGTCCAGTCGTCTACTTCAGTCATTTTAAGTTTTTAACACAAGCAATTTCTTCTATAATGAAATCTCAAAATTGTTCAATGAGACTATGCCACAAATGGTACTTGAGTAATCTTTTATGTAACTGAAACTGTAAATAACACACATGGTCAGCTCTACTTGAGCAACGGAATAATCAGATTATATGGTCATTTGTAGAATTCAAAGTCAGTGTCAGGCTTCTTCACATTTGTTTGGTAGCCCTTCTCAAAGTCCTTTGGGAGTATGACATACCGGTTCTTCCGAACAGCATGCATTCCTGCTTCTTGACATATAGCTGCAATCTGTACAAACCCATCCAGTTACAATAGTTACTACACAATCACTTTGGGTGGTGCTAAGCACTCCTCATTTAAAATGACAAAAGATTTGAGACCAACACCAAAGCTTTGGCATTGTTAAACTTACAGAAATATATGATGGTAAGACTAAGACAATATGACAAACTCAAGTTCATTACAATAAATCTTGAGGTGATCTACTATCAGTTCCTAGTTACCAATTACAAGTTGTAAGTTCCAACAATTTGATTTTGATAATGTTGCAATATCCAATGTTGGCATTACTTACAGATGCAGATCATAGAAAAGATGTAGCCGCCTAAACCCATGAATGTTCTAGACAATGTTTTATGATGCCAGCAAGAACTTTAAACAGAAACAACACTGGAAAACATCTATACATAAAGAATGTCACCCCCATACAAATACCATTAAATTAAAGAACACAATAGCATGTAAGAAACAATATTTAACAATTGGTAGCAGAACTGAAACAGGAAAAATATTTTCTAACTCCCTTTTGATAAAATTCATGTCTCACCTCAGCAGCACTGATTTTGTCTGGCCGAGAGACATAATCCTCCAAGTCTACCTCATCACTCAAATTCATTTTAGAAGTGCAAACCTGTGCAGCAAGCAGACAACTTGAAGTTAGTTTACTTGAAATAGTATGCTAATAGTTCACAAGAGTAAAACATTATGACAGTGAAAAAGGGAAGGGGGGAGGGCGGGGAATACTTCAAGTAGGAAACAAAAGTCATGTTAACCAAAAAAACTCCTTTATTTTTTTGGGTGCGGGAAACAGGGCTGCACGGCATAAAATTGTGTAGATATTGGGTGCAGATCTGCAATGAGGTGTCCAACTCCTGTGCTGTCCACAGTTGAGATATGGCTATCTGGTGCCAAGTTATCAATATGAATGCACAGGGGGAAGTAGCAGGTGTAACAAGGTGACATGAGATCGAATGACCACAGATGACATTATGAATTTTATAACAATGAGAAATAAGGGCCACCTCAAAGCTTACAAATAATATTTTCCTAACAATAAATCACTAATGGGACATTGAATATATGCATATTACTTACTTGAAAAACAAGTCTCTTCTGCCGCCTATCTGGCAAAGGAAATTCAATTTTCCGATCAAGCCTTCCAGGACGCAAAAGCGCAGGGTCCAAAGTGTCTGCTCGATTAGTAGCCATAATGACCTTAACATTCACTGTCTGGTCGAACCCATCCATCTACAAAAGATATTCATCTCAAGTCAACTAAGAGAATTGGCTAGAACAGAGAATTATAAAATGACTTAAACATTTGCTGTTTCTCATCTGCAGAAATATTTTTTCCAACCCCAAAGCCATTCCTTTGCCCATTCTAGTAGATTTATAGTTTTAGTTCATTAAAATTTGAAATTCTTTGGGATAAAAACTTCACAGTCCTACCTGATTGAGAAGCTCCATTAGGATTCGCTGAACTTCTCTATCAGCTCCAGTCTGAGCATCAAACCTTGCAGTAGCAATAGCATCCACCTCATCAATAAAGATGATGGCAGGTGCATTCTCCTTGGCCAGTCGGAAAACATCACGGACCATTCGCGGACCCTTAACAAACAAAAAAATTAAGAACAAGAAATCACATAAATGTTTCAAACGAGGCAAGCCAAACCACAAAAAAGAGAGATAATTTTTACAGTCTCCTTGCAACACATGTTGCCTCACAGTACTTGTTATCCCCAAAATGCATCAAAAGATACTAAATTGTATGATTAGCAAATGGGTCCTTAGAAAAATACTTACCTCACCCAAATACTTCTGAACAAACTCTGAACCAACAACTCTAATGAAAGCAGCAGTTGTGTGATTAGCAACAGCCTTAGCAAGCATGGTTTTACCAGTTCCAGGAGGGCCATAGAGCAACACACCCCTTGGAGGATCAATACCAATCTGTTTGTATAACTCATGGTGGGTAAGTGGCAGTTCCACTGCTTCACGAATTTCTTGCTTCTGAATATCGCACCCCCCAATATCCTAACATCAACACCATCATTAAATCCCACAAAACCCAAATGCCAAAACCCTAATCCAATTTCATTGACAACTCTAATCGAATTTCAATTCAAGTCAAACAAATGAAGCAATAAAAAGGGAAAGGTGGAGAATTGACAATACATTATAGCTGACGTCAGGTTTCTCGGACTGGCTGAGGAGGGAGATACTGGAATCGGCCTCCGGCGGTAGAACGTCGACGAGGGCATTGGAGTGGCGGTGCAAGGCGACTGAGGCGGAAGGCTTGAGAAGCTCGCGATTGAGAGTGCTGAGGATCCGAACGTAGTAATTGGAGCCTGTGGTTGAGCCCACGATCCCGTTGTTCTGGTCGACCATCTCCATGAACTGTCCGATGACGAGAGGGACCGACTGGATTCGCTTGACCTCCTCCTGGGATCGGAGGACCTCGCGCTTCAGGTTCTTCTGCTCGTCCTTGACGTACTCCTTCTGGATGTCCATGAACTCCAGGTTGCGCTGAACGGACTTGAGGGAGATGTAGAGGTCGTCGTCGTCGGAGGAGTGGTGGTGGTCGGTGGAGAATTGGAGGTCCGATCTAGTGGAGGGGAACGAAGGCGGTGGCTCCACCACCATAGCTGTAGCTGCCATTGTTGCTGCTACACTTTACACTTTGCTCGTTTGGTTTCGATTGTTTTGGTTCGACAAGCCAAGAGATGATGAGCGAATGGAGTGAGACGCAAGAAACTACACAAATTACAGAATAATTCCAAATATATAATCCTGTAAACAGCCGCATAAATACAATATTTACAACAATAAATTAATTATGATCTTTTTTTATTTGGACCACTATCTATCTTCTTTACTCTACTTACTTATATATATATATATTTAATAATAAGGTTTAAGCTTTTGTGATTAGTGGTGAGAGTAGAGTAATAGTTATAAACTTATAATTAAAAAAGAGTTAATTAAGTTTGGTTTTTTTAAAAAAATAATTTTTAAATAGAAATCGAAAGTGTTTTAAAATTTATAAGAAAATTATTTTAATTTATAATAAAGTTCTTTTAATTTATAACAAAATTATTTTAATTTATAATAAAATTATTTTAATTTATAAGAAAATTCATTTAATTCATAATAAAGTCCTTCTCCGATTTAAAGGGTATTTTCTTTTCTAAGGTGTAGAGTCTGCCTAAAATTCTAGAGTTAAAACCTAACATAAAATCGTCAAAGAAGAAAAATAAAATGACTTGATTAAAATATCTAAATCACTACCGGTCTTAATCTAAGAAATACTCATAAAATAAACTGGACTTTAAATTTTCCTAATTAAAATAAAGCTATAATTCAGTTTTCATCCAAGATAATAAAGAAAAGAAAAAACAAAAAAGGCTTGTAAAGGCTTAAAACTTATAAGCAAATTGATTCGTAAAGGTTTTATTGTAAGGCAATTCACAGTGAGGCCTTTATTTTGATTATGATTCTAATTTACTGGACTAAAAAATAAAAATCACTACTCACAATGGGCTGGAGAGAGTAATTCTTATCTGGCCTGATACCAATTAGTGATGTTCATATATGGTCATCACTAATTCTAATTTCTATCCATTGTGGGTCGGCCCACGTGAAGAGAAAGGAGAGACAAATGATGTCGGATAACTACAGTTGACGCGAGGCCCATGTGTTTGGCCAATCAAAATTCATCCTTTTTTTTTTTGCCAATCAAAATTCATCAATTCTTTAATTATTTGTTTAAATTAATTAAACTATCGAAACAATTCGAAAAAATCTAGAAAAATTTGAAAAAAAAAACTCTAAAAATTATGACATTGAATCCAACGGCTATTTTCACATTTTTTTTCTATAAATACCTCATTTACTTCATTAACTTTTGAAATAATATAAATTTGTGTGTTGTGTGTGAAGTTTTGATGCATTAATCTTTATTAAATGGTGCATTAGATCAAGATAATTTATTTGTAAATATATGTAAAATTGGAATTTTTTAAAGATTTTATTAAAATAATAACATTGGTATAATTTTTATAAATAATTACTTTATAAATTAAAAATTAATGATCAATTAATTAAGATTCGACGTAATTTAATTTGATACAACAATATTACTCTAAGATATTACTGTCATCACCAATACAAATACAATAAATATATAAATCACTCATTCACTCTTAGTAATATTTAGATAGAAATCAGGTAACTATTCAGACAAAAATCAGAATTAAAATTTCTTTATCATCATTCTGGAAGGCCTAAAAATGACGCTCCAATTATAACTCGCGGCTCACTTTCGCGATAAATGAAAAGAAATATAGGGGAGAATGGGCGCTAGCCATACACTTTCTACAAAATTAATAAAAATGACCATTTATACGTACCATGGGCATGGTTATTATTACTCTAGAATAAGTGCAGATAAAATGTATACGGAGTTATGGACCGGAGCTGAAGTTGGAGCTTTCTCTTTCATTTTAAGCTGAATCAGAGAAAAGTTGATGATGCTTTTGTGGCAGAGGTTTTATGGCAAATACATCATTAATTACGTCTTAGGTTGGTGCGTCTTCCCAATGTAGTTTTTCTCAAACGTCATTAGTACTAGTGACTTCTATATTTTTTAATTTTTCAAAGTTTGAAAAAAATAAAATTATTAAAAATTAACGAGGATAAAATACAAAAATGGTTTAAACATCCCAATCTACTAGAATCTTCACTCGCAAAAGCGGAGCGTGGACACAACTCATATCACAGGAGAACGTAACGTAAGCATAGAGTGGGCCATGCGCGTGGTTAACCAGGTGACAACCACAGTGAACGGCGGCTGAGATAAAAAAGTGAATGCAGCCAAGGGTTAAGGGCGTGTTTGGGCGTGCGTGTGGGCCACCAAAGAAAAGAAAAAGACGAAAGCTTGAAAATACAGGAAAATACTGAGAGAGTCAGTCAGAGAGAGAGAGAGAGAGAGAGAAAGAGAGAGGAGATGGTGGTGGGTGGAGAGTGCTTTTATTAGGAATTTATGACTCTTTTTGTGTGCCTTGTGTTGTCACAGCAAAGCCCAAGAACAAAGAAAAAGTATAAGAGAGAGAGAGAGAGAGAGAGAGAGAGAGAGAGAGAGAGAGAGAGAGAGAGAGAGAGTCTGTGGAACTGGGGAAGAGTGTTTTATTAGAGAGAGAGAGAAGTTTCAAGAGAGGAGACATGTCCAAGCTCATCCCAACAGCTATTTTCTTTGCTGCTTATTCATGCCTTACCAGATCCCAAAGGTCTATCTCTCTCTCTCTCTCTCTCTCTCTCTCTCGTACACACTCCCTTACTTGATATTTTTCATACTTTTTCTGTCTCCACTCTCCACTCTCCTACTTTCTTATTGCTTTTTATCTTTCTTCTTTTTATTTTTATGTTTTTCCTTCCCCCCCCCCTTTTTTTCTTTTTCTGCTCTATCTCTTTCTAGCTAGACGGTTCATTTATGGGTGTAGAATCTGAGTGGGTATGTTTCTCTTTGCTATTTACTGATTGCATGTGGAGTTTGGGATGATGGTGATTTTGTTTTAGTTGTTGCTGAAGATGGGAAAGTGGTTCTGGTAAAGTCGTCGCTTTTATTAATTGGTTTCTGGCCTTTGCTGTGTTGGGTACTTCGCTTTCTTATTTTTGGTTATGGGTATTCTGGTTCTCACATTTTCTTTTTATTTTTCTATATTTTTCCTGCATCTTATTTGTTTATATTTTAAAATATTGTTGTTCCACTAATACTAGTGGGTTTGTGGATATTGCTTTGTTCTTCTGGGTTTGACTGAGTAATGGGAGGAGTAACTTATATATTATTATCTGAAAATCTTTTTTTTTTTTTTTTGTGTGATGGGGTTGTTCTAAAATTCTCATGTCTCTACTTATTGACTGATTTGCCTCTCGTTGATCTGTTTCTGTTGTCATGAGGTTGGGGTTTGATTTGCTGCCTACTGATGCTGCATGTAGATGGAAAGCTCTCTTGTTTGTAATGTTTACTGAACTAAAAGAATGACCGGGTTTTTTTTCACCCTGGGTCTTTTTCTTTAATTTCTTGACACAGTAACTGAGATATAAAGTAACGCAGTCTGTAGAAACTTATGGAAACCTCTCTTTTCTGTTCTGTGCATGTGGAGTCTGATTTTTCATTTAAAAGGTGTTAGAAACAAGAATTCCAAAGTTTTCTGTAAATGCTTCATCTGCCTGCGTAAATCTGATATGAAATGGCAGAGGTTGCTGGGGTTTATTATGGCATAAGATATTAAGAGAATGTCATTTGTTATTTTCTTGGAATCATTCATGGTTGTATTAGAAGAGAATATAATGTTCAGTAAATCTTTTGTGCTTTCCAATTCTAAGTGTTGATTAATTTGTTGCGTAATTTCAATTCAATGGCGAGCTCCTATTCTTTTTCTCTTTTGTATGGAATATTTATTCATGTTAATTGTATTAGAAGAGAAGTAGAGAACTTAATGTTGTTTGAATCTTTTTTGTGCTTTAATTTCTAATGAGATTGCTTATGTGCTATAATGCACAACGTGATTGAATGGTTGCATACTGTGCTATTGCATGTACCCTTTTATAGTTTTATGTGTTGATCTGAGTAGATAGTCTGTGTCAAATATGAGCTACGTGGTTCTCAATAAGAATGTTTTGGATTTTGCAAAAAAATTCAGGACACATTGATAGAATTAGCTATACCAACTCAAAACTTGGACAAGAAAATTTTCAATCAAAGTTCTGTCCAGTCAATGCCCCTTAATACTAATTGCATGTCGTGGAACCCAAATGAACGGCAAATTCCAGAGTCTTTATCCAAGGATGTAAGCTTCACGCCGCAACTTCATCATGATGCAAAGCATTTAGGACTTCAAGTACAACAAGAGCAGGGATCATCCACAACACAATCTATTGGTCAATCTCAAGATCAAAGCAATTCATCAGAATCTGGTATTTATACTCCTGGTATTATGATCTTATCATAATATTATTCTGGTATACAATTTTATTGGGTATCAGACTTCAAGAGTGCACTGGTATAATGATGAAATTTTTTTCTTATATGTCCTAAGAAGTGAAATTTCTGAAGACTGAGAGCCATTTATACTGAACCCTTACAAATTTGTGATATGATACATGCTCGATACTCATATCAGATATGCTTACCACTATAACATTCTTTGTTCCCCTTGTCTTCTTGTGCTTGTTGAGTTTGAATTAGTTGTTCCCCATGCACCCAGGTGAAGATGAAATATGTGGCAAGGGAGTTGAAGGGAAAATGAAGCCAGTTTTCTTGCTGAGTAATCTAGATCTCATGTCGAATCCTTCTCAAGTTGGTTACAACAATTTAGTGGTAGGTTGTTCTGTTATACCCAGAATTTAGCTTGTTATATGGTTGTTAATTTATGCTGCTCCTTCCTTACACCTGACAGGGTCGCGTACCATATCCTTATGCTGATCCTTACTATGGTGGGTTCTTGACTGCATATGGACCTCAGGCTATGGTAAGTTTTCTTGAGTACATTGTTTTCCTTTACGAATGATATGTGGACTGTAGCTACAATGCTACCCCTACTCCCTTATAGCTAGAAGCAATTACTTGTAAGTAGGAGTCTCTAATTTGCAAAAATGTGTTGTACCATAATCATTCACATTATTGTGCCAAAGGGGATGCAGTTAATTATTTTTAACTTTATGAGATGAATTAATATTCTACCATTGTGCGTCTGGTTGGAGAAACAATTTTTTTTTTGTCCACTTTATGATTTGAACACCACCATTTAGATTGTACTTATTAGTTTTTCATAATTTCTTTTGATTGTCTCTACTTTTTTAATGTACTTACAATTGGAAATGACTGAATTCAGCCCCAGATGGTTGGGATAGCACCCGCACGAGTTCCATTGCCTCTTGATCTTGCAGAAGAGGGACCCATCTATGTCAATGCAAAACAGTACCATGGAATCCTCAGAAGGAGACAGTCACGGGCAAAGTTGGAGGCTCAAAACAAACTTCTCAAAGCTCGAAAGGTACTAAGTCACCATCCATTTGAAATCTTTTGCTGGTATTATATATGTGTTTAGTTTTGGATGCATTACTTACATAACCCAAAAGAAGAAATAAAAGATTGTGCGTAGAGACCAGAATCTCATCATATTACTCATCATGTCAATGGAAGCAATTGTGTAGCAATTGATACCTTATCCATCAAAACCAGTGCTCTCCTTTTTTCTAACTTTGTTCTCTTTTTGAATGAATAGAGGCCTAACCCTATTTTTCTCGTCACTTTTAAATGAATGCAGCCATATCTTCATGAGTCTCGGCATCTTCATGCCCTGAAAAGGGTAAGGGGTTCTGGGGGACGCTTTCTCAGCTCAAAAAAGCAGCAACAATCTGATCTGAACCCCACCAATAGCACTCATCATGTTTTGGACTCCACCAATAGCACTCATCATGTTTTGGACTCCATCAACCTACATCAGAAAGATACACGGGACACAGAAAGTCATCACTCAGGAAGCAGCGAATACATCACTACCATTGCAACCCGCTCAGACATAACCAGTGTTTCAAATACTGATGCTATGTTTCGGCAGCCAGATCACAGATTCTCAGGCATCCCTCCCCACGTGGGCGGGGGCATGCACTTTAGTGGGCGGCTTATGCGCGCTGGAACCCAGCATTGCGCTTCAGTTGTCCAGTGAGTGGTGAGCATGAACAGCACCATCTCACTGGACTGGTTTGGGCAATTCATCCTTGGCTTTGTCACTCTACATTTTACATTTTATGCTTCTAATGGGAAGGGCGTTTTGAGACCTCTGTAATGTAACAGGGTCTATATGGATACTTTATAAATCCAAAGATATTAAGCTAGATGTCATGGGATTGTATTCGAATTTCACTTTGGTGTTCCTTTTCTTATTACTAGACACTGCGTGGATATGTGACCTGAAAGAAAAGTTTGATTATTAGTATTACTTATTAGATTCCAAGACTGTCATTCTTGCAACAAATCCCTTGCGATGTTTTGACAATTTCTTTGCGGAAATTTGGGTTGTCATCTATGTGAAATATAATACAGTACGAAATTTAGATTCCAATATAATATGGAATATCGAAATTATTGTGAGAGTTGAACTTTTGTTGAATATAATATATGTTATAATATGAATATATATTATTAATATTTTTTATAAATTATTCAATAATGTTTTTACATATTGAATTGATTATGCGATGTAGTGATACATTAGTTATATTAAAAAGAATTCCATTAGATTACCAGTTCAATTACAATTTCAAGTTTAGGTAAACACATAGATACATTTACAATAAAATTTGACTCCCCCTCCCCCCTTTACACCTCCCTCAACTCAAAAGAAGAGAGAGAAAAACATAGAATCTACACTGTACAGTCTACACATAGGCTACATAGCCTTCCAATTATTTAAAAAAATTATAAAATTTGAAAAACTTCTAAAGAGTAAAGAGTAAAGACTAATAAATTTTTTTGTTAATTATCATAAACACAGACCATAGTATAGGGCCTCCCATGTGGACCAGGTCCAAGGCCGGAAGAACAGAAGAGATATCCAATTGACAAGGCCCCACCCTCACCTATAAATCAAATAAATAACCAAAAAAAAAAAATCCCAATGTTCCTTTTCCAGTTTTCCTTCAAGTTTTTTTTTTAAATTCCGGAATTTCAATCCCACGAATTTAATTTCTCACGGAAATTCCATTTTTCACTTTCCAGAGAGGTTTTTCTTTTTTTCTTTTAATTTTTCGTCCCAACTTTACAGAGCGTTAAGACTTGGCCAATCGAAGAAGCCCAGCGTCAGACCCATCAGACCAAGCCGAGCAAGAAAGAAACACAGCGAAGCCAAGCCATGGTGTCGTACGTGAATGCTCTGCTGTACGGCGTCGGAGGTCTAGTCGTTGCCGGCATGGCATTGCTTGTCGCCCTCCAAGAGAGGCTGGTCTACGTGCCGGTCCTGCCGGGCCTCGCCAAGTCCTACCCGATTACCCCGGCCCGGCTCCGACTCACTTACGAGGACGTCTGGCTCCGATCCCCTGACGGCGTTAAACTCCACGCCTGGTTCATCAAGCTCTTCCCCAACTGCCGAGGTCCGATCCGACTCTTAACCCGATTCGTTTTCCTGTTTTTCTTTTGCTTTGGATTAGCTTTGACTATCGGTGAATTTGGTTGTGGTTTCGCTCACCGAATTAGGGTTTGCTTGGTTTGAGGGCATAGTGCAATTACTAAAACAAAGCAAGCTTATAATTCGTCCCAAATTCTTGTAATTAGGACTTCAATTACTCTGTTATTTGGGCTGCTTTTGAATTTACTCTAAGATTATCATATTCTTTCTGGGCTTATAAAGTTGTTTTTTTTTTTCTTGCTTTGCAGGTCCAACCCTTTTGTTTTTCCAAGAAAATGCTGGAAGTATCCTATTTATCAGAATCATCATGACTATTGCTACAATTTGCAAACATTAGCATTGCATTGTGTTTGTGATTTTTGCATTCTAGTTTACATCTAATTTTCGTGAACTTATGGGGAGTCCGATATACTTTGTTGGCCTTGACTACTGACCTGCAGATATTGCTCATCGTCTTGAAATGGTCCGCATAATGATACAAAGGTTGCAATGCAACGTATTTATGCTTTCATATCGAGGGTATGTGCCTGCTATGTTTATAGCTTATGGCTTTGTTATTTCAGAAGCAGTTTAACTTGGGTTAATATATGACGTTCAACAAAAAATTGGGTTGACATATGCGTATTTATAGTCTTATTGAATGCTAATGTTCATTGATATACAGTTATGGAGCAAGTGAAGGATATCCTTCTCAGCATGGAATTACAAAAGATGCTCAGGTATGTTTTTTTGGGTTAACAGATGTATTAAAGTCTACTGTACTTTTTTATGTATCAGTGCTGTATGTATGTATACTTTTCTTTCTTTCTGTTAGGTTGCATTGGATCATCTTTCTCAGAGGACTGACATTGACACATCTAGAATAATTGTCTTTGGAAGGTCACTTGGGGGTGCAGTTGGAGCTGTGGTTACTAAAAACAACCCCGATAAGGTATCACCCCAATAAATCTTTTCCGACATCATGTTTTCCCACTTACATGAGCAAAAAGGAGGGTCGGGTTTGGTGGATCTCTGTGACAACACCCCCCCCCCCCCCCAAAACACACACACACAAGAACACAACTTAAAATTTGTTAAACTATCTTGTTTATTTCATTCTCACTTCTCTTTCTATGGTGGAATATGCCAAATTTGGTTAGCTTGACGTGTTCCAGCATCTTAAGTTTCTCCAATTTTTGTAGCCACTTTTTCTTATGATTATTTTTTAGTCACCTTTACAACATCCTCATTCATATTATGTTTTTATCAATGTGTGTGCAGTGAATTTCTACTTCTCTGACAACTTAATTGAATCAATATAACTAGTTGCAGTGTATTGTCAATTTCTTTGATCAACTTTGAATCTTTGCCACTAGGTTAAAGGCCTTTAAATTGTATAGTTTGAGTTGGTAGGCTGAGATAGGTTTTACCTGTTTATGCATTGCAGGTTGCTGCACTGATAGTGGAAAACACTTTCACATCTATTTTGGACATGGCTGGGGTTTTACTGCCTTTCCTGAAGTGGTTTATTGGAGGCAGTGGTTCGAAAAGTCCTAAAATTCTTAATTTTCTAGTACGTTCTCCTTGGAGTACAATTGATGTCATTGGTGAGGTGAGCTTACTTGGTTAAAAAATTAAATACTATGCTAGACAAATATTGGTCACCCTTTTCAATTTTCTACATCATCCAGTTTTTTATATAAAAGCACCAGTCAATTGTTGGTCCTATGCAGAATATCTGGGTGAAATAAAAGTATTTTAGCCAGGTTGCATATATTTGGTTTTGGCAAGTGTAAAAATCTGTATCGATATTACCTCTTGCAATGCTAGTACCAATAAGACATGATTTTTAAAGCTGTAAAACTCCCTTGCCAAGTAGCAGTTGCAGTGCCTTAAAATCAATAAAGTTCTGTGAGCCACTTTTCTTGCTGATGTCAGAAGTTTACTTATCCCTCATGTATGACCATCTTAAATGTAGATTAAGCAGCCAATCCTCTTTCTGTCTGGCTTGCAAGATGAGATGATTCCTCCGTTCCATATGCAAATGCTGTATGCTAAAGCAGCTGCTCATAATAGGCGATGTGTCTTTGTGGAATTTCCTACTGGCATGCATATGGATACTTGGCTTGCTGGTGGTGATCAATATTGGACATCGATCCAGGAGTTTCTTCAAGAACATGCTCCAGGGAAAAAAGACGAATCATCGAACAATGATACTGGTAAGTTTTGGGTAATCAAATCTTCCAAAATCTTATACACATGCACACACAAAAGGTGAATGAAGGAAAAAACTGCTGAAGATAATGAAACTATGTAAGAATTAAGAACAGAGCAAAACAAGAATCTTGTTTTTGCACATACTGAATTGTGTAGTTTAGGGATTAACATGGGATGGATGCGGCTTACCACATATCAACAAGCATTGTGGCTGATGCTGTCACGTTGATATTGTTGATATTTTTGGAAGCTAATTGTTCTCCCTCCCCGGGAAATACTGTATACTTTATGTAGTTGAACCCTAAGGATGGAAGTCTCTGTTCTTCACAAAATTTAGGATTCATTACTTATGTTCTTATCTAACTTGCTTGTATTATTTTGCAAACTACATGATTCATATTCATCATATTTTTGAAGCTTTGCTTTTTTTTTTTTGGTAAAATTAGTCATCTTAGAAGCTTGTGCTTGCTTTTCTCCTTTGGTTATTGATGCTTAAATTTTCTTTCTCCACTCTCAGATGTGAGGGCGAAGTGATTGGATGGATTTTAGACTTCTCCAAGCATTATGATTGGCTTCCTGCAGGACTCAAACAATTTGTTCCTTTTTTTGAAGCTGCAGCAATTGAAAGCTCTCTTTGAGAAGTGGCTCCGCCAAGACCTGCTGCACCCCTTCGGGTTTTTCCTGTTGAAGATTTTTTTGTTGGTTTTACAAACTTCAGAAGATGCAGACAAAATGTGAATGCCTTCTATATATATACTATATTGACTTCTGACATACACCCTGGATACCTAATCTGCCCTGACTAACCACCCATTGTATGAAATAAGAAGTCGCTAGAATGCAAATATATGTTGTGTTGGTGCAGTGGACTATTGTATCTCCATTTATGGTGCTTTAGGACAAATATTGATTTGAAAAATGTTAAGTTTGACATTCCAACTCATTCGAAGTTTGTCTTTTTGCATTTTGATTACATACAGTAAACATGAAAGTGATCAGAGCATAATTTCTCGAGCAATGAGATAATGTACTTTGTGTTTCAACTTTTCTTCAAACATAATCCAATTTGGTTGGTGATTTTAAAGTTGTGTGGGTTGTATTGAATGGATCTAATGGTAAGACTAACTTTCGTCTTTGATCCCTCAAACCTAACATAGAATCGAAATCATGGGCTTGAGCTTCTTGGGCCATCATTAACCCATATATGACCTTCAAATTTCAGAAACGGGCCTAACTACCAAATCCACTGGAAATTATGGGTGTTTGTTAGTGGCATATCTGTCAATTTCCAATCCTCATCTCCATCTCTATATAAGTGCGATCAACGCAATCCTAAATGCCTCGCTCAGTCTTCGATTTTCCAAAATCCAAATGAGATTGAGAGCTCCCAAATCCATAGACTCACTGGTCCGCACTCCGTTGCCGGTCTCGGCGGTGCTCCTCCGCACCATCCACCGTGGACCGATGGCAGCTCTTGCTCAAGATCAGTGGTCCAAACCGTGACACGTGTATTACGCCTGTACGAAATCTGATCCTACAGGTATGGGACCCACTGAAGTCTCTCATAGACTCATAGTAGCCGTCGCCAATTGCCTTTCGGATCTAATCGTGCGACTGGAGACACAACACAACCCCATACAAAAATATTTGGTTATCGTGTGCTATGTGGTCCACCGATTTTAAGCAACAACCGCAGTACCCAGCGCATATCAACATCAACATTGCCCTTTTCCCACACCCAAAATCCTATTTAAAAACGGTTTCGAGTCCGCAAACCTACAGCCAATCCTTAGACTCCACGTCATCCAAAACCCTTCCTTCAAAGAAAATTCCTTTTATTTAATTATTATTTTTCCCTCCTTTTAAAACATCCCCAATCCTTCTCTCTGTTTCTCTCTGACTTCTCTGCCACTGAAGAAAAAACGTCGCGATTTTTGGCTTCTCTTCTGCTGCTGAAAACGTTGCATCTACATAAATAAATAATTAAATACCACTTGGAAAGCAATCTATTTACGATTCTACCCTTCGCCTCCTTCTTTCTTCAGTCTCATTTTTCTCTTCTCTGAGCTTTTAGCTCTGACGAGAGTGACCGGTTGAGAACAAAAGCTCTGAGGAGACTGTACGGACATGGAAGGAGGAGGAGGAGGAGGAGGAGGCGCGTACAGCCCACGCACTGTGGATGAGGTTTTCAGGGACTTCAAGGGCCGTAGAGCCGGCATGATCAAAGCTCTTACCACTGGTCTCTCTCTCTCTCTAACTCTTTTTTTTTTTTTGTTCTTTTTTTTAATTTTGAATTTTGTCACGTTACTTTGACATTGTATTTGTGGCTGTTACTAAGGATTTTCTTTTAATTTTCTATTATTTTTGCATTCTAAAGTGTATTTTATGTTTCTAACTTTGTTTCTGTTATTTTTTTTAAAAAAATTTGGTGCAGATGTTGAAGACTTTTACCAGCAATGCGATCCTGGTTAGGGTTCTATGCTTTTGCGGATATTTTTATTTTATGGTCATGGTTCAGCTTTATACTTGCACGAAGGGGTTTAAAAAAAAAAAAATGGAAAAACACATAAAAGTTCATGGTAGCATTATGAAAACAAAGTTCTTACTTTAGGTACAAAAGAAAATTTTGTGTTCTTTGTAATTGTTGTCTCTCTTTCTCTTCCATCGCGTTGAGTTTTTTTTTTTTTTTTTTGCTGGGGGGTTACATTGAGCTTCTGCAACTTGGGGTCGAATTATTTGTTTTAATACAAGAATAGTATTACTTTCTGACTTTATATATGGAGAATATTGAGCTTCTGCAACTTGGGGTCGAATTATTTGTTTTAATACTAGAATAGTATTACTTTCTGACTTTTATGCAGAATATTAGCTACTTTTCTAGTATAGGTGCTTTAACATTCCCCCCTCCTTTTATAATTGCATTGATGCCAATCTAGTTTCCCAGTCGCTTGTTCTCTTTTTTCTTTGGTTTATTTGTGTTACTGATTTTACAGTTGCTTATTATTTGCTGTGTTTTGCTGATTGCATAGTTTATTTTTGAAAATCCGACCTTTCTTTGGGTCATGCAACTCTTGTTAGACTTTGATGTAATTGATTGGTCAGCAAAAATGCCTTTACTGAATTTTGTAACTGCTAAACAGATCTTTCAGTTCACTTTTTTTGTGGTCGTCAGAAGTGGAAGATCCTTTTCTGTGGCTGGGTATAATGTAATTCAGGCTATGGTGAAAAGGATCTTTTAAATATGTGTTGATATCGATGACTTTTTTTTTATCTAATTAAGCTTGCATTTAGAATTATACCAATCTTAACAAATCAAATAGCACAACTTATCTGTGGGTTAGTATTTGTATCCTAGTACTGTTATTCCTGTCTAACATTTCCATTTGTAGTTGCTTGTTATGGTTTTGCATTGTGTTATCTTCCTTTCTGGTTTTTTTGATGCTGTAGATACATTATGGTAAGAAATGATGGAAATTTTGTATACCTCCGCGGCATCCATATGGTAAGAAGTGATGCTTATTGTGTTTAACTAATTGTTGAATGTTTCAGACAAGGAGAATCTTTGTTTGTATGGATTCCCTAATGAACAATGGGAAGTTAATCTGCCTGCTGAAGAAGTTCCTCCAGAACTGCCAGAACCTGCTTTGGGCATCAACTTTGCCAGAGACGGGATGCACGAAAAGGATTGGTTGTCTCTGGTTGCTGTGCACAGCGATGCATGGTTACTATCAGTAGCTTTTTATTTTGGTGCCAGATTCGGTTTTGATAAAGCTGATAGGTGTGTTTACTTTCCTTCCTGCATCTATATTATGGTTCCCTTGGGAGGAATTTCATTTTTTTGGGGTGGGGATAGGGTTGACTTCCACTGAAATCATAGGGGATTGGCCCTCCAATGATTATAAATTTAGAATACATGACCTAGCATGGTTAAAACTGCTTAGCTATCTGATTTTTATGTCTTATAAAAGATTATAGTTTCGTTCTTTAAATTTTTAAACATACGTGCATATCATGTATATGCCAATGTTCTTGGATGTTATTTTGTTCCAGCACTTTTTAGGATTAAGCTTCTGTTCCTGCATTCCCAATTTAATTTTAAGCTAAATACCAAAAGAAATTTAATTTAAGCTTGTATATCCTTGGTTTTAATAGTGGTTAATAAGCTGGAATATCCCTTTGATGAAGCACTAATATTTTGTTCTAAAACCAAATGAAAAAGAGAGCAAAAAACTGGTTTAGGCTGAAGAAATTCTTCTATGAAGAGGCTCAAAGTGATTAGGTTGTGATTCAATAATTATTTATCTTTCTTTTTATGCAGGAAACACCTCTTCACTATGATAAATGATCTGCCAACAATATTCGAGGTTGTGACAGGCTTGTCAAAGAAACAGTCAAAGGAGAAGTCATTAGTTTCAAATCACAGCAGCCATAAGTCTAAGTCAAACACTAAAGGGGTAAAAAAGATATATGTTTTCTAGTTTAGTTTTATCTCTCTACCATACCTATCTCTCTACATATATAAAGCAGGATCATTTGCCACTAGTGTATACTATTGAGCTTTTTCACCACTTAATAACTATTATAAGATATCACTTTTACCAATCCCACTATTCGATTTAATACTATAATGATGCAGATGCCAAATTTTAAGCTGCTCTGTTATAGGGAACCCTTCCACCAATAAGATTCAAGTTCTTGTATAAAAGCGTATAAGAAATATTAATTTCTATTATGATATAAATGAAACGCTTAGAGATTTTTGCTTTGATTATATTGTTCATAGCTTATGCTAACTGGATTAGTTAGTTGTCTTTTATTAGGGTTTCAGTTTTCACCAATCCTACTATTGGATTTAATGCTCTGATGTCCACATACCATATTTCAAACTGATCTGTTACGGATAGCCATTCCTCCAAGAAGATTCAAATTTAATATAAAAGTTTAAGAAAATAACTGATTCTAATACAATAAAAATGGAATGCTTAGTGTGCATGCATGTGCATGTGTGTGTTTCTATTATAAAAGTGTATGAGAAAATAACTAATTCTAATATGATATAGAAAGAACAAGAATTGCTGTGTGTGAGTGGAACTTGTATTTTGTTCAAGTGTGTTGCCTGACACTTACTCAAATATTATTCAGTATTTTGTCTTTGAATGGCTTAATGTAAATGAATTGGTGCCAGTTAAGTTCTGTAGAAGCCATTACCCAAACTCATTTTAGAAATGATCTTGTTGTGCAGCTGCCATGGTGCAGTGATTCCCTTTTTTTCCCGATAGGCAACAATGGTGCAGTGATTACCTAGAGCATTTAATACTTTCTTAGTTAGGTCCTAATGCTTCATGGTAGTTTTATTTTACACAGCTTATTAATTGCTTCATCATGTTTCATCATTGTATTGATATATTATTGTGTTTACATGTTACTTACTGCTACCAATTCTTTATCCGAGAACAGCGAGGCTCTGAATCGGGCAAATATGCAAAAACGATGCCAAAGGATGAGGACGAGGAACTGGATGAGGAAGATGATGATGAGCATGGGGAGACTTTGTGTGGTGCATGCAGGGAGAACTATGCTTCAGATGAATTCTGGATTTGTTGTGACATATGTGAGAAGTGGTTTCATGGAAAATGTGTGAAGATCACTCCTGCCAGAGCTGAGCACATCAAGCAGTACAAGTGCCCCTCATGCAGCAACAAGAGAGTGCGTCCTTGATATTACAAGGTGGGTTAGTCCCGCCCCCTTGTAATTATGTCATGTTGGATAGAGCTAACTATTTAGTGAAGTTTTCTCCATTTGAGCCTAGGGTGGCACAGCCTTTCTAATTAGTACTTTCTTGTTATTCAGATATATTAATATTTCATAATTTGCAGTATCTGAACATGTGTTTATGTGATTGTAAACCGAGGTAGTATTTATTTTAACTGTTCAATGCATTTGTTCTCTCAGATGCCGAAAGGCGCCAAGTTGTCCTGTGTCATTCAATTTTTTGATATTTGTTAGTTGATGCATTTTGACCAGATAAATGATTTGCTTGTGTGTGACAGCAAAGGAAGTGTATCAATATTACTAATTTACTTCGTACTTGGGTAGGAGGTGTGGGTTTTAGACTCACCAAGTCTGTTATTAGATTAATAGTTAGTTGGTGGTTTTCTTGTCCTTAATAATTAATCTTGTCTTCAAATGGCTTTTGATCAGGTTTACTGTGCAAAAATGATAATTAAACAAGAATTAAAATATCAAAGGTACATCGCTCGGTTCAGAATGTCACGTTTGATTTACTTAATATAAAAGATTGGAAGTATTGAAATCGCTTCCTATCATCTTGCATGGCTGTAGTTGCAGAGGCTACACAATTGATGTTATCCTTCATACACCCAGTAAAGAAATATTACCATAATTCCATTATAGGGAAAATAAAAAAAAGAATAATAATAATAATTTACATGTTTTGCATAAAACAGCTTGTAATAACAGCGTTTAAAGCACATGATGGATTGCATGCTACAATATTTGATTCATGGTCTGGTACCAAATGTAAGTCTTCCTTGCCAATAGGTATTAAATGCAACTAATTCTTGCACTCGTAGCAAATTGTCATATAACTTTCCACATGATTCAAATCTGCAAAAAATATAAACATTTAAGCATTTATGAATGAATTCATGTATGGTAGTACAGTGTATAAAAAGAAAAGGCTAACACCTCATACCTTACTTTTGTATACCTTACCGTTTATCTAATTAATATATGTGAAAAAAAGAACATTAAACCTGGTGATTAAAGTCTTAAATAGGAAAAATTATAAGGTATAATTGATATATCGTCATGTGGTATAACCAATCTAACGTGTAATGATATTATTAGACGATGTGTTTATATTAGTATGATATAATATTAATAACATCCACTTATATTATAACACATAGACTAATTATACCACGTGTCAATATATCAGTTATACAGAATAATTTCTCATTAAATAGAGGTGTTGTGAGTGCAAACTGCACATATAAAAAAAAGAAAAAGGACAATAGAAACATTAAACCCATCAAGAAAAAGGACAATAGGAACATTAAACCCACCAACAGGAAGAGGGATGAAGAAGGTGAGAGGGAAGCTTCTCCAACATATATACTTGAATCGTTCAATCAATTTTTGGTTACAAAATTTTGTTTTAAGAGAATATATTGGTTTTAAAAGATTGAGTTTGTAGATCGACCCACCCCCAAATTATCGAACAAACTTTTTATTAAGGTTATATCTCCTGGTAATTTTTTTAGGTATCCATCTACTTTATTAAATATTCCAATTTGATACATACGTTTTCAGTTTGAACAATGTCAAAGCATGTGATTTTTGATAATTCTGATGAGCTAAAAAAGTCCAACCTTAATTAACTGAATGAAGGGGTAAAATGAAATATACCCTTTTCTATTTTACTATATATGTTACGGACAATTGATGATTGACCATATCTAGGAGCCATTTTGGAAAAGGGGGAATATGCTTGTAATTGTATATAGACATGGAGAGAATGTGTCCTTAGATTAATCACTAAATTAAGGGATTGTCCCATGTAAGAAGAGAAAAAAAGAGAGTGCTAGAGTGTCCTATTTGTGCCACATAAGTCTTTACAAAGACTATATATTTTAACCTTTTACAAAATATTATAAAACTTACATTACAAAAAATATTTTATCCCTAAATTTAAAGAACCTAACGTGATCACTTAAAAAAAAAAAAAATAATAATAATAATAATAACCCGAATTTACCCAAAAATTTTAGATCAATCTGTTTAGATCTCTAGCTATTCTTTACCAAAAAAAGTACTTTTAACTCTGTTTTCAATCCTTTTTTTTTTCGATGTTACATTCCCACCTTAGCCACATGGTAAGTTTTAATAAACTCTTACATGTATATTCACCAAAGTTGAGGACTTGGGGTAGGCCAGTTGGCCAAGCAGTTGTGCTGCCCCCCACCTCACCGGGTTTCGATCCCCCCCTCCCCCCTCTAGGCCTCTTTCCTTGGCCTCCCTTTGTAACCAAAAAAAAAAGTTGGTTGTCGATTAGTGGGCCTTATATACTGTTTGGTTATTAACAAGCTAGACTACCACAGTCTGCATAATTAGGTGTTTAGTTATTAGCAATTTAGACTCATGCCTCTCTAATTAGTCTTAGGATCAAAATTTAAAACTTATGAACGATAGTTGTTAATAAAAAAAAGTCATTCATACATAAATCACTTTTGATGAATTATGGCATGCAGTCTTTGTATATAAAATCATTGAAACTGTTGTACATGTTATTTGATTGTTTAAAATTGAAATAATAAACGGGATTATTATTATTATAATTTTTGTTAGATTAGTGTAAATCAAATCTTTAATCTATTCTAATTTATTACTCTACCATTCCTCACCATAATTGGACGAATTCCGGCCAAGAGCAAAATGTAAAACAAGTTTCATGGTAAGTAGCAGAGATTAATGAAAGATAATAGAAGAGGAATTGGTGAGAATATTTTCATGCATTCACACCAACGATTGCACCGGTAAGGCTTTGTATTTATATATTAGAGCCAAATAAACTCTGCTAATTAAGCATAACAAATTTACAAACCGATAGAATTTGGTTCGAATCGATCGGTTTGAGCTGTTTAACCGATGCCTTGCTGATGTAGTTTTGCTGAGCTGGCATTCCTTCTACAGTTCTACTAGTCACACTTTGGTCTGTACTGTGTGTTGCAGATGCTATGGTTAAGTGTAGGGTTTGGATATTGGGTTTGTGTGCGGTCTTTTACCACAAAATGCGAAGTAAAAATCCATACAATCCAAAAACCGTTTTTCTGTTCGTCGTCTTTGAAAACAAGGTTTGATGGCTTGATATAGACACATATAATATTTGGAACCTTCGATATTTTTTAATTTTTTTTTTTTGGCCAGGTGGAACCCTTCGATATTAATTGATCTAAACCCATCAACTGAAGATGGAGAAAGAAGATGAGAGGAAAGTGGAGAAGGAAGAGAGGGTGAGAGATCATCTTCTGCTTGCACTACGGCTCGGATAATCCATCCCAACATTATCACCATTACTTCTCTCAAATGATTTTCCTTCATTGCTTTAATTTACACCCTCTATTGAAATGTTTGTTGTTTCAAAGTTGTATATATTTTATGTTTTTCTTTCTGTCTTATATAATTTGGAGAGCAAGGTACGTAGAAGACATAAATTTTAGTTTCTTAGTTGTTCATGGATTTCAAGTTAATTTATCCGGCCAATTAATGAAGAGAAAACGAAGGCTAGACGGAGAGATATATGAAGCATTTTGCTTATTAGACCGCAACTTGGATAAAGACTATCAAATTCACTAAACAAAAATATATATTAATTTTTTGATACTATAACTTTATAAATGAAGAAAAACAAAGGCACGAGAGATGAAGCATTTTGCTTATTGCACCGCAAATGAAACAATGATATTCAAATTTGATGCTTAGCTTTACGGATTTGAATTCTCTACTTTTCTTATTTTTCTATGTATGTATATATAGAGGCATATGTACGTATACATGTATGTATATGTACGTATGCATGTACGTATATGTCTTTTTGTATTTCTGTCTTAATTAAATAAAAAATTTGTGCTCATAGACTTCGTATCACCAAGAGTGGACTAGGGTACAGGGTATCTATACAATCTTTTACCAGTACAGAATACAGAGAAAAAAGCCATGCATTCGGAGAACTTTTGTTCTACTTGTTGTCGTAAACAACTTTTAGTAGCTTGGTAAATACACTTATAATATTTATAGAAAGTTGAGCTTTCTATAGAAAGTTAGAAACCATATATGGAAGTAAAGTCCATTAAGTGAAGAGAGAGGAAGAGGGTGAGAGGAAAGTGTTGGAGGAAAAGGGAGAGAGGGATTATCATCTTTTGCATGCACCAAGAATTGGGTAAGACACATGCATCCTAAAATTACCACCATAGATATTCCCATATGGGTTTAATTTCTCCAATGCTTTTACACCCTCTTTTTTTTTTGATTGGTTGGATTGGTTGGTTTTGTGATATACATGCAGGTGATCATCCTCTGTCTGTTTTCAAATGCATGTATATATATATGTGTGTGTGTGTGTGTTGTTCTAAGGCTGAATTTTTTTCCCGGCCAAAAAAAAGGCTGAATTTGTTACTGTAAGGTTTAACTCGTTTTACATACTTTAATCGTCAAATAGTATATATTTAATCGCCAAAAAAAAAACACTTAACTTACTAAATTTTATTTATAGGAGTATATGATCTAAGCAAAAAGTTGTATTTGAGAATGGAAAAGATATCATGTAAATAAAATTTTATTTATACATATAAGTCTTTTGATCAAGATAACAGTCAATTTTGGCTAGGTTGCCACACTTTGTTAGAAGAATTTTTCTTCTTTGAAAGATTTGTCTATCGGACTCGTACTAGCTAAACCTATTGACACCTACTCCGGCACCCCGTCAAGAGACTTTTTCAAATAAAATAAATATAATCGTGAATTTTTTTTTTTTTTTTTTTTTCTGAATAGATCGAGATGCTGTGTTTATATGGGTGAAACATTGGTAGCAAATACAATAGATAACCAAGCAGAACCATCGTGGTTTTTCTTGGTTAACAAAAACATCATTTGATTTTTAAGGGTAAATTAAGTTAAAAGAAAATTAGAAAAAATTGCAGACTATTCTAAGGTGGTGACTCGATGAGAACTACTTTCAATCAATTTACAGAAGAGGAAATAAAAGGAGGGAAAATCAGGAGGCGAAGATCCATATATGCCCGGCCTGTTTAAAAAATGTGAAAGGCATCGGCTTCGGTAGTACTACCCATGCATGCATACCAAACTCTGAGCACAAATTAAGCTATTTGTTTGGATTAATATTGAACCACGTACTGAGCTGGTTCTTTGGTAATTAATCCCATTTTTTTATATACAGATTCGATGTTGTGTTGGCCATTTATTCAGACGCACTGATCGATCGATCTACTTCTTTTATCATGAGCATCAATGTTGCTCTTTATGGTGGTGGCAGCATCAATGTTGAACCTTACATCTTGAGTAATCTTATTAGGCTATTTAATTCCTTAACATGTTTTTTTGCATAATTTTTATCATTTTTCGTCTCACTATAGGGGTTATCATTTTGTATCGGCTTAATTTATATATTTCCTTAATTTACCTAATAATACTGATATATATATTTTCATATATTGGAGGAAATCGAATCTGTTATCATTCATGTCAATATACTTGTACCTTAGAATTTAATTGTACCTTAAGGCTTAAACATAGGCAGCTGCAGAGTGGTTTATATTCGATTAAAAAAATTTGTACTCGTATCAATACAAGATTTGGTTGTTGCGTAGTTATGTAAGACGGTGTTACGACTTGTTGAGGATTGAACACTTTTTATGTATTTTATAAACATAAGTAGGTTAATTACCATATCATGGATTTAAATATGTCACCAAGTTTATAAAGATTTAAAAACAAAATACATGTTCTGTACGTAATACAAGTAGTGCCCATAAGCTCTCGTACGTTGACACAAGGTATGATGCTAGCTAGTCCTTCTCGTTAATTTCTTACTATTTATGACAAATTTCTTGATCGGAGCTCGAAGGTGGCCGGAATCGGCAAGAGAAGTTGGTGGCTGGGGGAGTTTTCTCCTGTTGTTTTCTGCTTGAGGGGGCACCGGTTGGTTGATGGGAGCTCAAGGGAGGACGACCGGCCCACAGGGGTCACGCCGGTGGCCTCGTGTCGCTGGGACAGTGGCCAGAGGCTGTCCTCCGGTGGTGGTGCTGCGCACACAAAGGGGAAGAGAGAGAAGAGAGTGTCAGAGAGAGAGAAAGAGAGAGTGAACTCGGGGGAGTGTGGTCGGCGTTGGGGTGCTCGCCAGAGGTCGAGGTCGGCGATGGTGGTTGGGAGGGGGGTGTGTGCGCGGGGAGGAAGATTCAAGAGAGTAAAGTCGGGGAGAAAGAGGAAAAAAAATAATGAGAGAGAGACGATTTTGGGTTTTTAAAACCCCTTTATGTAAATTTACAAAATTGTCCCTCATTTCAAATGCTCATATCTCTCAAACCGTAACTCGGATCGATGCGTGCTACTTGTCTACGAATTCATAGATTCAAGACCTATTCAACATGCCCAAAGTCAAAATCAAAAGTCCACTAACTTTAAAAGTCAACTTTTGGGTCAAACCCAATTTAAAACAAAAATTAAAAATTAAACCAAAACCTTTTTATTTTAAAAATAAATCTCCAAAATGATCCAAAAAATTCTCAAAATATTAAAAATAACTTTTAAAAAAAATATGAGGTCTCACAATTTAATTTCTCACTACGCCTCTAAATGACCATTATGAATAAATATTTAAATTTCTCGTGAAATTAGGGTCGGGTCGTTACACATCTCAAGTCGTTCCTTTTAAATGTTTATAGCCAATGTGCATTTCAAATTGTATTTAGTGACATTAAAAGTGAAGTTTTGACGGTTCTTAAGTCATAACATAGAATTTCATAAGTCGTTCCTTTGGGTATTTGAAGTCGTTCCTTAGAGCCTCTCAAGTCGTTCCTTGAGAATTTTTGTTAGGAACTCGAAGAATTTTAAATGTTTATACACTAAGTGCCTTTTAAATTGTATACAGTGACATTTCAAGTCATGTTTTGACAGTTTCCAAGTCATACCTTAAAGTTTTTTAAGTCGTTGCTTAGGGCATCTCAACTCGTTCCTTGATAATTTCAGTTCGTAACTCGAAGGATTTTAAATGTTTATACCCTAGGTACATTTCAAATCCTATCTAGTGACATTCCAAGTCATGTTTTGATGATTTTCAAATCATACATTAGAGTTAGTCAAGTCGTTCCTTAGGATATCTGAAGTCATTCCTTAGGACATCCCAAGTCGTTTCTTGAGAATTTCAATTTGTAACATGATGGAATTTAAATGTTTACACCCTTAATGCATTTCAAATTGTACCTTGTACCATTATAAGTCTAGTTTTGACGTTTACCAAGTCATATATTAGAGTTTTTAAAGTCGTTCCTTAGGGAATCTGAAGTCGTTACTTAGGGTATTTCAAGTCGTTCCTAGAAAATTTCAGTTCATAACTCGAGAAATTTTAAATGTTTATACCCTTGATGCGTTTTAAGTTATATCTAACAACATTCCAAGTCATTTTTTGACGTTTCCCAAGTCATAGCCTAGAGTTTCTTAAGTCGTTCTTTAGGGCATCTAAAATCGTTCCTTTAGAATTTTATTTCGTAACTCGAGAGATTTTAAATGTTTATTCCGTTGGAGCATGTCAAATTGTACCTATCTTATACCTTAGAGTTTCTCAAGTCGTTCCTTAGGGCATCTCAAGTCGTTCTTTTAGAATTTTATTTCGTAACTCGACAACGTTTAAATGTTTATAGCCGAGGTGCATTTCAAATTGTATCTAGTGACATTACAAGTGATGTTTTGACGGTTCTCAAGTCATAATCTAGAGTTTTTTAAGTCATTCCTTTAGACATTTAAAGTCGTTCCTTAGAGCATCTCAAGTCGTTACTTGAGAATTTTAGTTCGAAACTCAAAGGATTTTAAATGTTTATACACTAGGTGCCTTTTAAATTGTATACAATGACATTTCAAGTCATGTTTTGACAGTTTTCAAGTCATATCATAGAGTTTGTTAAGTCATTCCTTAGGACATCTGAAGTCGTTCCTTAAAGCATCTTAAGTCGTCCCTAGAAAATTTCATTTTGTAACTGGAGGGATTTTAAATGTTTACACCCTTAATGCATTTTAAATTGTACCTTGTGTCATTAATTATAAGTCAAATTTGACGTTTCCCAAGTCATACTTTAGAGTTTTTGAAGTCGTTACTTAAGGAATCTAAAGTCGTTCCTTAGGGGATTTAAAGTCGTTTCTTGAGAATTTAAATTCGTAATTCGAAGGATTTTAAATGTTTATACCCTAGGTATGTTTCAAATTGTATCTAGTGACATTCCAAGTGTATACAATGTAATGACAAACTATTTATGGCAAACGAGGCTTAATTTATTACCAACAAGCTCTGAAATGTCGCTAATTTGTCAAAGAATATAGATTGTAAGAATTTAGGATATAGGTTTTCATGTAATTTATATGTATGTCAAAGAGATATAGTAGTTGGTGGGCAGTCCAGTTGGAAGCTAGGGTCGTAGTGTTGGCCTTCTGTACCCTAATTCGATTCTCCTTTCTTATAAATCTAAAAAAAAGAGAGATACAAATATTAAATTTATGCTTGAATGTGAAAAAAGAAAATTATTAAAGGTTGTATGCAATTTTACATGCATGACGTGAGTAACACAAAAAAAAATAAAAATAAAAAAAAATAAAAATGATAAGTACATATAAATAAATCGACATTTTTCTCATAAAACAATACACTTTCAATCTTAAAACAAACTTTTTGGTTGAAAGTTTTTTTTTTTTTTTTTTTTTTTTTCTATAACTCCAGCCAGCCTTCAAAAAATCGAAGAAATATATATATATATATATATAAAGAAGAATGCTTTAAAACTAATTAGTTAGTAAGTTAATATAAAACTAATCACCTTGTTGGGTCCACTACACAATATAATCTCAAAATCCGAATCGTTTATTTTTTAAGCCATACTTCAAAGATCATTCATGTAAAAAATCTCTAAAATCGGAAGTCATTTAATCATTTGATTATAATAACAACTATTTATATGCTTTTATCGAAAATACTGATCGTATATTTATTTGATCTTAATTAGATGATCATCAGATTCTTTAGTCCAAAGAATATACAATTTGATAAACAATAGACTGCTAATTAATCTACTTGCTCGGCATTGAAAGACAAACACAAAGCAAAGAACATTGTTGTTGTCAAATAAGTTAGAGTTGTAAGAGAAATGTATAATTGCAGACACATTAACTCAAATAATGCACAGCTTAGTTTACACTCAGAGGTTCACCAATAATGAGAACTAGAGCTTCAAGATGAAATTGAACGTAAATGGGGCACTAAAATTGAGATTTGGCACCCAATACACCAACCCCCATTAAAACCCATAAATCATCAAAACCTTGAAAAAGGTTTATCACAACAAAAACCCAGATTCCCAAAACCAATACAACTCAAAGACCAGAGCAAAACAAAGCCAAAAACTCAACCAAACAAACCAACCTTGACTTAAACGACGTCGTCGTAGATGGTCCCGCACTGCTTCTGGACACAATATCAGGAAATGCTTCGATGCCGACATTGTTTTACAATCAGAAATCAGAAAACATTTAGAAATTATAAATCAAATGCGTTCAGGAAAAAAAAATCCCAAATTTCAGGGATTCCAACACCATTCACCATTCACAGGTTTCAAAGCTTACCGTGAGAGTTTCAGAGAAACAGTGAAGATGAAATTGTCTGAGAAACAACTTGGCTCCTCTTCATTCTCTACAGGGTTCCAACCATTTCTTCAACATATGTGACAACGAGTGGGGCAGAGATATATTCCAGAGATAGAACACAGGAATAAGAGGCAAGCTCGCAGAGAGGATAGAGATTTAGTGTGTGGAGAAAGTGGAGATTCAGACAGAAACAATAACCCAGACACCAAGAGTGGAGGTTTAGTGTGTGGCTGAGTCTGGTGGTAGGTGAGGCTCGTTTTTCCGCGAAAATTTTCTATCCCGCCTGTTGGAGGCAAATATTTTGGGCTGAAATTTTTTTTAATTCGCCAGATTTTTCATAGCGTTGAAAAAGTGTCCTAGAATTTAAGTTTATGACATTTCTATGTTGTCATGGTTTAGTCGAAGTATCCATGACGTTGGAAAAACGCCATCCCATTTTTTAATTTTTATGGCACAATATTCATGTCATTGTTTCATTATTTAATGACATTTTTATTTGATTGTCATAGTTAACAATCTATATACTGTATTCCATGGCGTTTTATTTTAAAACGCCATAATAGTGTCTTTTCTTGACATTGATTTTTAAAACGCCATTAATAAAATGTCATGAAAAGTCAAATTTGTTGTAGTGTGACTACATGATTTTCGATTTAGTTGATTTTTTACAATGATGATCTTTGAAATATGGCCTAAATAATTGATGGTTCGGATTATGAAATTAGTAATGTGGTGAGCCCAAAAGCATAGTTATCTTCGTATTAACTTGCTAAATGGTTAGCTTTAGAACACTCTTATATATATATAATATTTCCATCTTCACTTAACGTAAACTGGAAAGGTAAACTCTAAACAAGTGAAAAACAAAAGCCGTACAATTTGGATTCTCATGAACAGAAGGCCAATCTGTCAATGTATATATATATATATTACAATAGTTGACTGATCAAAACATATATTCGTAATGTACGTGGTTCTTGCTCTAAAAAAATCGCATTAATTATATGCGTATGAATTTGATTACTAGGGTGTCATTAATAGAACATATATACGTATGCATGTTTTTTTTTTTTTTTTCAATGAAGGAAGTTAATAGAGTAATATATATATATATATATATATAAACGTACGTACCAAATACAAAGTTTTTACTCAGGGTGAGGGTGTCTTTCAGCACATTCTTTGCGACGATCTTCCAAACATATCACGAAAGCTCTAAAAGTTTTTTGTTTTGAACATTTTCTAACAGCCTTAAGTAGACAATCATGATATTCATGATATTTATGATCAGAAACCTCCTTTTTTTTCCGTGTGAAGAAACGAGGTAATTTTGCGAGCAAACGATGCCTGGAAAATTTATATCCATCCATTGAAGAGGGTGGAATAAGATCATGAAAGAGAGGTGAAGGAGAATTAATAATGGGAGATGGAGCATCTTCTGCTTCCACTACACCTTGGATGAGACTCATCCATCCCAATATTATCACTATAAGTACTACTCTCCAATGATTTTCCTCCATTACCTTTACAAAACACTTCGATCTTTTTTGAAATATTTGTTGTTCTTAAATTGAATAAATACATAGGTTTTATGTACCAAAAAAAATACTATGAGCTTTATAAGGTATACACCTTTTGACGAACTTCAATAATCAAAGAGTTTCAAATCTCATAAGAATATGTTGATTTAACAAAGAGAGGGATACTAACTTTGAGTAAAGTTAGATCATGATTAAATTTATTTAATTTCCTATAAAGTGCACTTTTCATCCATGGATTTTACCAAAGATTTCAATTTAATTAGTTCATATTTATTTTTTAAATTTGAACAATGTTAATTGTTTAGTTTTGAATTCAAATTAATTAATATAGTTGAAACGTTTGGAGAATATTTATATCAGTAAAAGGTTTCTTTAATCTCTTTTTTATTATTTTTATTTTTTATAGTGGGAGAGTGGCTTTAGTGTGAAGAAACTTTGGTGTACCGTGTACGTTCTACAATAAAGTTTATCAATGTGAAGTAACTTTTGGTTGGAACAAAATATCAAAATTTAAACAAAATTAATATACATTACATACACAGCTGCTATTTGCACACTTCTAAATTTCTTTTTGTACACCCTTTCTAAAAAAAAAAAATTCAAGAAAAAAGATCATTTAGCCCTCCCCTCAACCACATACCCCATCCCCATCTCCCCCCCGGTACACACCTCATCCATCCCCATCTCTCCGGCACACATCCCATTGTCGAAGCCCACCCCCCACCCTTTCTATTCAGCCTGCCCCACTCTCTCTCCTTCCCTCTTACCCCGCTCACCACCACACCCCCTTCCCTCTTGCCACCTCCCTCTCCTCCCCGCATGCAGCACCCACTCTCTCTCCTTCCCTTTTACCCCGCCGACCACTGCACCCCCTTCCCTCTTGCCACATCCCAATCCCTCCTCCCCATCTTCCCCGCATGCACCACCGCCCAAGCAGACAGCCAAAAAAACAAAATTGCAACGCGTTCAGCAAACCAGTGTCGAACCCGGTGGTTTCGTTCGACAGTACCCGTTGAATAGAATAGGATTGTTCGGTGGGTACCTACCGAACGAAATCACCAAGTTCTGCAACCCGCTGCAATTTTTTTTTGGGTGTGGGTGTGGGTGGCTGGCCGGTAAGCGGTGTTCTGGGGAGTGATGGCCGACATCTGGGGAGTATTTTCTGACCGGTGGGGTGACTGGTGGTGGCCGAAGGAGGGAGAGGGAAAGAGAGAGAGTGGGGCGAGGCGGGACTGGGGTTGGGTTTCAGGGAGAGAGAAAGATGAGGGGATGAGGGTGCGGTGGTCGGCAGGGTAAGAGGGAAGGAGAGAGAGTAGGGCGGGCCGAGGCTGGGGTGGTCGACGGGTAGTTTCTGGTCATCGGGGCTAGGGTGGTTGGCGAGTGGTTACTCATGGGGGTGGGGTGTATGCCAGAGAGAGGAAATGTGGGGGGGGGGGTGGTTGTGTTTTTTTTTTTTTTTTTTTTTCTATTTAGGAAAGGTGTGCAAAAAGAAAAATGAATGGGGTATAAAGTCTTTTTCCTTGAATTTTTTTTTTGTTTTTAAGAAAAGGTGTGCAAAAAGAAAAAATGGTGTGCAAATAGCAGCCATCTATTAATATATAGCATTTTTCCTTATAAAAAGGGAGTTTTATTTTAGTCCAAATGATGAGGGTAAAAAGGGTAATGATTTAAGATTAGGCTAAATTCATAGTTCGATTCCCTTTAATATAACCAAAAAATAAAAAAGACAATTTCATTAATTTAAAGAAACTTAACAGTTAATTTAACAAAATAAAATAAAACTTTGGATTGAATGCCAATTAATTATCAAAAAAGTTCACCAAAACAGTAAATAAGAGTTTTTTTTTATAGTTTAAATACTAATCAAATTCCATTACAAGTATTTGAAACTTTGAATGTTAGACCAACTATTTTTCCCAACTTTTCAAATTTGACTAGGCTTGAGTTGGTATTGTTGTGAAAAAAATTGTTGTGAGGTAAAACAGCTGTAGAGTAAAGTCAGTTGTAAAATAAAACAATTGAGTATTTGGTAAATTATATTTTCAAAAGTACTGCGAGTGCAAAAAATAGTATCAAGGTACGTGTTTAGAAAATTTTAATATAAAATTGTTGGGGTTATTTATAAGTGCTAAAATAGATATGATGTTAAAAGGGCTTTTGACTTATTTACTTGGTCTAAAACAAGCTTTTTACTTGTTTATAATTTTTGATCTACAAATTTATATTAACATTAAAATTTCTAAAAACAAAATCTTTAAATAAGTATGCATATTATTTTTGTAGGTATATTATAATTTTAATGATACAAATAAAATACTATAACAAACATATCAAGAAATACAATTTCTCTTTTTGCATCTTCTCTCTATATATTTTTCCTCACTGATATTAATTCTTACTCCATGAATCTTATCAATTAGCTATGTAGTCCATAAGCCAAGAAGGACCTTCCTCGATCTAACCAGAAAAAACAAAAAACACTCAAATTACACAACATAAAACGTGCCAAAGATTCCCAAGTCCCAAGGGCTATAATTAACAACTGATATGTTTTAAAAAGAATTAGCTGCACATATATTCTTGGTCTATTTTCTAACAAGTTTTTAGGGTAACAATGATCATTAATCTAGTCTTTTATGAGTTATGACACACAGTCCTCTTGGGCGGAGCTTCTAAGTTCAAATCTCATGGCAACAATTGTTGATAAAAAAATAGAGTTTTTGGGTATAATAGCTGTCTAACTTGATATGCTAAAATGTAGACATATACTAACTACTAGTAGTTGGGCTAATAATATTTCTTTCCACAAAGTTGGAGAAGCCCCAAATCAGCCAAGTCAAAACTATTTAGCAAACTTATATATACCTACTAAAAAAAGTATTTTTTAGTGAGTATTTTTACTTATACTAAATATGAATAATGATAATAACAAGGACAATTTGCTATAAAATACAAAAGTTATTCTACTATAAGTGAAAATCGTTAATGTATGTCATACAGTTTAAAACCCTTTATAATTAATATGTAGTTCTAGGAATTAGTTATATATATATACAGGCTCCTTCTGTTGAGGTATACCTCAACTTATTTATGTTGAGATATACCTTATTAGGGCCCACACGAATCGTTTTATGTAAATCCAAACCATTCATTTTTACATCTTCATTGATAAATTATTCTTGCAAAAAATTAGCCAAATCGGAAATCATTTGTCTATCTAACTTTGATCAAATAAATGAACGAACTAAATATTTTCGATGAAACCATCTATTTGTTTTTTCAAAGTTAAATAGGTAAATGATTTCCGATTTGACTAATTTTTTGCAAAGATGATCTATGAATGAAGATGATCCTTGCGAATGGTTCGGATCGACACAAAACAATTCGTGTGGGCCCCAACAAGGTTATACCTCAACATAAATAAATTGAGGTATAGCTCAACAGAAAAAGCCTATATATATGTAATTATGAAATATACACATGCATAATGCATGTGTTTCAGATTTGTGTCAATGAAGAAGCAACTAGTACACTAAGATTATTTATACGTACCAATTTAAAATTTGCATCCAGAGGTATCTTTCTTCCACGAAACCAAAAGTACACTAATTGCTCCCACTTTTGCGACGTTTTTCAGCACAATTATCAGCCATATGAAATTTCATACAATAAATGAATTTTTCTTTTTCTTTTTCTTTTTGACATTGTAAAGTAGCCCAACTCAAACATTCATAATATTTAGGAAAGAATTTTTTTATGAAACGTTGATAGAACGGAATTCGAATTCCATCAATTGAAGAGAATGGAGAAATATGAGAAAGCTCAAGTGAAGGAGAAGGAGAGGAAGAAGGAACAATATCTTCTGCTCGTATTAGAACTTGGATAATGACCATCCAACCCAATATTAACACCGCAAATCTAAACTGATTTTGCTCCATTGTTGTTACAAAAAATTTTGAATTGTTTGTGGTTTATGAATTGTAATATATACTATAAGAATTTTAAGTATGGACTTTTGAAATACTTTAATCTTCAAAGAATTTCAAACATATTTTATTTTATTATTTAGTTCGTACATTTTCAATCAAAGTATTCATCCGTTATTTAAATTTTTTTCACGTAATTTTTTAGGGTGAACTATATTTCTTATTTTGAATGATATTAATTAATTCTTTAGATTTATAAGTAGTAATCTAATTGAGTCATGAACAATTATAGTGGTGAAAAGTATACTTTACCTTTTCCATGGTATGAAAGTGCATGGCTTGAGTGTGAATGTGATTAACATAAAATCAGTAATTTAAATAAAGCCTATTATCAATATATTGTGTCTTTTGATTAAGCACAACAATTTATCTAGCTAAGTAATAATTCTTTGTTGGAAAAAAAAAAATTCATGTCTTTAGCCATATTTTGTTTTAGGTTATTACCTTTGAGTTTTTTTTTTTTTTTTAATTTTTATAATGAGAGAGTCGATTTAAATTTGAAACCTCTTTTTATAAAATGAAGAAAAATATCACTAGATTATAACAAGTTGATCAGTCACTATTTTTGTATTTCAGTTCCATTTTTTTTCATTTATTATGAGTTCTTAAATACTATTATAATGTGAAGTAAGCACCACGAAGAACTCCTTAAATAAGGAATGCAATGGCCACTTTCTTCAATCTATTTTTTCCACCGACCTTCTCTTTTATTATTTTCATTTAGTAGTATATTTCATGATAAGAACCATTCATTTTCTAAATCATTATTTGAAGATTATTTCTGTAAAAAAATTAATTCACTAAATCGAAAATCATTTGGTCATATAATATTTGTTAAATAAACAAATACTGAATCAAACTATTACCATAACCGTCTGTTTATTTGATTACGATTACATAACCGAAAGATTTTCGATTTAGTTGATTTTTTTGTAAAAGATGATTTTCATAAAATGATTTAAAAAATAAACGGTTTTAACTATAAATTTACATTGCGAAATGATAATAATAATAATAATAATAATAATAATAATAATAATAATAAATCAGTTGAAAAAGTAGATTGAAATATATGGATATATAGCATTCTCGAAAATAAATTAAGGAAGCCAAACTCTGTACAAAGGCTGATTGGTTTATATTTTGATGAATGAATGTGTACTCATTTCAAATTACCAATAACATGCACCAAATTAGGTACGTACGTAAGAACTTGTTATTACGACTTCTTGTGATTGAGCACTTTAGTTAATTGTATAAACACAAGCATTTCGATGCGCGTTATCATATTATGGACCTATACATATCACATTGTCACCAAGTTTCTACAGATTTAAAACAGAAGACATGTATTGTAATAAAGCAAGGATTGCTATAAGCACTAGCTCATACGTTTTTTTTTTTTTTTTTATTGAAATCAGTACCTCAATTTATTTAGACAATAAAAGGTACATCAACGGCTCAAACCAAAGGGCTCAGGCAATTAACGAGGTATTTCCTCCATCGATCCATAAAGATAACCCTTGCAAAGAGAGTGCATGAGCAGCCAATTCGAATATGGGCTGCCATATTACATTGTCTAGATACATATAATTCACAAGTATATACAGCGCTGTAACGAAGCCTAAATACCCTTGAGCAGACCACCCTCCATACCATAGTGAACACCATCTGTACAGATCAGATTCACCACAGCCTGGGCATCCGTTTCCACAACCACTCATACGTAGAAGGTATTATGGTTATTTAGATTAGAGGTTAGAATTGTAATTTACCAAATAAGAGAGAGAGGTGTATGTGACAAGAATAAAAATGGTGTGCATATTGCAGCCATCTTAAAAAACCTTACAATTATAGTATTTCCTATCTCCACTTATCATTGAAAGTTAAACTCTCAACTCTAAACGAGCGGAAAACAAAAGCCGCTCGATCAATCTATATTTTTTTGGATAAAAAGCCAGTTAATCGATTACAATAACCGATTAATTGATCATAACACATATATATTTGTAATGCGGTTCACTACACCAGAAAAATTGCATATTCACGTATGAATGTTTTTTCCCTATGAAACATATGTATGCATGTTTTTGTGTCAATGAAGGAACAATAGAGTAAAAATATATATATTCATACCAAATACAAAGTTTTTAATCAGGGTGAGGGTGTTTTGCTCTACATTTTTCGCGACCAACTTTCATACATTTCACAAAATCTTCTAAATTTTCTGTTTCTGAATTACATCTTGCAGAGGCCTGAAGTAGACAGTCAAAATATTTATAATATTTATGACGGACCTTTTTTGTGTGAGTGAAGAAATGAGGTAAATTTGCAACCAAATCTATTGAAGGTGGTGGAATAAAATCATGAGAGAGAAGTGAAGGAAAAAGAGTGGAAGATGGAGCATCTTTTGCTTGCACTACAACATGGATGAGACTCATCCATCCCAATATTATCACCATAAGTACGACTCTCCAATGATTTTCCTCCATTACCTTTACACACACTTTTTTTTTGGGAATGTTGCTGTTTTAAAATTGAGTAAATAATATAGGTTGTATGTATAAAAAAATATTACAAGCTTTTTAAATTACACATCCTTTGGCGTACATTAATGGTCAAAGAGTTATAAATTTATCCAATGGTCATTTAGCCAAGTGGCACTCAACATTTTATTTGTAGAAGAATGTCCTGACTTCAAATCTCATGGATAATATTAACTTTGAGCAAACTTTTCATCACGGATTTTACCAAATATTAATTTTCAATTTAGTTCATATTTCTATTTTTTGTTTGGGCAATGTTTATTGTTTAGTTTTGAATTTAATTAATTTAAATTGAAACGTTTAGAGGATATTTATATTAGTAAAAGGTTTCTTTACTCTCTCTTTTTTTATTTTTTTATTTTTTATAGTGTGAGAGTGGCTTTAGTGTGAAGCAACGTACTTTTGGTGTTCTACAACAAAGTTTTACCAATATGAAATAACTTGTGGTTAATTAGAACAAAATATCAAAAGTTAAATGAAGAGTATATATATAGGTTGTACTAAAATTGAATACACACTTTAAAAAAAAATGTTGTTTTATAATTGAATAAATACTATTGGTCGTTTGTACCTGTTGATGCCCAAAAATGGTAGAGCAGTCAACGTCGAGTCGAACCACGTAGGCACGTTGACCCACCACTGACTGGATGACACGTCGAAGTGGGGCAGGAACGGGTAGCTGGGTCCGACTGGTGAGTAATGCGAGAGAATGGTATCCAAAGCACCCTGCGCAAGTACACAAAAGTGAGCGGGAAGGGCACCGGTGTGGTGCCGGCCAAAGCTCCTCCGACACTCAAGTCAGTGTTCAGAGAGATCTGAGAGCAGAGTGAGTGAATAGTATAATAATGATTTCAGTTGTCCTTTTTGTGACAAGAAGGTTCCTTTTTATAGTACGTTTGGAAGAGTGTCAACCAATCCGGTGATGACACGGGTCCCTTGTGATGACTTGCACTGTAGGAGCGCCACGTGTCACCGGTCTCGAGGATCCGAGGGAGTTGACACGAGTCGAGGCCTAGGAGGCTGGAGCTTAGGAGGCCGGAGCCTATGGGGCCGGAGCCTATGAGGCCGGAGCATAGGAGGCCGGAGCCTATGGGGCCGGAGCCTAAGAGGTCGTGGCCTAGGAGGAACCTGGTAGGTCAGGGGCTAGGAGCCTAGGAAGGGCTTAGGCCCAAACAACATGATGTTAAGCCTTGTGTGACTTGTCGTTATGCCCAGACGATTAATCATATGAACAGTACCCAAAAAAAAAAAGGGGTCCTAGTCACAAACAATTTTAAAGTACACACTAGAAAAGGGGTCCTAGTCACGGACAATTTTTGTCATTGCTAGTGGCCTTTGATTCTAAGAAATTATTTTGTATAACCGATATACCGACATGTGGTGTAAGCAATTTAACATATCATAATATAAGTGGATGTTATTAATACTATACCATACTAATATAAATACACCGTCCAATAATACCTTTACACATTAAATTAGTTACACCCAATAATTTTTCCTTGATTCATTATATGCCACTTTAGCTTCAATCCTGTGCCCAATATACAAAAGCCACTTGGTGTGCGATATTTACTTTGATTAAAGTTATATACATTGTGATTAAGTTTATTTAATTTCAGGTAAAATACACTTTTCATCAATGGATTTTACCAAACATTTCGATTTAGTTCATATTTTTTTTTTAGTTTCAACGTACAATGTTAATTTTTTAGTTTTGAATTTGAATTAATTAAAACGTCTAGAGAATACTTAAATATATTAAAAGGTTTTCTTTACACTTTTCTTTTTTAATGGTGTGAAAAGTGGCTTTTAGTGTGAAGCAACTAGTATATTACAAGTTTATCAATGTGAAATAACTTTTGGCTAGAACAAAGTATCAAAATTTAAATAAGAACTAATATACATTATAAATATGTTGCATTTTCCTTATAAGAAGGCAATTTCATTAATTCAAAGAAACTCAGCAGTTACTTACCCAAAAAAATGGAACTTAAGACAAGGATTGACCTCTGTTTGCTTTTTTTTTAATCGACTTTTAACCCAATTCTTTGGGGTTATATATCTCTAAGTCGTTTTATTATTAAACTCTAAATCATATAAAAGAAAACTCTTAAATTTGTAATAATGGCTAGAATAGTAGCATGTCAAGCAAAACCAAATAAGGACAATCTATTTTCTATGAGGTTACTTATCATTTGGAGAAAACAATCGATCGAGTGAACCCAATGTGCCATCATCTCTGATATTCTATTTCAAGAGAAAATTTTTAATAGAAATAAACTCTCAAATATTCTTTATTACGGGCCCGTTTGGCACTGTTTTTAAAATTGTCAAAAACGTTTTCAAATTAGTAAAAGCGTTTGGCAAATTAAAATAATTAGAAGTGTTTTTGAGTTATAAAAGCACTTCTAAAGGGTTTTTTGAAAAACACATGTCAGATGTTTTCTCAAGAAGCACTTTCAAGTATTTTTGCATAAACAATTTAGAAGTTTTATAAAAATTTATATGTGCTTCTTAACATAAGCGCTTCTGACAAAAGCGCTACTAAATAAAAGTGGTTCTAAGAAGCAGTGGCAAACGGCCCTACGTTTGCTTCAGCCGCATCTTTAAATAGGCTGCTGAGTGGAGAAAATTCTGAGTGGCTGTGATTGTCTTCACTCATCCCTTACTACACCCACCGGGTCACCAGTGCCCCTTAAGCTTAAAAAAAAAAAAAACAAAAAAAAAAAAACAAAAAAAAAAACCAAAAACAAAAACAAACAAAGATTCTTAATAACTTAACCTAACCAACCCAGCATTAGCTAACCGGAAAAACGGTCTTGGAGATTGATGACTTGTTACGTGAGCTTCACATGCTCCAGCAATATTAGATATATATGCTAATTAATTTGAAACCATTCAGCTGGCAGCTTAACTATGTGTGCATACACTCGTGCATACATTGGGCATAAAGAAACTCGTCTTTTCTTTTAGAAAAGCATTGAAAGCTGCACTTTGCAGTGGAAAAATAAAGTCTCGGATGTGTGCGGAATTTACGAATATGACCAAACATATTATCCACACTACTATCTGCTTGCGTTGCATATATTGCTACGACCAAAATTATCAACATGATAGTCATTATCACCATAATACGTTCTTTAATTCTCACACTAGTACTCATATCCGTATATAGCTTATTTTCCTCCCTTTTTTGAAAATCTTTGCAAATTTTTTAAGTCGAAGAGTGAGGAAAGATAACCACGATTTATAAGATAGATTTTTTTTTTAAAAAATTAATTTATTTTTCAAAAGATTGATGTTCAAAGAGAATTAATTAACCTTTCTTTTCAATGAAGAATTAACTTATTTTGGTGAGATATTATTCATATGATTGTTTGAATAGAGTGAGAAAACTTACTAATCAAAGCTACATCTCAATAGCTAGTCAATTTATAAACCAAAATAATTTATTTTTCTAGTTGCAAACCAAAAAACAAATCACTTAAAACCAATATACTTCATCAAAAGCCACTATAGATAATAAATTAAAATGAAAACGGATCGATTTTTCTTTCAAGATTACTTTAAATATTGTAAAAGCAAAATATTATCCAAACTAAAATTCCTAAAAAGTGAAGCGCGAAAAAGAGTTCTAATTCTATAAATCACGTAGTTTCTTGCTTAACTTGAAAACAAGAAAACTTTTCAAGAGAGAGAGGTGTAAAGCTATGGATGAAATTCGTATGTGGAAGCTCATAGTGTTAATATTGATGGTATTGATAGTGCACTTTCTTAATCCGTCCTCGTCCTCGCACTCACCCTCTTCATCCTCTTCCTCTTTTCCTCATTCACTTTCTTCTGATCGCCTCCCTTCTTCCCATTTACATCTAACCAAAATACCTCAAGTTATCCACAAAATACCTCCTACTATCAAAAAAATACGGTATGCTAAATGCTACGGAAAATGTCATCTAGAATGCCTTGTAAGGGCAAAGGAACTTATGGAACTTCCGAGTTGCGTTGGGATATGTATTTTTTTTAAATGCAAGCAATCACTTCCCAGTATTAAAAAAAGTAGAGAGAGTAAAAAAAATTTTGTTGATGGTTCTCCTTAGACAACACGTACATATAATCATACATTTTTTTTTTTTTTTTTGACACAAGGGAGCTTGACATTTATTCATGAAATAAGTCTTCATACAAAAGATCTGAAAGCCAAGAAGGCCCAGACGAATGAATCATACATTTTGTTTATCTTGCACATATACTAAGAGTACTTGGTTGCGTAATGTCTATGAGTAAACAAATTTGAATAAGGTAAATGAGATTTTTATGGTTATTTCTTGGTTTAATAATTATTTTGTCTCCTCAAGTATGACATTTGCATCAAATTGCTCTATAAATTACAATTTTGGTTAATAAAGTCATCAAACTTTTAAAAATAGATCATTGTGGCCTAATTTTCTAGAGTTTCATCTAAATTTCCAATGTGAGGGCAAAATAAACAATTAATGCCCAAAGCCTTACATGGGTCAGTTAGTATGACATTTTCAAGACTTGTCCCCTTTTTAGAAATCTAGGGCACGAAAATGAACAAAATTTGGTCAATTGGTACATACCAAACGTGAATTGTCTATTTTGCCATCACATGAAGGGTGTGTGATATCATTTGGATGGAAATATAGATGAAACCTTAGGAAAATTGGGCCACATTTATCTATTTTTAAAAGTTTGATATTTTAATGGGTTAAATACAAAAATGGTCAGAGAACTTTACTGTGATTCTTAATTTGGTCAATTAATTATAAAAAATTGTCAATTTGGTCTATGAATTTTTCAAATTGTACCAAAGCAGTACAAACGTTAACTTGCATCAAAAAAATTAATGAAACTAGTCATGTGCACAACATATGACTGCATTTTTAGGAGAATATCAGTCCATATATTCATCATATTTTGGCTTAAATAATATGGATGGAAGTTAACGCTTGTACTGCTTTGGTACAACTTGGGAAATTTGTAGACCAAATTAACACTCTTTATAGTTAATGAACTAAATTGAGAATCAGTGTAAAATTCGTTAAGCATTTTTGTATTTAACCCTATTTTAATTTACCAAATTTTTAAGTTGAGAGGCAATTTGACACACTGATCATAGTTGAGGGGGTTAAAATGACTATCAAGGCTTCTTCCGTTGACAAATATTTCCTCAATAAAGTCCCAGGAATCAATTTATAAATAGGCTAGCTAGCATTAAATAGGTTAAAGATTCAATTCCTAAGGTTGTAAAAAAAATATATCGTTTAATATATATCTCGCAAACTATTTTCTCCAACAAAGAATTTGATTCATCTAGCATCAAATTCATTCTTATTTAGAGTGGTAGTGCAGCACTTTTAATATTTTATTTTTGTCAACAAGAAAAGAAAATTCATTAAAATAGGGAAAATAGTATACAACACCAGAAGAAAATACAAACCCAACCAGTAAAGAAACTGTAGCCAATATTCTTCAAACAAACAACAGAGAAGTCTAAGGCCCAATTCCCCCAAACGACAGAGATCCAATCTTCAGTGATGATCAACCGAATCGATCGACAACACCAGAACAAGTAGGATCGTATTCATTCTTCACGTACGCAGTTGCCGTAGTAGATTGGTACACTGACTACCTTAGCTGAATTAATTATTAATATTTGTCAAATAAGAATCACCAAAGAAATTCTCTCATAATTGGTAAAAATTGGTAAGAATTATTAATATATAACTTACTAAGTTCAGATCCATTTAAATTAATAAGTATTTCACCTTACATTCCTAATGATAAATTAACCCACATAAGATTTTGGAATGTTAAAAATATCCACCTAATAATAAATAAACCCACTTTTTAAAAATGAGATGCTCAAATTGAAAAAATTATAGGGTATAACCGATATACCGCCACGTGGGCCGATAATTCTTGTTCGATAAGAACTCTTCGAAAGTAACAATATAAAATTAGGGTGGATGTGACTCCATAAATTTGAGTTTGTGTGTTTTATAATTTTTAATTTGACATATTTATGTAAAAAAAAAAAAAAGATATAACCATAATTAATAATGAACTTGTTGTTGATCATTTTGCTAGTAGCAACAACTGCAACGCAAAAGGGGGTATTTGTAATGTAATGAAAGTTACTACAATAGGAATATCATAAAGAGTTAGGAGTGAGAAAGTTGGTGTGTAGAGCCGTAGACATTAATTTTAAAATTATTATAAAACTTGTGATGTACGTAAAAGGGGGTATAATTAAGATTTTCCACATTGCTGTTGGCAAAAGAGTTTTAACAACATTGTTATGTTATATTTTTATGTTGTTAAATCTAAAATATTAGTTAGATTGATTATTACTTGAATGCGTAATTCAAATTGCAAAAAATTACGTATGTACCAAGGTATTGGAAAGCGAGCTAGGGTCGTCATATTTTTTCATGCACGTGTAGAAACACAGGCTGTACTTTTTCCACTCTTTTGCTTTTGGAAGGCATGGAATGCTACACTTTCCCAGTTTCCCATATAAAAATAATGTTTCGGATTTTTGACGATATTACCAATATGAGCACCGATAGTAAGAATGGCACGAAACGCATCTAAATCATGATATTGAGATGGAGCATTAGAGATATGAGGATCATCATCATCATCAGCTTTAGAGGGACAAGCAGGAGAAGGAGAAATAAACGACGAGTCGTCTGCTTGCGTTGCAGTTGTTACTACGAGCAAAACCATCAACAGCAAGTTCATTTTGACCATATATACATGTAATAAGTCTTATTCTCATCCCATTCCATCCATAGCTACCTACGTTTCTCTTTTTGAGAATCCTTGTACATTTCACGTTGAAGAGTATAGATCAGTTTATATATAAGATAGATTTTTAAAAAAATTTGATCTGTTTTGTTCAAAAGAATTTTCATTCAATGAGATTAATTTAACCTTTTTTTAATGAAGAGTTGTATACCTTAATTAATTTGTTTCCTTATTTTTCTGGGGAATGAGAGAGTTGAAATTTTTTTTCTTAATAACTAGATAATATTGATTTTAATCGTCTTAATTAAGTGAAGCCAACCGTTTCCTATATATAAGAAACATTTTTAAAAAATTTGATTTGTTTTATTCCAAAGAAAGAGAATTAACATACGTTTTAAACGAAGAGTAGTTGTCATTGAGAAAGATGACTTTTTCTTCTTTCTTTTTTTGGCAAGTCACTATAGTACTAGTAGTTAGTAGAATTGTCTCAATTAAGTGAAGCCAGCCTATAGCAGTTTGTGGGTATCCCAGTTGGTAATTTCTACAATTTGTTTTTTTATGTTTTTATCTGGGCCACATCATCTATTTTAATTACTCAAACGTTTAGCCCATTGTTGCCTTTACATGGGTTTGTTGTATTATGGCCTCCTTGGCGGCTTCGCCTGTCTGTCTTCATTGCTCCACTCTTCTATTATCCATTACACATACTCTTAATCCAGGTTCTTAATTGACCTCTGATGATTTTTAAGTTGGTTTATTTAGTTCTTAATGTCTATGTTTTATACATATATATAGTCTGCTTGGGTTGTTGTACGTCTTTATTAAATCGAATTGCTTACCAAGTATGAATAAAATCCTGTTTTGGTTTACAATTACACACAAACAACTATATGCTTCATTGAGTTTCCAGCTTTAAGGTTATAAATACTCATTACGTATCTGCATTAATTTAATAGCTTAAATTTTTAAGATGAATATTCAATATCTTTGTGTGCATGTATCAGCTTGTACTGTGTTGGATGTAAATTCGTTCATTTGTATTTAAGCATTTGATTCATCTCCTTACAATTATATTGATCGATTTATTTTAAAAATAAAATAAAAACTAACGAATTATATTTTTATATCGTATTATCTGACAATATATACATGATATAACGGGGCACTTTTCTGTTTCAACAACTGCAATCTTATTTATTCTTCAGGTTTGCACATGTTGTAAGATTCCCATATATATAGCTTTCCACTTGATCTGCAAATATCTGTCAAACAAGTGAAAAGACTATAAAAATTTCATATTGGAAATTAAGTATTAATAATATATCACTTTATACACAAAGGGCTTCTACATTAGACCCCAGATTCCACCCTAAGTTTATGTCTTCAGTATGCACACGCAAACATTAGAGAAATATATATTTTTAGATTCATGTGAAAGAACAAAGACATGTGTATGTGTGTTCATGTTTGAAAGAGAGTGAAGTTAGAACATTTATACCAGAATCACATTTTGTACTCATGAACTTTGAGCAACCGAGAGTATACTTGTATCTGGGATTACTTTAAAGGAGACCCGCCAACAACATGTGGGGGTAATTTTTTCTCGCATTTTTCTGACAAACACGTTATAACACAAACTACAAATTGTGTAGTTCCTTTTGATGAGCTTACAAGGCAATCTAGATGACATTTTCCGAAGCATATACTATGTGAAGCATGTCCAATTGCTTTGTGGATATTATGATAAATTCTTATTGGAAGTGAGTGGGAAGATAGGAGGTCAGAAGAGAGCCGGCGAGGAAGAGAGGGCGAGGGTGAGAGCAGATGCTCTGCTAGCACTACAACTTGGATAAGAATCATCGATTCAATTATTAACACCATGAGTTTCCTGCTCATACCAGCCCCATCCATACTTCTATTCCCTCTCCTGAAAACTTTTCTTGTTAATTTTGATGTCGAGTGAGAAACCACCTAGCTAATTTATAGAATTGAACCTCTTTTAGGAATTTTTTAAATTTAGATATTTACTTTCAAATTTATTAACTTAATCTCAAAATCTTAAAAAACTTGGTTTGTGCCTTTTGACGAAATTCATTGGTTTCCAAGTGAAATTTCTTTTGGTTTAAAAATTGGGTGATCGAGCTGTACGTTCATTAAGATATACAAGTAACTTTTGATTAATAAGTGTCTTCTTGTTATATTTAACCAATTATCCATTTTCTAATGGTAACTTCTAGTAAAGATCGATCGACTAAATGATAATATTTAGTGAACATAATTTTTTTGGTTAAAGTCGGATGGCCTACTGGTACTTCAGAGTCCGTTAACAACCATTTCTGCTGACTTCTAAAAAATTTGTCCACATCAGCTTGTAAGTGAACACATGTTAAATTGTGATTTGTCCACCTCGAGGAGGGATGACTCCTCTATGATTAAGGAGTCAAAGATATATTGTTCACATGTATGCATACATTATCCTCCATAAACTAGCCTTTTTGACAGAGATCTCCCATTTTTTAGAGATGGATGAATGTACGTATTTGCTTAATTTTAATTATTCTTATTTCTATGTCATTGTCTTTGCCAAGTCGTATATGGAAGCTACCTTAACTTTTTTAATCCCTTAGATGTAACTAAATCTAATAGCTAATTAAAAACATTGTAATATTATTTGTAAAACTATTTGTTCCATGATCCTAATTAACGGTCCATTATTATATATATGGTAAAATTGTACTAATGCTTCCTGTGATATTTGCGCGCACCATTTTCTTATGTTGAGAATTTACAGCATAATTGTACCAAGTAGCTAGCTAGATGTTTGTCTTTTCATGGAGATATATATATATATAATATCGTTAATTATGAAAACATATATAATGCATGTTTTTCATTTAATTTGATGAGTACTAATTAAAATGCTTTAGCAAGCCTTCTTCGAGAGAGCGTTTGAGTACGATTGGATTCCATAATCCATGGTGGGCTCAAGAAAGCCCGGTCGGCCTCATATGTGTCATCTGGCATAGCCGACCGGGCACTTCATCATATCTAACAAATATTTTATACCCGATCCAGGATTAGTTCATGGGGATCGAAACCCCGGCTTTGGGTCAAAGGGGTTTTCCTTCGCCATGCACTCGTGCAAACATGACCCGTACTTCCTCCTTTCTTTTCTAAGTGAAATGCATCTAAAGCAGCACTTTGCCGTGGAAACATAAAGTTTCGGATTTTCACGGAATTTACGAATATGATCCCAAAACATATCTAAATCGTTTGATGGCCGAGAGGGATGGAGAAGAAGAAGGGGGGTTGGAGAAATATAATTAGAGAGAGATTGAGAGGTAGAAGGAGATTGAGAAGGAGACGAAGGGTCCTCTGCTTGCTGTGTAGTTGGTGAAGCAAGCAATATGATCGACAAGTTCATTAACATCATCATAATAAGGCTTATTCTCAGACTAATCCCATGTTCCATAGCTTCCTTTCTTTCCCTTCTGAAAATCGTTGTAAATTTTGCGTTGAGGAGTGAAGACAGGCAAGATTAAATTGTATATATAAACTAGATGGATTTATTTTAAAATTTGATTTGTTTTATTCAAAAGAACTATTATCACCTTTCTTTTAAATGAAGAGTTCTCTTAGGAAAATAAAGGTGATATATTTTGGTGGGATATACTAGCTGTTGATCTATAACAAAAGGTTGTCTGTTTACCCAATAAAATAATAAATAAAAGGTTATCTCATAAACGTGATTTTTGAATTGTCTATTCGTAAACCTAATTCTCATAAATTAAATTTAGGGTCATGTCATCATGTGTTTTCACAACTCTTCATATCAATTTTATGAGTTTTCCGACCGAATTAACTATGATAGAGTTTGAGTCTTAAATTAACAAAGATTAAAAATTAACTATATTTCAAACAAATAGAACGTACATATATATTTTATACGTGCAGATCCACATTTAAAAAAGACGTACCCCTCAACAACATATGGGAGTACGACGTAATTTCTTGCATTGTCCAGTCAAACACAGAGCAAGACAAAATACAAGTTCCGTAGGACCCCTTACCATTAGAAGGCATTTTAAATGACAGTTTGCGAAGCATTTACCATACTTAACATGTCTAATTATTTTGTGGATAATATGAGGAGTTTTAAATGGAAGTGGATCGGAAGAAGAGATGTCAAAAGAGGAAGAAGGCGAGGGCAGATCATCATCCGCTTGCACTACAATTGCTTGGATAACAATCATCAATATGTTCATTAACAATATTATGAGTTTCCTCACGCTAGTCCCATCCATACTTCGATCTATACTCTCTCTCTCTCTCTCTCTCTCTGGAGAATTAATTTATCTTTCTTTTGAAATTGATCGCGTAAGAAATTAACCATATATATATAATTCTGATCAAGAGATATATATGCCTTGAATTAATGTGAAATTTTTATTGATGAAGTATATAATATACTAGTGAACTTTCTTTTGGTTAACAGACTGGCTATAGCTGTTAATTAGATATTTAAGAAACTTTTGATGAATAATTAATGTACGTCTTCTGGATTTATTCAAAAAAATTAATTAGCTTATTAGTTTTCTAATATATGCATGGTAACTTCTGGTAGAGATCACTAAAGTATGGCTGGTACTTAATTTTAGTGGACATATATACATATGTAATTTGGTTAAAGTCATGGCTTGCTGGTATTTCAGAGGTTGTTTCGATCTGCTGGCTACATCTGGCTTACCAGTCATGTTATGGCTTTTTCCTAGCTAGCTAGCTAGCTTCTGATTTGGGATTGCAGCAGATCAATATTTTGCCATCAGTTTTCTCGATCTTTCCGGAATTAATGATGAAATCTTTTCTGATCGTTAATTCGTTATTAATAACAATAAATATTTATCACTTTAAGAGATCAAATTAACCGATTATATCATTTAAAAGAAATCAGGGTCATACATGCATATATATATATATATATCCATCATATTTTGGAAGAAGAGGAAATTACAAATTTAGGCTATTTATTTTTATATGTAGTTAAATTTTAGTTCATGATCTTTTTTAAATTTTGTTTTGATTTATTAATTGTTCTACTTATTCAATAAAAGTCTATATTTGTTTTTTCCAATTTAGCCCACATTTTACCTTATCAAATATCACTCAAATTAGTAAACATATACTTGTTTTAAAAACTATACATATTTTTTTTTACAACTTTACAACCATATAAAGATTATTCAAATTGGAGTTTTAAAACTCAAGATAATTAATCCTAAAATATAGTACCCGAAACAGCAAATTTTTCCTAACAATTTTTCAGATTTTTTAAACTTCACCCAAATTCAATTTTGTTCTATTATAATATTCTAAATTAGGTCCTATAATTAAAAAATGATGAAATATAACTTATACTTCAATTATAATTGAAGAAAACACAACCCAAAGAATTTAAAATCATTAAACCTTAAAACGTACCGAAATTTTTGGACTGGATCTTTATTAAATATATGGAATAATTAGTGAATCAAAATAAAACTTGAAAAAGACAATTGATCAAAATTGAACTAGTTATAAAATAAGTAGATCAAATCTGTACTTAAAGAATTATGTGTGAGACAAAGTTCCTAATACCCAACTACATATATGACTGAAAATTGAGAATAAATGTTTGTTCCTTATAATTATGGGCAAGTCATTTAATTCTTTTTACAACTAAATTCCAGTTCAATATAGTACGTAGTATTAATTGTCCACCTGAATTTGTACAATGCTATATATATATACCTGATCAACATGTACGTACGTCTCAAATTTTGATTTTTCGCCTGAATTTTGTGTGAAAGAGAATGACTTCCTACCCATAAGGAACTAGCCGATCGCATTGTTCAAAATTAATTAAGGATTAGGCAAACTTATATGATCTTTGTCTCTAGACACCTTGTTGGCAGGGTTTCTTTTTTGACAGTACAGTGCTTTGAGGATTAAAGTTTTCTTGTTAATTAATTTAATAATATGTAACAGAATCAATATTGAAAGCATGCGTATTAAATGGAAAAACAAATAACAAGAGACACATGTTTTTTCTTGCACTGGGAGCTAGCTAGTTCTTTGCAAAAACCAAAATATATTAAGGATCTATATATATATATATATATATCATCTGCCTTTTTTGCTCAATTTTTAAGTTTAGTTATGTATTTATTTCTCAAGGGTATAGAGTAAAAGATGAAAGGAGTTCGATCATAACCCTTTTTGGATGTGTGTGATATTAAAATCTCTATATTTATAGCCCTTAAAATTATATTATATGTTTAGTATCGAAACAAATAAAAACAAAAATAACAGAAAATTCAAATTAAAATGGGTTTATGGTTTACCCGAAACCTTACAGATTATATATAAATAAGAAAGAACGGATAGAAAACAATAATAATAGTACATATGTATGGAGTACGTGTGATATTATATGGTATGTGTTTCGTTGTAGCTCTCTCGATCATCATCTAGTTAGTTTATGTGGTTTCATGCAATCATGGAAACAATCGATGTAATGGAGGAAACCCAATCCGGTTGGAAGGCAAGTCAGTACAGCGCACTTTCCAACATGATCCAAGAATTTTGGAATATGACTTAAGATACTGTCTGATAATGGAGAAGCAGAAAGTACAGAATATTGAGATCTTGAGAGAGAGGGAGAGGGTGAGGGAGGGTCCTCTGCTTGTGTTACAATATGATCAGAAGTTGCTATAACCAAAATGATCAACATGTTAATTGTCACTATGCCTCTCCTCACATTAATTTCAGCCATGTCGATCGATCTCTTGAAGATTATCTAAATTTGTGAATAATTTTAAGTGAAGGACCAAACGATGCATGCATGATCGATCATTTTATAGGAGTACAATGTTCAAAACCAAAATTATTTCTTTTGAAAAGAAAAGGCATGCAATAAATGAAATTATTAATAAATATAGAAAAGTTGAAATTACAGTTGATTTTTGCCTTTTGGTGAAATATACTAGCTAGCTAGTTTAATTTTTTGAATAATAAAAGGTTGTCTCCGAATTATTGACGTCACGTACAGTTCACATTGATTTATGAGTTATATGTAATTGGCCTTTGATTACGGTCATAAAACCTACCTTACTGGGCAGTCTGGCCTGAATGAATAAATTACCAAACTTTAATTACTATTAGAAAATGGCTAATTAAATAAAGAGTAAATTGCACCGTTGGTCCAGTTATTTTCACTTTTTTCCCAACTTAGTCCACGATCTTTTTTTTGTATCATTTTAATCCACTTTCTTTTCAAATTGCGCCTAATTAGTCCATTCCGTCTAATATTGGCTAACTGCCGTCAAATGCCCACACGTGACCAACATGTGAGGCCCATAATGGTCTTTTCCTCCCAACAGGAATGCCTAAATCTGAGTTAAGCACATTGTTATTCATCGTGGTTAATCAGAGGGTTTTGGAGGAGATAAGCAATTTCGCGCCTTTTGCTGGAATTTGGGCATCCGAGGCATCCAATCAGAGGGTTAATCCCATTTTCGGCATTTATCAAGCATGGTTCTTGAATTTCGAACGGAGGGAGACAATCCCATCTACAGTAAGTATGGAATTGTCTTAGGTTTCATTTGGTTACTGCAATTACATTTTGTTTTTGGGCATTTAGTTATTGCGAATCTTTTGGGTGGGTTTATGGTATTTGGTTACTGTGGGTTTATGGTATTTGGTTGTGGGTTTATTGTATTTGGTTGCTGTGAATGTTTTGGGTGGGTTTAGGGTATTTGTCAGTGTGACTTTTGTGTCCTTTTCATCTGGAATCTTTTGGGCATTTGGTTACAGCGAGTCTTTTGAGGGAAAAGGATGGAATTGTTTGCCACATCTACATTTTTTAACTGTGGTGTGGTCCTGAATGTTTGTTTTTTCCATAGTTTTATAATATCCGACCCTTAACATGTGTAGTCAGTGTTCCCATTCAAACAACACACTTCTGTTCTTTTGTATTATTATATTGATTTTTATGTTTTCAATTTTGGTTGATGGGTGATGTACTGCTTATATAAGAATTTTGACTGTAAGAATTTTATATTTTTCTTATTTGAGTGTTGAATTTATTCATTAAATGTTTAAGTATCTGAATTTAGGAACTCCTATATATCCTCAATCCAAGGTCTATCTTTGGTCCACAACCTAGGATTTATGTGGTTTACATTTGCTTTATGTGGAACCACAAGGACTTTAATAGTTTCACCATCAAATATAACTCATAATTTCATCACTTGGTTTTTTTGACTATGTTTGCAGGTGATCCTGATGGGCTGACATTAGAAATCCACTATGGTGGTAAGGTTATTGGTGATGGATATAAGGGGGGTTTTGTTTGCTGGCTAGACTACCTTTCAGCAGACCTCTTTTCCTTATTGGACCTTATGAAGGTTGGTGAAGACTTGGGCTATGAGGTGAATAGGAAAAAGATCGAGCCCAATAAATGGAAAGTGTACTACAAGGATCCAGATATTAATGGGCCAGCTGGATTTCTGTATCTTGGGTCTGACAGTCAAGTGCTTACAATGATTGCAAAGGTACCAGCATCTAGGGTTGCTGTTGTCTATTACGAAGGGCCAAGTACATCAAGGAATGATGTTGATGCTAGTCAGTCTGCTACTGTGTGGCCCAGCTTGCATGGTGCAGAGTATGAGTTAGGTATAGATGATGTTGATACACTCAACCTTCTAACACAGGCTTCTGTGAATGTACAAGATAATTGTGCAGTGAGTGGCAAAAGGGATGGGCCAGATCATGAGGAACATAATGAACAAGGTACTGGTTCAGTGAATGAGCAGCAAGATGATGTGGATGCTGAAGATGGTGATGAAGACAATGAGCAGCAAGATGATGTGGATGCTGATGATGGTGATGAAGACAATGAGCAGCAAGTTGATGTGGATGCTGATGATGGTGATGAAGACTCAGAGTTTGTAGATAGTGACTATGAGTTCTCAGAGGAAGATAGTGATGATGATGTATTTGAGGAGGAGATTGACCCACAAATTGACCCTCTGAATGAAATTAACGATGCTGGTGAAATATCAGATGAATGTGAGAGATCTGATGAGCTTGAGAGTCTCAGTGAGTCATCAACTGATGGTGAAGATGAAAAGAAAGTGAAGAAAAAAATTCCAAAGTTCAAAGTTTTCAATAAAGAGACAGACTTGAAAGATCCACAAATGGAAATAGGACAACACTTCCCAAGCAAAGCTGATGCAATTATGTTCATTAAGGAATGGGGGATCTTAAATGGCCGAAAATTAAAGTTTGTAAAAAATGATAGGATAAGGCTGAATGCAGTTTGTGTTGGCACAAAGGGCTGTCCCTTCGAAGTTAGATGCCACCCACAGAAGGGTGGCTCTGATACATGGGTGATCAAGACCCTGCAGATGGAGCACCATTGTTCCACTTCTGGAAAATTGAAGCATGCAGATTACAACTGGATTGCTGAAAAATATCAAGAGAGGTTGAGAGATGACTCTGATTGGGGCTTATTAAGCTTCCAAAATACAGTCAAGAAGGACTTTGGCCTCACTGTCTCAAGGAACAAAGCGTATAGAGCTAAGAAGAAGGCTCGTGGCTTGAATAAGGGATTTTACAAAGAGCAGTATGCAAGAATACATGATTATGCAGCTGAGTTGCAACGAACCAATGTTGGTTCGACAGTGAAGATTGCTTCAAGAGAGACACCTAATGGCCAAAAAGTATTTCAAAGGATTTACATCTGCTTGAAGGGTTGCAAAGATGGGTTTTTAAATGGATGTAGGAGGGTGATTGGCGTTGATGGGACTCATATAAAGGGTCCATATCCTGGTCAAATACTGACAGCAGTTGGTGTAGATCCTAACAATGGATTATTCCCAGTGGCATATGCAGTAGTAGAAATTGAAAATAAGGATTCATGGAAGTGGTTTTTGGATATTTTGATAGATGACTTGAAGATTGACAAGGGGGCAGACTGGGTATTCATGAGTGATAAGCAAAAGGGTCTAGTTCCTGCAATAGAGGAACTCTTACCTGATGTTGAACATCGAATGTGTGTTAGACATCTTCATAATAACTTCAAAATGACCTATCCAGGGTTGGGGTTAAAGAATGCCTTGTGGGCTGCTGCTAGAGCAACTTGTGTACCATGGTGGAAGGTTGAGATGGAGAAGATGAGGGGATTAAATGACAAAGCTTGGGGATGGCTGAATGCTAAACCTGCAACACAGTGGAGTAGATCACACTTTGGGACTGTGACAAGGTGTGATTTATTGTTAAATAATCTGTGTGAAAGTTTTAACAGTGCTATACTTAACACAAGGGACAAGCCAATACTAGATTTGCTTGAGGGAATTAGACACTATCTCATGCTTAGGATGGCGAACAGGCGAGCAGCTTGTAGAAGTTGGAAGACTAATGTTGGCCCAAGAATCTTGAAGATCATGGAGAAGAGAAAAGCTGACAGTCGAATGCACAGTGTTCAACTTGCAGGAGATAAGCAATTTGAGGTTGAAGCACCTGGTGGGCCAAGGATGTGTGTTGATCTTAGGCAAGGGACTTGCAGCTGCAGAAGGTGGGATCTTAGTGGGATTCCTTGCTCCCATGCAATTGCTTGCATTTGGGACCTAGAGGAAAACCCTATTGACTATGTCAATGAGTGTTATAGTAAAAAATCTTACCTAGATGCCTATGATCCTATGATAAGACCCATGCCAAGTATGGATCTTTGGGCAATCACTGCCAATGACAAACTTGAGCCTCCACCATTCAAGAAACAACCTGGGAGGCCAAAAATGGTAAGAACAAAAGGACCAGGTGAAGTCCCAGCCACACATCCTATTCCTGAAAATTCAAATGCAAATCCAATGGCTCCAGCACCACCACTCAAGTTGAGAAGGTTGTGGATTTCCATTAGATGCAGTAAGTGTGGGGGAGAGAATCATAACACCAGGACATGTAAAAGAGAGATTGGGAGCTCAAGCAACCAACAGGTTTGTTGTTTGTTAAATTGCATGAAGTCTTTTTTTTCCTAATATTAATGTGATTTTCAAACTGTACCATCTGGTCTTATGTGCAACTATGCAGACCGAAGGTCAACATCAACAATCACATGTCCAATCCCAAGACCAAGCCCAACCAGCAACTGAATCACACCCTTCCCAAGCCCAACAGCCACCTAATAATTCAAGGGTAAACAAGAGATATTAGTTGTGTTCTGATTGCTTAATGAAATAAATGTTCATGTTGTTGATTATGCTTGAATTGGCAGATGACAAGAGGGAGAGGGAGAGGGCGAGGAAGAAGCAAGGGGAATAGGAGGATTTGTGTCTGCATCTGATAATGGAGGGAGAGGGCGAGGGCGAGGGCCTGGAAAATGCATTGCAAGGGGTAGAGGAAGATCTATATCTGATTCTGATAATGGAGGCAGAGGCAAAGGGAGGAATGGAAAAAGGGGCAGGTTCTGGAAACCCCATGAACATTGACTCAAGATTGGTGTTCGTGCTTCTTGAAAGGATTTTGAACTCTATGTTATGAGTTTTGATTTAAATGTGCATTTTGTTTAGCCTGACATGTGTTTTGAGGCCTTAGAATGTGTGTTTTGATGGAATTGCAGTAAGGATATTTGATGGATACTTATAGCACATGAAATATGGTATTGGCATTTTGGGTCAATTAAATGTTGCATTTGATGTAATTTTAGCTTAAGGCCATTTGCTGTAATGTGTTTTGAGGCCTTAAAATGTGTGTTTTGATGGAATTGTACTAAGGATGTTTGATGGATACTTATGACACATGAAATATGGTATTGGCATTTTTGGTCAATTACAATGTGTATATTTGCTGGAAGTAGTTTTGTGTATATTTTCTGGGAGACAAAATTCATTAACTGGAAGTGGTTTTTGTGTATATTTTCTGAGAGACAAAAATTCAAAAACCATTACATCAAATGTATACATTTGCTGGAGGTAGTTTTGTATATATTTGCTACCCTTCCAGTTGAATATAAAATGTCACTTGCCATTTCATTGAAACCATTAAAGAAATGCACCAAATCTATATTACAAAACACTACCATATCACCACATTTTGCTTCCCTGCACTGAGCTTTCCAAAACAGAGGAGTTGAATACAACCAAAACACTCCTACCATACAAGTTAATTCTTACTGCTTAGTTCCATACAACTACAAAACAAGTTAATTCTTAGTTCCACACAACCTACATCACTTAACACAACTACCTAAAATAGCATACCCACAAGCTATTTTCTATTTCATTACCATCACCATAAAAAAGAAAACCCAAGAGCAAATCAAATAAAGCCGCAGCATCTTCTCTCTTCTACGATGCAATTGAAGTTGCACTTCTAGTGGATCAATCTTTCTTCGCAATCTCAGCATCACTTGTCTACAACGTGGGCACATCGGAGGGTCCACCCAGTTAAAAAAATTGCATCCTCCATTTCGCTGGAAAAAAAAAAACACCATTTGCTGCATAAAAAANAAAAAAATACCCATTCCAATACCCATTCGATTTGAATTATTACATTTACCCATTATCCAAATTTCCTTACCCTTGGTATTAAACAGGTCTCAAACTGTCTTCCCGGATTCAAATCCGTCCAACTCGTCCTCACAACGGCAAGCCTTCCGCAATCGCAATAGCTACCTGGTGCATGGGGGCTGTGAGTTGATGATGTCGAGTAGGATGACATAACGAAGGACAAAGAAGTGGAGAGATTTTGAGGTTTTGGTAGCCCTAACTACTGGGTTGAATAGAAGAAAGAGGATTGAAGCCTCAACTTCATTTGGCGGGTGGAAATTCTGCAAATGGCGGGATGAAATAGGTTAAAGGTTAGGGATACTATATATCTGGTAGGAAAAGACCATTATGGGCCTCACATGTTGGTCACGTGTGGGCATTTGACGGCAGTTAGCCAATATTAGACGGAATGGACTAATTAGGCGCAATTTGAAAAGAAAGTGGATTAAAATGATACAAAAAAAAGATCGTGGACTAAGTTGGGAAAAAAGTGAAAATAACTGGACCAACGGTGCAATTTACTCTTAAATAAAATAATCAATTGTTTAAATGAATGGAGAAAAGACTGTCTAGTGCGCAAAAGCTAGCCCATGACTCTCGAGTCTCGATTACCAAAAAAAAAATTCTAATTACAAGGTATGAGTCATTTTATTAACTGCCCAAAATTTTTTTTACTTAAAACCAATATTATACTTAATGAAAAGCCACCATGAACATAAACAAAACACATATATGGGTGCAAATTATACACGTATATGCGTATTTCTTGAATATCATAATGGCACTGTCTAGTGGCGGATCCACTAAAGGAGGCAGGGGGTCGGGCGACCCTCCGAACGCCAAAGCACGAAGCCTTGAACCACCTTTGATTACATTGAACGTCAACAATTAACAGTTCACAAGTAATATATTACATTGATTTATGAGTTATAATTGGCCTTTGATTACAGTCATAAAACCTAGCTTATATCCAAATGAATAAATTATCAAACTTTAATTACCAGAAGCTACTATTAGAAAATGGCTAATTAAATAATTAGTTGTTAAAATGAAGCGAGAAGCCTTTCAATTTTTTTTTTTTTTTTTGTAAAGAGAAGACTTCCAATTAAAAGTTACTAATTAATTACAAGGTATGAGCCATTTTAAACTTCCAAAATAAATTTTACTTAAAACCAAGGAGGAAAATTTCATTTTTTGGGGAGGGCAAAATTTTATAAAAATACCAAAATATTTTCGTCATGATTTTGGAAATTTCGGCGAAAATATCGGCTGAGAAAGAGGAATGGTGAGAGAGAGAGAGAGAGATGAGGTCGGGGAGAGAGAAAGAGATGAGACCTGGTGTGTTGCTGCTGGAAGAGAGAAAAATTGGGGTTTTAAGATAATTTTTGATTTGTTTATCAGATTACTGTGTTACGAAGGTTGGTATAAGGATCTGAGATTGGAGGAACTGAAGCGAATCGTTTTGGAGAACTCTGTAGAGTCTGAGTCTGAGAGAGACAATGAGAAGAAAACCCTGTGAGACTTGTTGAGGGAGAAAAGGTGGCGTTGTTGTAAAAATTCAGTGTGTGTGTGTTGCGCTGGTAATGAGTTTTTCAATCAACATGGCAGATGTGTCCTTTGCTCATCTGTTTGATGGGCTTTTAAAAGTCCAGATGGCTCTGAGTGTTTGGGCTCTTCAATAAATAGTATTTCGGCTCAGAATAATTATATTGTAAATTTGTAATACTTATTTAATTCATTATATTGAATTCATGATATTGCATTATTTTTAAATAATGATATTGCACTATATTCATCTTATTGCACTATTATCCTTATTTAATTCATGATATTGCATTATATTTAATTAATGATATTGCATTATATTCATCTTATTGAATACTTATTTAATTCATAATTTAATATTGTAATATAAATAAATTTAAAATATTATTTATATAATTATTAATTAATGACTTATTTTTTTAATAGTATTTGTCTTCCGCGCGTATTATATTCACTTTATATCACATGAAATCTGTTATATAATTTAGTTTTTTCAATATTTTTTATCAATATAGTGAATAATATGTTAAATAAATATAAGGTTAAATTTTATTCAAAATTTTCATATTTCAATAATTATTTTTATCATTTTTATCTAATTTTATCGAAATCAAAATTTTACTCTTATCTTAAAAATAATATACTTCAGGAAAAGCCACCATGAATATACAAAAGAGACATATATGGCTGCAAATTATACACGTGTATGCGTATTTCTTGAATATCATAATGGCTGTCAAATCTTATATATATATATATATAAATTCTAGATCATTCCAATTATCTTTGAGGATTTTATGATCATTCGTAAAATTGACAATTATGTATTAATATATTATTGCATGATCAAGTGGCCGAAAGCTGTGGGTAACCTGCTAAGACAGCTGCATGACGAATGGTAAGGATTTTTCTTGTTGAATTGTAAAATGCTTTCACGTGTAAATTGTGTAATGCTTAATTTATGAATTTATTATTACAACGTACATGAACAAATGCTTAATTTGTCCGAGTTAGTGAATAGTTTTACAAATATTATACTACTGGGCATCATCAGGGAAAAAACACACGCACACATACGCAGAAGATAGACATCAATTCAAAAGAATATATATATATATATTTTTTTTTTTTTAAGACAGCGATGTACCTTCGATTAGAAAAGAATCGGCTTTTGTTTTACAAACTAATCTTTATCTTCTTCCACTAACTTGATCCCCGGATAATTCTTCTTAGTGATTCTCAACATCATCAAGAGTCTATAAATAAATAAATAAAACAAACAAACAAACAAACAAGAATAATTCCAATCATCTACTTTTGTTTTTGTTTTTGTGGAAATTTCACATAGTTGAATTAATGGACGATTTGCATTGATACATTGTAAAAATTAGATTATCTAATTTAAAATTAATTATTAATTAATAAAGAAACTCAAAACCTTATATACTTGTGAGATTTGGAATCTTTACTATTCTTGTTTTTTTTTTTTCAATCTTAATTATTTATCACAAATCTAAAGAGAGTGTGACCCCACACTTACTACTAAAATGTATTATAAATTAATTTCTTTTTTACTCTGACACCCTTAAATGTATAATTAAAATTAAAAATCAAATAAAACATAGTAGAAGATCTAAATGTATATTGTGATACATGCGTGACTTAAAATTTAACATTTTTAACATGAGTGTAGGTTTAAGAAATTCTTTAATATAATAGTAACATCATATAATATGTTGATGCTTCTAAAAAGTGGGTTCAAAACTGGGTATTAATCTATCTAAATTATATCACCGTATACTCTAAATTGTAAACTCATATCCTACATATCGAGTGGATGTATAATATCATCTCAACTGTTACTAACATATTACACCATTGGAGGAGGTCAACCTCCCTTTCTTGTGCCCAAGTTTTCCTTCCATTTCTTGGACTAAACGACATGGACATTGGGTCAGATGTTATTTACCATATTGGAGAAGAAAGCTCACGAGGTCAAAAGTCAAAACTACATATGGAAGCTTCCAAGGGTCCCAGTGTACCACCTTGAGGCGTTTGACGGAAGCAAAGCACCTTCTTTAATTAACTAATCAAGTTTCAGACTTTAATTCGATTGGTCAAATCCTGTTGGCCGCAACCTCCATTTTTTTTATCTTCAGCAGTAGCTTTCGCAGTACCAGATCCATTGATCCATCTGAAGCTAAAGGACTTCTCAGCAAACCCAGAGGAGAAACTAGAGCGAAGAAGATGGAGAAGAAGCTTTTGGATGCAGCTATGGAGGGAAGTGTGGCGACCCTTAAAGATCTACTCCAAGAAGACCCGCTTGTTCTTGACAGAACTCTGGTTTCTTGCTTCTCCGAGACCCCACTTCACATAGCTTCGATGTTGGGTCATTTGGGTTTCGTCAAGGAGTTACTGAGTCACAAGCCCGAGTTGGCCTCCGAGTTGGACTCGAGGGGTTCGACGCCTCTCCACCTCGCCGCAGCAAAAGGGCACGCGGGGGTTGTCAAAGAGCTGCTTTTTGTGGATCCGGGGACCTGCTTGGTGAGGAACGAAGATGGGAGGACAGCCCTCCACGTGGCAGCCATCAAGGGGCGAGTTAAGGTGGTCAGTGAGTTGGTACGAGTCAAGGTTGAGTCGACTCGCGCGTTGACTGACAGAGGTGAGACTGTGCTGCACTTGTGCGTTGGGCATAATCGGTTGGAGGGGTTGAAGGTTTTGGTTGACGCTATTGGTAAAGATCATGAGCTTGTGAATTGGAAGGATTCTGATGGTAACACCATTTTGCATATTGCTATGGCCAAGAAGCAAATTGAGGTATTCTTCTTTAAGTTTTTTATTGTCTATAACTCAATGATTTTTAGAAATACTGATTTTTATGTTTTAAAACTATTAATTGATGCTTCTGGAATTTGGGATTTGGGGATAAGCATATGCAATCTTTTTGTTTTGTTTTGTTTTTTTTTTTTTTGGTAGAAAGCATGTGTAATCTTTTAGCAATATAGTTTTTAATGTTAAATGCATTAGTAAAAGAAGATATTTTTGCGTTTGGAGATGAAATGGGATTAGGGGTTAACTGTACTTGCAGTTTAGGAACAAGGAAACATGAGAACAGGATAGTACACAAGCCCTTGTTGGTAGTTTTCTGTTTATTAATGGCATTTCCCATTTTCCCACCTTGAGAAACTTTGCAGCACTAGAGCCCATATCAGAAACATTAAACATGCAGCATTTAGAGATTACTGACATTAATAAGTTGTAGAAATTGGTTCATTATGTAAGTTGAATTATACTGTGTTTGTCCTGCTGAACATTTGATAAATTCTACTTTACATCTCTTAAAAGTGACTGAATTTGTGTGGTTAGTTGCAACTTTCTTTACAACATAGGTGTTTGTGAATTTGTGCAGATTGTTAAGTTCTTGCTAACTACCAGAGTGAATGTGAATGCGTTGAATTCAAACAGCTCTACGGCTTTAGACATTCTAATGCAGAGTCCTAGAGATTTGAGGGATATGGAGATTCAGGATTCTCTTCAAAGTGTAGGGGCTAAAAGTGCAAAGGATGTACGTCCCATTGTGCACGACTGGGTTCCAACAAAAGAACGTCAGATGACAAGATGTCTAGGTTCAGCAGTATCCTCAAAAGAGAGTGATTCTAAGAAACCGGCTGCGAATCAGAAGTCTAGTGATTGGCTTGGTAGGAAGAGAAGTTCATTGATGGTGGTGGCATCTCTACTTGCAACTATAGCCTTCCAAGCTGCAATAACCCCACCAGGAGGTGTTTGGCAGGATGACCTGAAAGTCGATGAAAATGGCAACCCTGTGGACAAACCTCACTCCGTAGGAACATCTGTCATGGCATATAATGAGGCAAAAGAGTATGGTCTATTCATGATTTTTAACACAATCTCTTTCCTTACATCCCTAAGCATAATCCTTCTGCTTGTTAGTGGGCTACCTATAAAACGGAGGAGGTGGATGTGGATACAAATGGTCATAATGTGGGTTGCCATCACTACGCTAGTAATAACTTACTTAATCGCTCTCCGTCACATGTCACCTGATGACCTAGATGTGCAAGGCATGTTGCGTAAGGTAACTGAGATATCAGTCTTGACATGGTTGTGTTTGATGCTTCTTGTTTTTGTAGGCAATGTTGTTCGTATGAATTTATGGGTTCTCAGAAAGTATGGTTATATTAAGCAAAAAGAGGAAGGACCATCAGCTACAATTGATGATGAGCTGGATGAGGTGTAAATTGAGGATTACAGTGAATAGAAATCTCACTTTTATATGGCTTGACAACACAGAACTTGTCATTGCAGTCTTGTTGGTCATTGATGTGTTTAACACTAGATTCATTTATACATACATTCGTGTGTGGGAACTGCTTGTGATTGGGTGTCAAAGTAGTCTCTTAGAAAGTTTTGGTGCAGAGCCTTGTCGAGTATGAGCTTGAGCGCTTGAAGGTCCGTTTTTCAGCAGCAAATTTGGATGAAGATATTGTGCTCAAGTCTTTTTTTATCTGATTGTTTCGGTCGGTAGGCTAAAGTCCCCTTTCTTGTATATCTATTCCTCTGTTAATGGCATGCTTCATGTGTTTGTATTTTATCTGCCATCCTTGTAAATTTTGAGGGACATATACATCATTCTGATTGTTTTAGTTGGCATAATAAGAATGACATTGTTGTACTCCACTTTGTTAATGTATACAGTATGTGGAGGCATTCTTTGATTAACAACAATTGTGTGCTCGGTTGTTGGGGGGTGGTTGGCGTGTGGTGGGTTTGTCCTCGGAATTTTATCTTCTGATGGTGGAGGGGATTAAAAATTCTGATGCAAGTATGAAAATTTTGTAGTATTCTTGGCGTTTGCTGACCAAGTCTGAAGTCAACTTGTCCACAGGATAAAAGAAGTCCATGTAGGCATAAGATGCCTCTCGTCTATTGAAAATCTCGTCATCCACATTAACTGAAGAAGGAAATTTGTATAGGTTGGATGTATATAACTTCAGTTTCATGACAATTAGATGTGACTCATCACATGACAATAGAATCCACATCACTTGCCATCAATGGAAAAATCATTGAAAATTGAGGATTATTGATCTTCTCTTTAAATGTCAAGATAATACAAAATTTTATTCATTTCATCGCAAAACAATCCAATTGGTACACGCCAAGAACAGCATTCAAAGGCTTTCAATATTTCTACAGTAAGGTCCAGAACATCTACATTTTTCCACGCAAAGATCACCAGCTAGCTGCTGTGAATGAAACACAATTCCCTCACAAGGCATACATTACAATTCTTGCATGTGTACTTACAGAACATATGGATTTACAGCAGAGAAATGAAGATATAGCAAGACCTATTCTCTTTTCTCTCATATTTCCGGTGGTTGACCGTGATTCAAATGAATACAAGAAATAACCGCACAAGCACAACAATCAACCTTTTCTCGTCCCACGGAACATCTTGTTTACATGGATTCCATTGACAGCCCAGCTGATCATAATGGAGAGGTCAAAAACATTACCCAATTTGGAACCACTAAGAGATTAACCATTTCCCACAAAAGGGTAAAACCATCCACTCAGGACAATTTGATAGTTTCATTCGGAAAAATAACATTTGGGTTCCTTATATGCGGATTTAGTGCTGCCAATTCCTTCCATTTCGCTCCATTACCATGAACGCGAGATGAGATGCTCCACAAGGTATCACCGGGCTGCACCTTTGTTGTTGCTGGAGTAGAGGATTTGGGAGCAGCCTTTGACTTCATAAACGGATGCTTATTACTTTTCCCCATTCCATTAGCAAGCAACCAGCGGGAGCCAGACTGTTGCTGGTTCGCAGTACCCCATAGCTTCTTTTTGGCAGGCTCAGTTTTCAGACCTGCAACATGGACTTCAGTGATTCTAAACTGAGCAATACCTTCCTCTTCAGAAGGTTTCTCATCTTTTCTCTCCTCTTTTTTTTCCTCTTTTACCACTGATCCAGACTCCTCATCCTCTTCGTTACTCTTCCTCAGTTCTGAAACCGTGCTGTATATTTTCGGCTTTGGTGGGAGAAACACTCTCTCTACTTGAATAAGAGCAAGCATTGGTGCTCCAACAGGCTCATAGTTACGTAGTGGATCACGAAGTTGCACCATTAGTGCTACTGTGAAATTGTTTCCCAATAAACCACACTTTCTGCTTTTGCCACGCCTTCTCTCTCCCTTTGACCCTCCACGAATCATGTCCAAAGAGTTTGCATGATGAGCTGCAAGGATTTTAGAAGTCCGCTCACTAATATGATCTTCATCATCAATTTCACCAGAATCGAGTTTCATCCATTCATCAAGTGTTAATGAGAGGCCCATTAGTCCGTCAAGATCACTGCCACTGTCTTTTATGTTCAACAACTGCAATCCAGCAGCTCCCTCCAAACCAAGTAATTCACCAACATTAACCCCCTTACCCTGGAGAGCTGAGATTTCAGCAACTGGCTGTGCACTGATGTTTGAAGGTGCATCCGCATCGGACATCCCAGATTGTATTCTCAACCCTTCAATTGAAAGGGCTTCAATTTTATCCATGGCCAAAGGAGCAAGATCTTCTAGAGAAACATATTCTGAGCCCATCTCATTTCCTACTGCATTTGAACTAAACTTATTAGACTTAGGCACCAACGAACTGCCTTTGACTCTTGTTAACGCATCAAATGCATCTTGCCCAACAACTGATTCATGCTGCAACAAACATTCCCTGCAACAATAAGAAACAAAATACAATAAGTTAACATTCACCAAAGATGTAAAGGAATAATTGGACTATAACTTCACAAACAAGGGCTAACCCACAAACCTCTGAGGTCCTTCCAAAGCAGGCACAGCTTCCCATGCTACTTGCTGCATGGTCTTTCCAGTGATATCTTCCATGGGCATTAACTTATTTGCCTGCATAGAAAGCTTCTCAATTCCCACGGATGCCAAATGCTGCAATATCTCCATTACCCCAGAACCCATTTCTGCTGGTACCACAACTGGGCTAGAAACCTGCATGATCAAGTCCCCGCCGCTTTTAGCATTTCTGAAAAGTGAGGGATTCATGGACCGTAAAAACCCTCCATTCTTTGTCTGAAGAAAAGGACCTAACCCTTCTCCAAGGGGTGGCAATTCAAGTGGTTCTTCAAGAGACGAATCTATTGGACTTCCAAAACCAGAAGAGCTGTTTGGTGGAGAATGCTGAAAAGCCATCTCATTCAAGCCCCACTCACGCATTAATGCTTCTGTCTCCAAGTCTTCCAACATTTTGGCCTTTGCTTTACTAATTGCTGGCTCAGTTGCCATCTGATGCTCCTCCTCTGCAGCTTGAATCGCAGACGAAAGTTCAACACTCTCAGCTATGCTCCCCCAACCAGACTCTGTTGCAGAAGTGTAGCCATATTCTGCTTGATCACCATTGCCTAAGTCAAAATCAAATAAAGAACAACCCTCAGCAAGGGCCTCCTTCTCAAATTGTCTTAGCAGACGTTCTCTTGGAGACTCAAGATCACTCTCAGAACTCAGGCAATATGGACTATGCTCTATCCCTAGCATGCTCAAGAACTCATTTGCAACAGAATCTGTAACATCATCCAAGCTATACGACCTCCCCATCACATTTGTCTTATAAGTTGATTTATCTTCCACATAACATTTTTGGTGTTCATGAGTTTCTAGTGCCACATAACATTTTTGGTGTTCAGGGGATTCTAGTGCCACATAACATTTTTGGCGTTCAGGAGATGATTCTAGTGCCACAAAACATTTTTGGTGTTCAGGAGATGATTCTAGTGCTGCTGCCTCCAAATCCGACACAATTTTTAAAGCTGACTCTAGTTCTTTCATGAGTGATTCTTTGGTGCATAAGCCATCTTCTTTGGAAGTGGACCCACATACAACAAGCTCATCTGCACAACTACCTTTTCCCTCAACCTGAGAATCAAGCTTAGTTTCGTCTTCAACAACCTGTAAACCAGTGGTGATTTCGGCAGCATGACTTTCTGCAGGAGAGGCATCAACAGCCTCTGTAATAACTTCTGATTCCATCAGTTCCTTTGATGGCAATTCTATGCCCTGTTCAACTACAGAAAAGTCATCATCTTCACACTCAGTTTCTACTTTTTCTTTACCGGAATCAGGCAAAGGGAAGGCATTTGTTTTGACAGGCTCAAGATTCTCAGTGGACACATCAACTGGAGTTTCCGATTTCTCTTCTTCATCAAATTTCTGATAAAGCATAGTTACCGAACTGGAAAGTTCCGACCTTGATACTGGCAAGACCTCATGAAGATCCTTTATGTTCTCTACGGATGAGGCCCATAAACGCTGACTAGGAAGACTTTCAACACGCCGTATACTACTTTTGCCATCAACCTGACCACATGCCATCCCTGCTTTTTCTATATTTGACTTATTCTGCCTCAAAATCAATGTCTCAGGAACATTCTGGCTATTTCTTGTTGCACTGGGATTATCCCCAAGGACTGTATACCCAAAACTAACATTCATTACAGCACCTTTAGCCTTTCCAGATAATTTAAAACTCGTTGTCCAGTTCCCCGAGCTCTTCTCCTCCTCTAACTCCTCCAATGTCAGCGGAAGCAACCTCGTGAGATCAATCCTATGTTTCCCCAAATCAAGTTCCGGTGCACCAAACACAGAAGCATAGAGCAAAAAGTGCTTTGCCTCATACTTCGCCGAATGGTGGGGCCCACTCCTACTACCATATACTGAGCATGTGTGAGTCAATTTCTCTTCAAATTTGGCCATGCCTTGAAAAACCTTCACTGGATTAGTAACGAAAATCCCATCCCGCCTCTTCCAGTGTACACAAAGACTAATATCTTTCAAAGTGGAGGGTAACCCTTCAATGGAATGGACTTGAAGAGAAAAGCAGCAGTTAAACCTACGGTTTCGGATATGGGACAAGGCCTTCATGGGCTTCCAATTCCAAAAGGACCTCTTCTCTTTGTGTGATGAGTTATCACCAACAGATTTAGGTTTTGATTTTGGATCAGGTAAGCGGGTCTTTAGAGATTGCGATGGGTTACTCGCCGCAGGAAGTGAACTCCTAGAGGGGTTTTTGTCTACATATAGGGCTTTGCTTATAGTCTCGATCTCCTTCAACAGTTTCCGATTACTTGAATCCCCACCCATTTTCTTCCCACCTTCAAATTTTGACAGCATCGTCTACTTTTCTACACACAAATCCCCAAAATTGAAATGAAAACAAAACAAACAATCAGATTTAGCAAACCCCATTTCTACAAATTCGAAAAATCTTGACAATTCAAATTCATTGGGTATTCCTCTTTTCTCACAGAAAATGTAAATACAATAAAATTGCATTGAAATTTAAAAATTACAAAAAGTGAAATCTGAATTACCTAATGGAGCTGGGTGGCGACAGAAACCTGCTGGTAAATCAGAACCAGAAACCCTAAACTACTCGATCCAAGCCTTTTGCTTCTGGAAATTCAAAGTAGGAATTTCGGAGAGAAAAAGTAAAAGGGTTTTAAATTAAAGAGGAAGGGGGGAAAGAAACCCCAAAATCTTACAGAACTGTCAGAAAGAGAGAGTTTCGGAGTTTTCTGAGCCGCGTTTATGTCACCAAAACTCCCTCTGTCACTCTCTCTCTCTCTCTCTCTCTCTCTCTCTCAAAAACTCTGAAAACTCTGAATTTGCCGCTGCCTCTTTCAAACCAAAATATAACAAATTTACCACAATTTAACAAAAACGATATATTTCAAAATAAACATACCTTATCAAAAAACAAACTAAATAAAATGTGTAATTCATCATAGACCCATATACTTTTGAATATTATTGTTTCCTGCTTTTCTATTTTTCTATATTTATTCTTTTAGCCTACTGATTTTGTATCTTTGTAATCTAGTCCTTTTTCCTCTTTCTTTGTTTCTTTGTGTTCAATTAAAAGATAAATATTGTATCCCTCTTTCACCAAGAAAAAGATAAATAATGCATAAATAGGGGTGACAATGCAATTGTTGGATATCTCAATTGAAATGGTTGTATAATTACCCACAAATTACAATGCACTCAAATTCGATTTCTCTTCCCCTCAAATCAGAAAATAATAATAATGATAATAAGGATGATAATTTGTATTAGCAAAATATGTTTGTGTCGTATATCTCGGGTTCATGTTAAATAATAATCGACTATAATTGACTTCTTAAATACGAATTCAACTTGTTTACTAATTGTTTAGTATTCAAATTAATTCATATATTTTTAAGTTAAGAACTTAAAATTAAGTTCTTATTTTATTTTTAAATCAAACTCATCACTTATACATTTATCATCTAAATTTATATATTAAAACACATATTGGGTGCTTTAATTTTTTAAATAATATCGATAAATAGAAGACGTGTGTTGATTAGAGCAATTAGGAAAAGTAAAGACACAGAAAGCAAATGAGCATATACTTCGGTTGATCATTGATATATCCAATAAGTGCTGATGAATTAAGTTATGAATTATTTCTCATGCCATGCGGGCCTAGTTTTTGTTAATTGTGATTAAATTTCCTCAACTAACAAATAAAGTGTAATAAGATGGATGAAATACCCACAAGAACTTGTGGGCATCCATGTAATTAGCCCAAAATAAATATTTTGTCTTTTTGTATGAGAAAGGAGAAAATGAGTTGCATGAAGGGGAACAAGGCATATATGTCCCGTTTGGTTTCTGTGAAAATACTGCTTTTTAGTTTTTTATGCCTTTAGAAATACTTTGCTTCCAGTGGCCAAAAAGAAACTTTGCTTCCATAACCATTAACATGGTTTGGCTAACTACTTCAAGAAAATGAAGCCTGTTTAATTTGCAAGTGTCTATGTTGTACACTTGTACGCAAAGCAATTAAAATATACCTTAATACTTTGGACCTCTTATTTAAGACAATTTGTTTAATGAAATAAAATTATAATGTGTATGCTAATGAGCATAATTAAAGGTACGTGGGCACTATGTATTGATTTTCAACAAAAACAAAAAAAATGTAATTAATGTTATGCGTGTATAATTTTCTCCGTTGCATACTTGAATGCATGCACCTTTTTGGTGGTCTAAAAAACATACCGTAAATCATGAGGTCTTATATATAATTTTTTCTAGAATTCTCTTATCTTGTTTTCTCACCTACATTTGAAGTCCTTTTGACACCTTTCGGATATTCCCTCCAAGTCAAGTCCCTTGTGAAATCACATCAAAGGCATCTCTATTTTGAAAGAACTTTATTCCCACTTGGTTTTGGAACTTTAGTGCATATGATGATGAAATTGGAGACCGAACAAAATAATAATAATAATAATATTCAAGTATATATAGTCTATGTAGTATGTCGGATTCTAATAAAACGATGTATATGACTTTTCTTTTATACTAAAATGAAGTAACTCTTAGCTTATTTTATTTTTTAAAACTTATTTTCTCACATTCCCGCTTCATCATTTGGGCTATAGATATAATTTATTGTTTCTCCCACAGTGTGCTATCTTAGATTCTTAATTTTAGAATTTGTCTCTAATATTGAATGAAAAATATAATATTAATGTAGAATGTGAGAATAAGCAACATATATGGCCATGAGATTCAAATTGCTGTTTCAAGTACATTCTACATTAATTCCACATCTACATCACGAATGAGTTCCTATTTTCATGTTAATAAAACTTATTCGATATAATTCCAAGTTTTCTAAATCTTTTAAATAGTTTAATTCTCTCTCCAATCAAATTCAAATAGCAAAGCTTCCAAGCAATGGCTGACATGCACATTATTTGTTGTTATTATTGTTAGAAATTTAGAATTCAATTAAGATGTTATGAGAACACACCAGGCTCCACAATGACCCACTCACAAATTTAAAATGACGCGCCACCCTGTTGGTCCTGTCCATCTCATTATATGCCATTGCATACGTTAGAAACGTCTGGCATACTGACATGCAAACATTTCTAGTCTTCAAACACACATAATTATTAATTATTATAGAGTTAATTACACTTATAATTTTTGAGGTTTATCGTCTTTTCACACACACTCTATGAAGTTTTAATAATTACACATACACCCTTTGAGGTATCAAAACTGTTGCATATAACCCCGTATAGTGAGACGAAAAATGATAAAAATTATGCAAAAAAATTACTTTCCTGCAAAAAAACCTCAGAGGATATAAGTGTAATTAACTCATTATTATATTAAAATTACTTTCCTGCAGTATTTTTTTTATAGGAAAAAAATTATTGAACTATGCCATTGGGTTTTCTTTTTTCTCTCATCTAGCTTATACCCAATTTAATTAGTACTATAAAGATGTTTGACTATCTAACAATTTTTAATTTTTTATCAATTAATATATGGAGTGGTTTAGGACACACTATCTTTGACCACCCAAAGACATCTTCCCGGTGTTCTGGAAAAGAAATTTTATAATTTTATATTCCTTATACCAGCATGAATATATGTTTTTTTTTTTTGCCGGTCAGCATGAATATATATATATATATATGTTGATATATAATTTTATATACATATCCAAAAGCCAGCAAGCCTTGCATGTTAGCATGTTCCTCCAATATAACACAATATATATATATATACTTAATTATATATCACCCCTTGAAATTATGCTTGGTACAAGCCATAATTGCTATGAACGAGTTCCAAAAACATGACCAAATGAATGAAACCCTAAACCCAATACTTAGTATTGGGAACTATTAATTAGCATTTGACAACACCATGCAATCTCACAAATTAATTATATACATTCCCATGGGCATGTATATAGCCTCCACGGGCCTTGTGATTAGGAGTTAATGCTAGCATATATAGTTGCATGCACTTCCGCACATTTCATTATACTTAATTATACTCACAAGATCATGGAGATACAACTTTTTTTTTTTTTTTTTAAAGTAAGGTTCAAACCCTAAGTTTACCTTGATCTGTTTCAACTGAAATGTCATCTGAGCTAAAGCTTATTGTTCATTCCGAAGTTTATAAGTAGTAAGTTTACTGCATGTTATAGTGTTATAAGTGAATGGGTGATATCATTGATGACCATACTATGATGAAGCCTTCTCTGAAGTGTTTGGCTCACTGGATAGGCCTGTTTTTATTTGCGAGGAACATTATGCATAAGCAAAAGGAAAGGCCCAGAAAAGTCCAGCACAAGCCCGTGACAATGAATTGGGCTCTTCATATGTAGTCAAAGAACTTGACGTACATATCCAACAAGCTACCAATAAATGCGAAGTATCATCTAAATTGATGCATCAACTAAGACTATTAGATCATTTTCTTTTGTTAACTAATGCAGCATAATATATAATATATTAGATTGTTTGATTAAAGATATTTACTTTGAAACCCTTAAGAGTTAGTTAGTTGGAGGGATGAAAAATGAAGATCATAGACATTTTCAGACTTAAAGGGTGACATTGGGCGCATACGTTGTGATATCTTCAGCAGACTATGTGGCTCTACACGTGGCAGAACCTGACTGCAAACTTTATAAGAGTTGCCGTTTGGAACGACATATCCAACAAGCTACCAATATATGCGAAGTATCATCTAAATTGATGCATCAACTAAGACTATTAGATCATTTTCTTTTGTTAACTAATGCAGCATAATATATAATATATTAGATTGTTTGATTAAAGATATTTACCTTGAAACCCTTAAGAGTTAGTTAGTTGGAGGGATGAAAAATGAAGATCATAGCCTTCCGATCGATGTAAAATGTTACATCGATATTATCAGTAACTCCATGTAGTTAGCAGAAAAGTTACCATTCCACAAGAACTAGGAACCTTCACATGCATGCCTTGGTTTTCTTTTGAGGGCTGCTATTTGCACACCCCAAAATTTCTTTTTGCACACCCCAAAATTTTAATTTGTAAAATGACAAAAAACACCTAAAATAAAATTACCCAAAACCCCATCCCCATTCCCCTCTATCTCTCCTTCCCTCTCTCTGCCATCTCTCCCCGTCACAGCCCCAACCACCCCAGCCCNTCACTAAACGAGATTCATGTGAACCCATTCCATATGGGGTAAAAATTGAAAAAGAAGTTATGAGAGCATCTTCCATGAATTGCAATCGCAATTAGAAACGTAAAAAGTTACCATAGAAAAAAGGTTCGATTTTCCTGAGCTAATGGGGTGTGTTGGATAAAATGAGGATATTATGGTAACTGAGAGGGGTGTGTGTATGAGAAAATTTAATTATGGAAAGGGTGTGAGAGTGTGAAATGAAAAAAAATAGAAAAAGGGTGTGCAAAAAGAAATTTTGGGGTGTGCAAATAGCAGCACTCTTTCTTTTTTGGGCTGTGCACACTGCAGGGATTAAAACAATTCAGTAGCTATCTCATGCGTAGACGTTTTCAGACTTAAAGGGTGACATTGGGCGCATACGTTGTGATATCTCCAGCAGACCACGTGGCTCTACACGTGGCAGAACCTGACTGCAAACTTTATAAGAGTTGTCGTTTGGAACGACATGTAGCAACTCTTTAGTTTGGACTTTGGACCAAGCATCATTCGTCAATAAAATTGACAGATATCGAATTTGGACAAATGAACATGATAATAAATACCATTGAAAGAAAAACTTTTTTTTTTTTTTTTTTGGTCAAGAGAAAAACTTTTCCTTATGTTTTAGAATTTCTGATGTATGATTAGTGTGGATGTAGAAAATTTTTCTTTGTGGGCTTTGTGGAAGAACAATGAGCTTATTTTTCTTGCCTATGTCTCAATCTCTTATAAGACATTTTATCAAGTAACTTCTCTTCTAAATAGATAAATAATGAGTTGTTGGAGTAATTAATAAATAAAGTCAATTGTTTTCACTTGCTCTCATTTAGAGTCGGGAAATTTTGTGAAATAACCTTTTTTTAATACCACTTACTTTTTTTACTCTCAACTCTAAAACTGTTTTGGTATTAAAGGGGGTTATTTCACACTAAATTTATGTGATAAAAAGTGTTTATCAAATGATGGAATTTAATTTGAGTTCTCATTTATTTATATAAAGTATTGGCACATGACACATTATTTAACATATAATTTAGTGTGCAAATTTTACATCTCTAACAATATTGTTTATACTTAATAAGCAATAAATCGAAAGGTTTTGATTATTAAAAAATACCAATTTTTTCTTTTTCTACTTGTAATTTTTTTTCTCAATTCTCTTATATGATGAGAATTTAGGGATGACCACGGGGTGGGTTTGGGTTGGGTATTCGGAGCCCCAATTTTTTATTTTTATTTTTATTATTAATAACATACCAAATCAACATAAATCTATATAATAAAACATAACGCTTTTTGAATCCTAAAATTTATCTCCAGGTCTGAATTACTGAGATCGTTTCGGCTTAAATTCAATTGTCAGATATCTGTTTCCCAAATTTACTTTCCAGCCCATAAGAATTGGTTTGTCACCTCTCTCTCCTTAATTAATTTCCCTTAATTCTCTCTCCTTAATTTCACATATTCAATTTTTTTTTTGTGTCTTTCATTTGGGTTGAACAACTAGGTTTATTTGTATTTGTGATTTGAGAATAGAATAAGAGAAGCCTATTAAACGAAGAGGGCTGCTATTTGCACACCTTCTTAAAAAAAAAAAAACCTATAGAAAAAGACTTTATACCCAATTTCTTTTTCTTTTTGCACACCCTCCTAAAAAATAAAATAAAAACAAACACCCAACACACACCTCATCCCGACCACGCCGATCAACCCACCACCGTCGAAGCCCACCACCGCCGGCGACCACCCCACTTCCTTTCTGCCCCTTTCTCCTATCTCCCCTTCTCTCTCTTTCTCTCCTTCCCCCTCTCCTCTCTCCCTGTCTCTGTGTCTGTCCAAACCCTGCAATTTTTGTGTGTGAAGATTTTGGCTGTCTGTGGAGCGAAAGGAGAGATGGAAGAAGAGAGAGAGGAGGGGCGGCGGGGAGAGAAGAGCCGGAGAGGAGGGGAGGGCTCAGGGGGAGGTGGTCGGGGTGGGGGAAAAGGAAGAAGAGAAAGGTGCAGGTGGGGGGAAGAAGAAGAAAAAAAAAAAAGATGGGGATGGGGTGTGTGGGTGAGGGAAGGAGGAGAAAGAGAAAGAGGGACAAGGTGATCTTTTTTGGGTTTTTTTTTTTTTTTTGTAGGAAAGGTGTGCAAAAAGAAAAAAAAAAATGTACAAATAGCAGTCCTCTAAATGAATTATGCTTGTCAAAATATTGGCGAGAAGCTAGTACATAATATAGTATAGATGAAACACATTAAAATTCATTATAGTACATTACAACATTAAATCATTAAAAAAAAACACCATTAATTTTAAATACAACAAAATTAAGATAAAAAATTAAAATATAATTAGATAATATATTTTTTTATTAAACGGGTATGCAAGTTTGTATTAAACGAGTAAACGGACAAGCGAAGACGGAGATGATATTAGCATACTCGCTTAATCGGGACAGATCCTTACAGATATTTTCTGAAGTGGAGAATTTTGCCATCACTAAACGAGATTCATGTGAACCCATTCCATATGGGGTAAAAATTGAAAAAGAAGTTATGAGAGCATCTTCCATGAATTGCAATCGCAATTAGAAACGTAAAAAGTTACCATAGAAAAAAGGTTCGAAACCTCTTTTTCTTTTGTGCGTGGAAGCAGAGAGAGCATTCCTTTCAACAGATTTTTGTGTCATTATATTTATATACCAAGCTCCACCTTCAATTTCCTTCTCTCCCTCTCCTTCTCTCTCATTCTCTCTATCTCTGTGACTGCTTTCGAATAGCAAATATGTCCAACAATGAAGAGCCTGTGGAGGAAACAAATGGGGATTCGTTTCAGAGAGTGAAGCAAGGACTCAAAGATCGATCCAAGGTATGACCCATTGGTACCTTTTTTGTAGTAGCATAATTCGTTATTTCGATTCGTTTTGAATTGTGGGTTGTGTTTAATTTTTTGTGGGTTGCGTTTTTGAACTGTGGGTGGCGTTTATTTGTGTTTTTATTGATATGGGAATGTTTGGTTTGTCAGAAAGTGGCTCAAACCAAAGAGATTTTGTCGAAACAAGCGGTTCAGACCAAGGAGATCCTCTCTAAACAGGCTGTTAAGCTCGCCAAACAAGCTGAAGAACATGAAAATTTCATCAACAAGGTAGGTGCTTCAGTTTTTATGTAAAACCAATTTGATGTGATTGATTCAATACTATGTATTGTCTTTGTATCATTGTGTAAACTGGTAATTTGCGTTTTATCATTTGGTTTTCTTATAATATAAGTTGCTTTTTGCTTGATTAGGTGACGTATCTTGTGGGGGTCCTCGGGTTCGGTGGCTTTTGTTTCCTCTTGGGAGCGAGTAAAGTTTTCTGATTGATAAAATGGATAGCAATTATTGCTCTCTTAGTCTCTTAAGAACAAAAATTCCATTCTGTTTTTATTCATTAAATTTTCTCTTGAACAGGACCCCAAGATACTCGCTATGTATATTGTTTGTTCTATCTCATATTTGTTCCGCTTCGGTGGATATATTATCGGTTCAAGAAATGGCATTACTATCTTCTGGTAAGTCATTCCTATAGATTTCTTTAAATACACCTGTTTATTCAATTAATTTTAATATCAGATTGTTCATTATGCAATGGGAGTTTGAGCTATGGACATATGGTAGTGATGTGAAATCTGATAGTATATTGTTAGTGCGCATGGATAAATTGGTTATTGGTCATATACATTTGAGAAAAAGTAGCAAGAATAAAATCATATGGGGTGGTTTTGCCATCTACAATACAAATTTGATGGGTGCTGCAAGGATGATGGGAAAATTGATTTGGCTTGAGGTAGTCGAAGCAGAAAATGTGGCTTTAGAGGTGGGGTAGAGTAATTTATGAAATGTAATGGGACAAAAGTTTGGTTGTGTTGTAATTGACTTTGTTCTTTCCTCTTTGTTATTGTGTCTCACCTTGAACACGGAAAATGAATACCACATAAAAAGTTGGAGACAAGAGAGAAATTAACTTTAAGTTTGCAATTAAGAGTAGTGACCAAGTGTTCACGCTAGCCAATTTCCATGTTCTAATATACCTAATAGGTGGTAGAAGGAATTTTAATATGTTATTTTTAATGTATCCAACTGAATGCTTGGTGGAACTTTTTCAAACAGTTGGTCTCTGCTTCCTCTTTGACAGTTTTAGTTACACCTCTTTCAATCAAGATTTTCTAGATAACCGTCATGCTCTTAGGATCTTTCGCTTATTTGTTACTTCCTATGGATTAATTTAAAGATGATAAAGAAGAAGTGATACAACTGTTTCTTTGTCCTAGGACTTTTGCTACTATGCCAACACGATCTTTTTGTTTGACCTCCTTCTTTATCCGAGGAATGAAAAGTTTTTCATGGTCTGCTTCTCGTTTGCTGAGGTAAGCAAAAAAAATTCGGTTACTTTGATTTGTGAAGAAGTAATGATTCACTTGTAAAATTGTTGACTCTTTCAAATGCTTCTGCAGGGGCCATTAGCATGGGCATTGATTGTTTGGCGATGTAGCTTGGTTTTTAGTTCTCTTGACAAACTAGTTAGTGTCCTCATACATCTTTTACCTGGTGAGTCCATCCTTTTTTTACGTTCTCTTTATTGAAGTATAAAATTTTGTAATGATTTTTTTTTTCCGGGAAATTGAATACAATATATTCAAATTGGATAATAGATAAAAATTGCCTACAACAGTCTTATATAGAAACTGTAGTGTAGATCCAACCAGATAAGGGGATCATGCTTTAGTTTTGATGAACTTAGAGAATGTAGATAACAAGTCTTGAGCAGAAAATAATACTAAGGCCTTTAAAAATTGAAGTAGAAATAGTACTAAACTGCTTGTACGGTCTGTAAATATAGGAAAATCAATTGTTGGTAGTCAGGGGCTGCAACTCAAACCTCCAAATCAGGGTTTAGTATTACATAGGTCGGAGCTTCTCTCAAAACAGAGGTTGAGTTTATGTTGCATAGTCTGTGGTGATCTGCTATTTAAAGCCATCATGCCCCTGACAAAATAGGTTTCTTTTCAGGCCTAGTTTTCTTCACCATTCGATGGTGGGATCCAGCAACTTTCGCAGACATGCATCCAGAAGGAACTTCTCGCAGAGCTTCATGGCCTTATGTGGAAAACAAATCCTACCTATGGACATGGTTGTTTTGGGTGCCCTTGTTTGCTTACACCCTCTGGCAGGTTTTGTATTTTCTCATTGTCGATGTTTTACGTCGACAAAGGCTGTTAAGAGATCCTGAAGTCATGACTTCCTACAGGTTTTCTATCCTCCTCCTCATCCCCTGCATTTTGGTTCATGTTCTTTCTTTTTCCCCTATTCTGATGATTTCATTTTGGACAGGGAACTCTCAAAGAAGGCACAGAAAGCAAACAATATGTGGTGGCGCTTAAGTGGTTTGCTTGGGGATCAAAATCGCTTGTTTATGTTCATTCTGCTCCAAGCCTTATTTACTGTGGCAACCATGGCACTCACGGTCCCTATCTTCTTGTCATATGAGTTGCATGTAGTTTTCCAATTGCTCAAGGTTTCTGCATCTGCATGGAATGGAGGAAGTTTTTTGCTAGAGGTAATGCCCAAGCAAGTGATTCTCAAGGAGAAGAAGAAGAAAACAGAAGTGCAACCAATGCAAACTCAGGAAGATCAAGCGTTAGACCATGAGGGAGAGACCAATAATTCTGCTGAGGCATGGCAGTCCTAACAGCTGTGTATTATTATCCACTTTAGTCACGACAATCATACATTTTGTTATTCATTTTGTATTCCTAGCTTACTTGTAGAAGTTTATATGTTTTCCAGACTGATAGGCAATGATTGGTTTTATGTACAAATTTTCAAAGAAGAAAGAATTTTCAAATAGAACTAAGCATTGTCAACAACGGAACTCTCTTAGACCTTTTGTGGTACTGTGTAGACCACCCACTTCCTTTACTTTTTTGGTTCTGCTAAATTTCTAATTTAAATGGCCAAGCAAAATAATGAATGTTTGAAACTCAAAATTTTTGAAAATAATGAATGTCAAGTTGGTTAACGCTTTCTCCTTTCTTATATGGATCAAATGAGGGTAGGAGTCTATGCCATAAACTCTTCACGAATTCTGGTCCAAAACCTTTATCGACCAAGTTAGTGTTTTAAGCACATACTTTTTTGTTATGAACATGTTTTAAGTAACATACAAGTATACAACCTTTAGTGCCCCTCAGCTGATAGAACCCAAAACCGTGGATAACATATAACGTACTAAATTTTAGCAGCTAATGCACAGCCATTGATGCATTAAGCTTTTGAGTTCTTACTTCTTACACCAATTTTTCTTTGTATACTCCTTTTTTTCTTTTCAGACGCTATTAAAGTTCCCTTTCTCTGAGATAACAAAAATTACATGAAAAGAATAGTCATCTTTCGGATGGTAGTAAATAAAATAAACGAAAAAACCTATACTGAAAATAAGGAATAAATTTGAAATGAATTTCGAGAAAAAAAGAAGGTACAAAACAAAATAAAAGTCCAATAGCTTTATAATCTATATTGTTGTTATACATGGGCTTCCATCTAATATTTAAAATAAAATAAGAAAACATTACACCACTTAATTACAAATTGCTTCCACATACAACAAATGAAAATAATGACCTACAAAAAGCATTTCACTCAAAAACCAGTAGACGCGACCTTAAACCCAACAAACAAGAAGGCTACTGGGAACCAATGCCTGTTACCAGGCACAACATCACATAAATTGTGATACGGCTTTCTAACAAATACCCTCATGTTGATAAAACGAGAGGGAAAGAATGAAGGGACAGACCCAGCCATCAAACCAAGATAGATGGCATGAGCTCACAAAACAAGTACTATACAAGCAATGACTGTATGCACAGGTTCAGCACATCAATTGATGTGCTGTGTGTCTAGGAGATAACCATGAGAACATGATTTGAGCATCAAAGACCATGATCAGAAACTCACTCAGAGCGGGGCAGTAAGAACCCGAACCCAGAGTTTTCACGAATCAACGGTGGAGGTTCGATGTCGGTTATATCTACTTGTTGCATTGACTTGGAGATGTCGTCCACCGAGAATGGTATGCTGCATTAAAATTTATAGAACATGAGCAAAAAGATAAAATTCTGCAGAGGGTTATTCAAATACAAAAATCCACTGTAATTCGGGGATCAGGGATGAGTACCTTGAGTCGTCATCTAATAGGAAAGAGCTGCTTACAGCATTGTTGGAGTCTTCCGTCATCAGAACTCTCATGCTTGAAATAACCTGTCATCAGGAAAACAAAGATTTCAGTCTCAGAATGGCAAGAAGCAAGGACAGAGGCCACAAGTTAAATACGCATGATGGATCACACAGATCAATATATTCAATGCTGTTTGAAGTCAACTTACATCTGAAGAGACACTGTGTGTACCATATTTGTCATCCCAGTACATTGTACTGATCCTGTACAACTGCTGTATGCTAAGCACCTGAGGAAGCCACAAGCAATAACATCAGAAGGAGGAGAACATACAAGGAAAAAGAAAAAGGTCCAATATTAAGAATGAGTGATTCAATGGAAGAGATACGCACAGGGCAGAGTTCTTTTGTTATTTCAATCAAAGTCTTCTTCGGTTTTTGATGTATGACCTGAATTTTTAAGAAATAAAAAAAAAAAAAATTAGTCAGCTCATTGTGCAATACTGATAATTACCAGTTATTGCAATTGAAAGATTAAAGGCATGAATTTTACGAGGAACCCAACAGCCTGCCTAATATGCTTCAATTCATCCCAAGCTGAGCCTGCATACTGTAGACAAAAAAGATTTAAGGTAAAGACATGAAAGCATGCAGAAAATAAAGTTCATATAGAGTTGTATAGTTCCTACTTCCTCGCTTGCCTCATAGCACCACTGTTCTAATTCAGCCAAACCCGCTTTTACATACTCCCCATTACTGAATGAACAACACTCACGCCGCAAAAGAAGACTGCAGAAAACGATTGAAAAAGATGCCACATAAACTTTAGAGAAAGTTAGTGTTTGTTACAGAAAAACACGAGTAAAGAGAAATCGGTTGGATGTACCTATTGAACAGCTGAACATTGATGAATGAGAATATCTGAGTGAACACCTTGCGGACTAAGAAGGGAGGCACCTGTGTAATTCCAGACAATATAAGATAAAAGTACTGTTCACTACAAGAATAATCACAACTTTTGATGTTCTTTGGGGAACTATAACTCACATAATTGGCTTTCATTGTCTTTAAGTAATTGTTCAAGCTTTTCACAATGCTTTGCCAGTGAGCAATTAAAGCTTGCTGTGCAACAGCATTAGCTTGGGCACGCCCTTTCACTAAACTAGCCCGTGATGTCCTCGGTGCCTGCATCGTATGGAAAAGAGAAAGCAATTAAATTTTCCTGTCATCCAAGGTGGTATCCCCATCATTAACGAGGATATCCACAACTATGACACACAGATGACGTACAACTGTACAAGTAAAGAGTTTACAAGTTATTTCAGGGAAACAAGGACAAAATTGTTAATTTCACTACTATTAACAAGAATAATCTTTAGCACTTTGAGGGTCATTGTGTAGCATGTTGAGACATAACTCCTTCACTTTCTTATCTTACTAATATCTATGGATTCTAGAAACACAGTTGAAGAACATTTTTTTCCCACAGAACCAGAAACAACTAACAAAATTTTAGCTTGAACTTACACAATCGTAAAGGATAGACTGTACTTATATGAAATGTTGCTGGATTACACCAAATAGATTTCTATAATTCCTTTGTGAAACAATTTATATGCTATTATAGCTTCATTCTCTTTCTAGCTACAGTAAAACCAACTGTAGTGCATGCAAAAAAAAAATGAAGTTAACAGCCACCTGGATACATAATCCGAGTAATGGTGAGATCTCTTTCTTTAAATTGTCTCTCATCATCCCATATATCTTCTCAAGGAAGGCAGTAAGCTGCTGCTTAAACAATAACGCAGGATACTTGGCCTCAACTTGCCGTAAGTCATCCAGTCTACCAAGTCCTCGACCATTAAGAAATGAGAGTCCCGCACTTTGAGGAGAAGCCCGTAATCCCTAAGATTGACAAGGGTAAAAATGAAAAATGGGTTGAAAAAAAAAAGGATAAGAAGCAATATCACACACCAGATAAACAAAAGGTACTTAAATTATTATATATGTATATGTAAATGCTTCGTACCTGAGACATCCTTCCAAAAAGAGATGCTGATGTTGTTCTCCGCCGTTGTGGTGTCAAGCTAGCTGCTCCACTTGCTTTAAGTGTGTGTTGGAGCAGCAACAATAAAGTTGAGGTATTAGATAACCAATAGGCTAATACATCAATATTATCCTGGACCTGCAGAGGAAGTAAATTCACCAGCACTAGTAGCATGTTAAAGAGTATTTGAAACTTGTCCTCAGTGAAGTGTATCAAGAAGGTATGATAAAGTTTGGACAAGCAGACTTGGATCTCTAAAAACCACCAAGAATGACTTACCTCAATAGCTGAAGCTATAGTTTGAATTAAACGGTCAAAAATGCCAGTCCTTTCCACTTCAAATGACCTCCAGTGAAGAAGACATTTGTATACAACACAAGCAGCAATTGGTCTTCCCCCAAAAAAACCCAAATCTTGTGATATACACTTGACCAGCAAGTCCTGGTTCTCCTGAAAATAAAAAGTAGATTGCGATAAACAAATTAGAAAAGAGAAAAAGAAAGACCATCAGGGCATGCCAATAGCCACTTACCAGCTGCTTTTCATTGAGAGATTTCTGTGGTCTTTCCTCTGACTCAGGCTCACGTGCATTTGATATGGCAAGAGTCATATCCTGAAGCATATAGGAAACCATAAGCAATACAAGTAAAATATATCAACTTTTCATTTATAGAAGCAATGACGCCCACTTACTGATGTGATCTTGGCTTCTCCATTTAGAGCATTCCCATTCTCTGGTGTCCTCTGCAAATTTCAAGAAACACTCATCCAATGAGCTTAAATGAAAATGCAAGTAAATCGATATGGAGTAATGACCTCAAATTCAATAGATACCTGAATAATCACTGTCTTTGGTCTTGAAGAAAGAGCTTTCCCAGTCGGTGACATTGTCAGTGCTTGTTGACGAAGTACTTGATTCTCTGACTCTGTGTTGGAAAGTTTCTCCTCTAGCCTGAATTATGAAAAATAAATCAACTCCAATGAAAATGACTTCACAGTAAAACAGTGTCATGGAACTTGGAAGAAGGTGAGTGAGTGAGTGAGTGAGTGAGTGAGAAAGAGAGAGAGAGATGTTTTGTACACAAAGAAACAAATACAAAGTGCACATATCAAGAAAAAAGAGGCAAGGGAATAGTGTGTCAAGGTGACAATTGATAGCAGATTATAAGAGTCTGAATCATTTCTATAGCAAAACTACATAATTAAAGGCTCCATTATCACTAGTGTTTTCAAACCTCTGTACAGATTCCTGAAGCTGATCCACTTTTCTGCCAGCATCGTCCAGTTGTTTGACCAGCTCTGCATTTTTAGCCTCAGCATCGATAGAAGCCTTCCTGGCCTCTTCTGCTGCCTGTCTTTCTGATAGCAGCAAGGCCTGTACAGTTGCAAGGCCTCATTAAGTCATCATATTACATGAGTTCAATTTTGAGGTCAATCATCATCATCATTATGTTCTCATGAAATGATATAAGCTAATAAGCTATGACTCCACTGTAAAATAAGAACCTGCAACAAACCCCAACTAGGAGTGTCAATGGGCTAAGCCAGGTCCGACCTTGCCCAGTCCAAGGTGCAAATGGTTGACCCCAAGCTCAGCCCGACCCACTATTTAGGCCAGAAGTTTTAGATCGAATTTGGTTCATCGGGATTTGTGCTGAGTTCAAGTGTGAAGATTTGACCCTTTGTAACAAAAATTGCACATATATATAAGGCTGGGCCTATATCGAACTGAATTAGACCTATCCTAGATCTTCCCAAACTTCAATTTGATCTTAAAAACTCTATCTGAAATCAGCCAAACCTGAATTCAAATAAACTCAGCTAAAAATATTCAGCCCAAACAGATCCAGGCTTCAAGCTAACTGAGCCACTTCACAGTCCTAACCCCAAACCAGCACAACCAGTTGGGTCTTAAATGTAACTGTCCGCATTAGAGAGACATGACCTCCACTGAACACAGCAATGAAGTCAATCATCAACATCTACTATTATTTGACTGGTTTAGTTGAAAAATGCAACAGTATTATTGTTACTCTGGTAGAACTCAAAGGAGAAGATACTTCATCAGGGGAGAATTAGCAATTATCATCCAATTTAGAGCTCACCTTCAAACTGTCCACCTCAGCTGACAATGAATCAATTTTTTCAGTGTCTTGAATTATAACAGGAGTCTCCTTAATGACAGGAGGTGCTTCTTCAATAGCTTTCCGAGCTGCTTCTTGTTCTCTACTTGCTCTGGCATTTGCTTCTTCTACTTGTATTTGCATTGCATGCAAAGCTTCTTGCAACTTAGCAGTTTCTTGGGCTTTTTCCACTTCCAAATCAGTCTGCCATAAAACCCAGCATAAATTAGTTTACAGTGCTATTAAAATTGTGATCTACTTGGCCTCACCAACCAACAAGATCAAGCATACTAGATATTATAAAAATATAATTACCCTTAATCGCTTCTCAAGTTGCAAGCGCCATGTAAGTTCTTCCACACGCTTTTCTAGTTTGTCTTTAGCTTCTTTTAGGGCCCCTGTTTCTCTTGCAGCCTGAGTGAGTTTAAAACGTATTGTAATTACACATTATGTATGATGCATATTTAGTACAGAAACAAAATCACATTAAGGACTGTAATCCAAACCATTTTGAGATTTCTAAGCTCTTTCCGAGCAACCCTACGCCTCCACCCACATTGAGTAACTATTGCAGCATTCTGGAGACTCCTATAATATGAATATGCTATGTGGCAGCGCAAATGAGCCTGCAAGCAACAAATAAAGATTGATCATTCAATATTCATTTCTGTAAAACAACTTACACGAAAAGGAGCACTATTTTGCTTCCAGTGCATCATGGAAGCTAAATTAGCAACATGCACCTAGAAGTTTTTAGATTTCCTTCTAAAAGTTAAGACAATCCAATCATGAGATGAATGAGAATAGGACCTGGATAAGAACTGCAGCCTTAGTTTGCTTTCTGAATCTGAATTCATTTCGAGCAGTCATCGCCCTCAACCCTGTCTGTAATGTGATTGCAGACAACCGTACTGTCAAGTAGGATTTCCGGGCAATGTATCGCCGGAAATCTTTCTGTATCTTGACAGCTGCTGCTTCTTGTCGGAGCTGCTCATAAAGTTCACGAGCAGATAAACCTATATAAAAGCAAAGAATGTGGTTATAATATGGATTACAATGGGCTAAAACAACCAACTAAATACAATAACATATATTCCACGGCAAGGGATAATACATTCCTATTCTGAATTCAGAGTGATTGAGAAAGGCATATTGTTTATGAAATACATTAGCTTTATGTTATTTTACAATTATAATATTCCAGGTCACTAGTTAACGGTCCCCAACCCCCCCCCCCCCCTCAAAAAAAAAAAAATACAACCAGAAAACAACACCTCCACCTCCACATGCACACATTGTGCATCACACATACATAGATCTATTCAAGTACATCAAAATTATTTCATTGGTCTTTGCAACACTTGTTTATTTTGAACACTGAAAATTATAGCACTATGTTTGTTTATTTTTAAAGTTTCATGATGCAAAGTTCAGCATCTTCACAATGTATGGATTAACTGTTGCATGGCTTTATTTCAGAGCAAGATCAATGCCAATCTGATCAAGAAGCAAAAGGTATTAAAGCATTATTTAACGGCAATATAAGATGATACCTCGCAAATAAGATTGCAATTGAATAGCAGCTTTACGTATTGCAATGAACTCTTTGCGTGCAATATGCGTACGGATTTGCCTTTGTATGATTCTGGCTGCATTTCCAAGTACCTCTACTCTTCTTGCATCCAACTCAGCCATCTGACCAGCTCTTAGGAAGACCTTTGTCTTGCCTATCTGCAAAGGCAGGTTGAGAAAAAAAATTTGACATTTGAATATAAGTGCCATTGACAAAATGCTTAGCAAATGATGAACAATCAAGCAAATTATGCAGACATAAATAACATATATTTGGAAACTTCAAACGACGGGTTACACAAGCAACATCAAGATGACAACAGTAACCACTAGGAACCACTCAGGAATTTCAGAAAGCTATTAATGGGCATGGGCATGGTCGATCAGGTTCCCCTCCCAACTCCTATTAGGACAGGGATGTCAGCCCACAACCTGGGTTGGTACAGTAATGGCTAACTGCCAAAGCTAAGAAAGATCATCAAGATGATATAAACATAGCAATTTGAATCACCTGATAACCAGTCAATCCCATTTTGTCCAGGACCATTTGGCATGCAACCTTGTCATCACAGCTGCTCAGAAAAAAGTAAAAAACGATTCAGTAACACTTTTCATAAATATGGTATCTACACTAGCCCTTATGAAAAAACATATATCCATATTTCACCTGGCATAAGGACTAGCAAAGTAAAAAATGTGGACTTACTTTCCTTCCAAAGCTTCAGGAGCAAGAACCCCAAAGCGGTTAAGAAACTCATAAAATGTACGTCTGGTGGGATATCCAGCACAGCTGATCCTAATCGCCTCAAGAACACCCTGTAACAAGTAATAAAGACTTATTTAAAGCTACTCAGAAACACAGGATTTCAAATGATAATTTTTGCAGGTTATACAACATAAATGAAGCACAAGAAGAACATATCGGCAGCTCATACTCACACCACAGCGTAATTGTTGTATTATGTTAAAGTTCTCAAAAATAGCAGGCTTGAGGACATTGTTCGGCTTCACACATCTGATATAGTGAGGTTCTGTTGAATTCAAGGTCTCCATCAAAGACTGAAGTTGTGACTGCATTTTCAAGAAAAGAATCTCAGTCACTGTTACATAACAGAACTTCAATAATTTAAGTTCTAATGGGACATAGCTGAACATTCAAATTAATCCAAATCTGTCGTGTACAGAAAATTCCATGAATGGAGTGTCCTGCAATGTCCTCCATGCTCCAAATAGTTATACAAGTCATCATACTAATTCTTATAGATGACTCAGGGAGTAAATAGTGCTCAACAAATCAAACTTCGGAATGTTAGCTGAGTCAAAATTCATCCTGCAATGTGACTATTTCTCCAAGAATAAGAACTCACTTCTGGATTAGATTTATGGCATTCACTCCCACTGACTGCCACAAATATAAATCTAAAAAGCATATACCAATTTTTTGATACTACAACACTACAATCCACAAACTGAGAGAAACACATTTTTCCTTAACTGGTGAATTAAACATAAATTATGAATTCCAAGGGAAAGGAATAAAAAATTACTGTACCATCACCATCACAAATGTAGTATGAGAAATGAGAATGAATTTATTTGTGCTGTCCAGGCCTTATACAAGGGTTCAAAATGTTCCGTGATATATTGGTTTTATTGGCGATTACAACATGTAATTAAGACCTATATAACCATAAAAATGTTTATCACACATCCATATATTGTTGATTTTTACTCAAGTACTGCATAGCCTTCAAATCAGATGGAAGGTTTATTGCATCACACATCCAGATATTGATGATTTTTACTCAAGTACTGCCCAGCCTTCAAATCAGATGGAAGGTTTATTGCATGGATCCATCATTTTGTACCCAAGGTCAGATATGCTATTTCTGGTTGCTTTCATGTTCTTTTACTTTCTATACAGAACCTGAGTTACATATAGCACACAAAGAATATCTTCACCAAAACTAGGTCATTATGTGCCAAAAAGCATATATTTTATCTTGGGGTTACAGTAATATTTATCCCTCTCAATTTTGACATTGACCATAACTTTGTTTTTCAAGACATCTAACAATGGGATCAACATAGAGCATTAATCATTCAGCAAAATAAGTTAGCTAAAGCCAATAGAAATGTATATTTGATTCAATTCAAACAGCTCATGAAAAGATTCCAATAATGATACCTTGAAGCGTGATCCAATGGATGAAAATTTAGATGACTTGGATGATTCCTCTGGAAGTCTAGGAAATAACCCAGCCACAAAAGGGCATTGTGAGGCTGTCAACAGATCTTGATGTTCTGCCACCACATAATCTTTGTTTTTATCAAGGAACTGATCAGCCTGATAAGTTACCTGGAATAAAATTGGCGAACTATTAGCATAAATTACATAATGCTACAGAGGAACTGGACATGCATAACAGCCCAAACATGCATACCTCCCCTGCGTAGTGAGATATGGTAAAACTAGTACGAGAAAGCTTAGGTTTGATAAAGCGCTTGTTGTTGTTGAATGTCTGGTATAACTTCTGAGAGAATGTTTCATGTGTGGATTTAGGAAACATGCTGTGTGAAGCAATCAAACAAACTTTAGTCCAACCAAGAGGAAGAATTTAAATGACACAAGAACAAGTAGTTCATAAAATCAATGCATGGTGAATAAGAGGATAGTAATACACATAAAAAACTAGAGTAAGCAAACATCTTATGAAGATAAGAATTCGGATTCCATCAAACCTATTTATAAAAGCAAAAATAAAAAAAGCAGAATTAAATATTAGCTACATACCAGGCTTCATCTAAAAGTGCAATTATTCCTCCAGGTTTCTGAGAAAATAAATAAATAAACTTAGGTGTAATAGAATAAGAAAAATCCAGAAATTTTTTATTCTTTCAGTTTAAGCACTATGAGTTTGTAATCAAGTAAAATATGTTATCCATTTTGGATAACAACAAAAATACAGCACCAATATATCACCTTTTCAATCAGATCCAGCACATCTTGGTTATCAACAAACTCAATGTAGCTCCAATTGATTTCTTCTTTCGTATATTCTTCCTGTTCCATCTTAAAGACATGCTGCAACGTGCAATTACCAAATGATTTTGGTTAAAGACTGAACAGAACTAGTACGAAAAATAGGAAGTGGAAAGTATGCCAAAGGTTGCCAACCTGATTGAAATGTTGCTGCAGCTTCTCATTTGTAAAATTGATACAGAACTGTTCAAAGCTATTTAAAAGGTAACTTGTCAGCTGCAAGACCAAATTTTACATTGCAAACAATATCTAAAGTTGACAGTTTACCTATTGAACTTAAAACTCTCAAACCCATATATATCAAGGACTCCAATTAATGATTTTGAGTTTGGATCTTGACCAATTGAGATGTTAATTTTCTCCACAAGCCTGTATACATTGATGAAAATTCTGTTAGAACCACAATAGTGATTAGAAACTTAGAACACATGTGGACAGACTCAACTTTTGATACTAGATATTACAACAGATGTTCATGGCTACATATGCATGGACACAACACATACTACAGAAACAGTAGTAAGGAAGTCACATTACCAGTCAAACAAGCGTGAGTAAACAGTTTTAGCCAAGGCATCTCTGCTAGCCAATGCAGCAACAGGGTCAAGAGTTCTTGTGATGACCTCTTCTGGTGTTACCATTACACGCTTAATGAGAGCATCTTCCAAGCTCTTGGCATCACACCTACAATAAAGCATAATTGTCAGTCATTGGCATTAACAAGCAAGCATTAATATAAGATTGGAAATGCATCCACTACGGGGAATGTTAAAAAGGGCATACTTAAGCAGCTCAGCTGTTGTATTAAGATGGAATCTAGACTTCTCATCCTTAATGACAGAAGAGTCAATATCCTCTCCTTTTGCAAACTCAACATTCCCAAGATGCAGAATTGCAGCTACCACCATAAAAATTGCATCCTGTAAAAGAAAAAAGAAGATTATTGAAACTGAATGCAACACCACATACAAACTTTACCTTAGAACTTCTAGGAACACTAACCTGCTCTTCCTCACTGATCCCAACCACATCCATAGCCCTTCGGGTTGCAAGATATTCCTCACCATCATCTATTCCATCCAGTGCATAGCAACTGGATTGATTCAAGTAATGGAACTCTTTAGGGTTTCCCAACTTAAATTTTCCTATCTCCTGAAATTTTTTTAAGAAACAACAATAAACTATAGCTTATCATCACAATTCACAAGTATAGGCAGCATAACATACTATTGAGGATTGGGTGTGTGTAGACATTTGAGCACATTCGATGTCAAAATTGACTATAAGTACCTCGGGTGGTGCGGCACAAAGAAGGTAAAAGCAATGATAGTTTCTTTCAGGATCTGAAATTTGGCAGACACGAGACCTTTCAAGCAAATAAGTCCTTATAGCTGCCCCAGAGATCCTCCCATTCTTGTCGAATTGGATCTCAACAAATTTTCCAAAACGACTGCAATGTGTAAACAGAAAAACACTGAGAAAGTAAAATAAACTCTATGAAAAATGAAACATGTATACCAACTTCCTGGATATCATATGTAGCATAATTTAAGGTTAATAATATATCAAAATGGTGGGTGCTGACGAACCCAGAGTTCTCCAAACCAGAACAAAGCAGCCAGGAAAAGTTTTCATTAATCTTGAGACAAACCCTTTCCTATATTAGCATTAGAAAACACCTCCATACTGTGGACATGTCATTCATTTGAAAATACACATTTGACAACTCACCTAGAGTTGTTGTTTCTGACAGTTTTAGCATTGCCGAATGCTTCAAGAACTGGATTGGACTGTGAATAATCAACCAGAAAAACCATTCAGGTAACAGTATACATCCCATTTAAACATATAAACTATAATAAAGTTTCAAGATAATATTGAGGAACTACATCCTTAAGCCAGAATAGAGTTTCATCATACTTCTAGAACTTGTTGTTCAACTGTCCGCCCTTCTACACCAGATCGACCTCCAAGGTATGCAAGATACCGCATAAGCATCTTTGTCGTCTCTGTTTTACCAGCACCACTCTCTCCACTAACCAGAATTGAATTGCTCTTTCCCTCGTTGATCATTGCTCTGTGAAATATAATGCCGAAATAGTAAGAAGATGACAGGGAAAAAGTGAGAGTGGGAGAATCCAGAAAAAAAGATATATTGCACCTGACAGGATATATTTAAGTTACCTGTATGCAACATCCGCAATTGCAAAAACATGAGGGCTTAACTCCCCAAATGCAGCTCCCTTATATTGTTCCATCATATGTGTGCCATACAAATGCGGTAATCTTTGAAATGGGTTTACTGCAATCAAAATATTTCCAGTGTATGTCTGGAAAGATATACAAGGATAATACAATAAATTGTCAAAAACGTTTTGTTTCAAAAACTCCTTCAGCATGCAATTGTGATCTGACAGATAAAATTGTGTATCTTACATAAATTTCATTAAGTTCATATCTGGTCGCCAAATTGTGCAGAACTCCTGGTTCATGCAAATATGACAGCTTTGTCATGTCATCTACACCTCCAGGAGGAGCTTCAGTATCCTCTGGATAAACTTTTGAGATATTTGTAACAACCTGCAACCAGATTTTCAGACAGTGAAAATTATAATACCTACAGATTTTAAATTGATCATAAGTCATAATGCATAAAGATTTTATGATTAATTTAAACATCAAATTTCCACTTTAAACGACTAAATGAATGTTGAGCCAAAGTTCAAGCCATATAAATATCTGAATTACATGGAAGCATCCAAATTGGAATTGGATTGCCTAGCAAACCAATTTCATTTTATACTGAAGTTTCTAATCAACAAAAAACTTATTTTCCCATCACAAAATATAAAGACAGACACAACAAATACATCAAATATGACTCACTGTTTTCCCATTTTTGGCATGGACATGAACTTCTTCGCCATTAATTCGGAAAACTTCTCCATCAATCCATGCTTCTGCTGGATCTTCAACCCAGACATGAGAACCTACAATAATGTTAACTGATGGAGCCTGCAAACATAACCACATTAGAAGTGGAAACAGATAAAATGAAATACGAGAAACTATCACTGTCACACAACGTACGGATTACTGAAACACAAGAAACTATCACTCACATACGCAACATACTTACATACAGATATACAAGAAACAGTAATCAAAAGGATCATGAACTATTATATTCCCTGTCTCCAAATTATATTTTGGATTTTCTAAAATGAAATGAAGTGTTTTGTAACAAGCGATCTCTATCATAATAAAACAGAACTTCTAGAACAGCCAGCACCAAAAAGTAGAACAAAAATTCTTGGAGGAAGAATAGGAATCAAATTCAGAAGTAAACCCTGTATGAGTGAGTACATAATCATATCCACCACAAATAACACGGCTGTCCAGAGTATTTCATCAAAATTATTGGAAAGCATCTTGAAAAAATTAGCTCCAAAAGCTGAATCAATAATGTACTCAATGGTTGTAAATTTCTTCAGAAGACAACAAAAGTGTCAAGTGGGATTTTATACTAATCTCATGTACTGGTGGCCGGAAAAAGTCTGTGAAGAATGTAATACGGCCAGACTATAAATCTAACTAGACTGCATGGTTGGGTTCGTGGCACGCCATGATTGTTGAGCATTTAAAACAAAAAGCAACAGATTCTTCAAAGATTTCAAACCCAAAAAAGATCATAACCAAAAAGAGAAGAAAAAAAAAGGTTTGACTAGAATCAGAAATGGCCGATACGAACTTCACAATTACAGCGACATTGTCACAGGTACCACTATAACATCTTCCACTTGGTGAGTTGGTGTTGGCTATGAAGCCACACCCGCAGTTTATGGTACAACTAACCACCCCTGCTTCCAAAAGTTCCATTTCTAATATATAATGAGAGGCAACCAACAACCGTTACGCATGAAAGTTGCCATGCCAATGAACATTCAGAATTAAAAATCCTTCTTAAATAACAAAGCCTATTTAATTGAGTAAAACGGCGTCGTCTCATTAATTTCAAAATTACCTTGCCACATCAGTTTGTATGGAACCTTTTCTTTTTGGTAAAGATATTATTCCCCATCCGACATCTACTTCAACATATCACTTGATTACCGAGTAAAACGCAAGAAAACTAAGTTCTCAACTAAAAGTTGATTGTTTACACCACAATGCGTCTACTAGACAATACTATATTATCACTAGCATCTAAATCAATAATTAAATCCTTTTATTTGTTTTACTTTTCAGCATAATAACTACCTATTCATATTCACTAAATTCGGTTTTTGCAAATTGTTTCTGCATCGAAACCAATATAATTCTACCAAGCATAAATTAAGCATTCAAGTCTTTGCAATTGCAACATAATTTGGGCTACAAACTCACTACCAGAAAATCAAATCCTAAGCTTATAATAAGATTCTTCAAAGTTTTATAATTAAAGATTAAATCCAAATAAAACTTACATAATCGGACTTAGCAAATCAATGAGTCAAACAAATCAACTAAACAACAAACCACGGATAGAAAATAATCATTTTCATATTATTTCTTCAAGTTACCATATCGATTGTACTGAGCGATCGCCTCCGCTAACTCATCCGAGACAAGACCGAGTCAATGAAAAACGGACTCGGTGAGTCAGATCGGAGCGCAGCAGACTGGTAGCTTTGGAGTTTCAACGGCAATTTTGAGAAAGCAATTTGAATTTTGAGCTGGAGAAGACGATAATAGGAAGCGAACAAAGCAGTCTTGGAAATTTTTTTACCCCTTTCCGAAGCTTTTTTGGTGTTTTCTCTCTCTACGAAATTGAGGTATGGAAGCTTATATACGAAAAAGCAAAAGCTACCAAGCTTCTCTGTGTCTGTCTGTCTCTCTCTAAGTTTTGAAGCTGCTCTGTTGCTGTGCGTTTCGGACACTACAAATTATTTTTCGGCTTTTTTATTTTACTCGTCTGGTCAGCTGGGGGGTCCTACAGAATTTGAGATGGAGGAGGGCATTCGTGACCTCCACAAACATTGGCTTTCGGCTCTAAAACTGACATGGAGAGCTATTTAAGCACACGAAAAATGAAAATCAGTGTGTTCGGACACATACTTCTTGTTATTTACGGAAACACCCACTTTTACTATTAAGGATGTAGGCTATGTAGCTTTGTTTTTTGGTCAGGCAACAAACACTGCAAGGGTGCGACATAAGAGTGTTATCCACCTTCTCCATACCTACATGATCGGAGATTTGTATGCTCCGATATTCACTCTATTCTAATAAGATTTATTATAAGACATTAAATATGATTTGGTGAAACATAATATTTATGTTGTGAATAATATTATAATGTGTACAATATTGTAGTACTGTGAAATAAAACAGAATAAACATGACGACAAATCACGATATATTTACTGACAAAGACGAAGATTTCATAAGTGAAAATAGTGAAAAGTGTACTATTTCATAACTTCGAATTTAAATACTACGTCATTTATATATATATTTTAAATTTAAATGAATATGATATAAAAATATTTGAAAATTCAACACATAAAAGATTTAAAATTTAGTATCTAATTATGATTTTTTCACACCTTAAACAAATTCATCAAAGTTATAAATCTTATCAAACTTTTTTCTAATTTTGGTTTTGTTTTTACTTTTTAAATTAAGATAATTTGAAGCATTGTTTCTATTCATTTTGTGTTGCTGGATATGATAGACTCTAATCTGTCAATTTTATGACTTTCTAATTTGGACAAGCCAATTTGAGCAACAATATTAATTGCACATAACGTGACGAACTTGTTAATCTAACGGATGGAAACCCAAGTTTTCATGACGTGGCTTTCCTTGAAAATATTTCCTTTCTTCCATCACCCCAGGGTCAATCTTGTAATTCTATACAACTTTAAGGTAATTTTTGAACTAGCAAATTGCAAATAATTTCCGACCAAAATTTTCTTAGAAAGAGTAATTTACGTTTTACGACATGACAATCTGATATCCGCCTACCATTCGCTGTCACCTTAATTTTTTATAGCCTATATATTTGGGTTTGAGAAAGTTAGCGTATATACACTCAGACTGTATTTTGTTGTATCTCCCATTGCCAACTTGGGCACCATGCCATGATCAAAGCCAAATTACAAAATTGGACCAATGATGACTACATGATCCGTGTAGCTAACTACTTACAAACTATAACATATTTCATGTGGGTGGGTCCAAATCCACAACATTATTAAAAAATAGATGTGTCAATCGCACCAGATATATTGTAAAATATATTCCTATTGTTTTTAAACAGTTTTAGTAATATGATAATATTCATCACCAAAAATCATTATGAAATACCTCATTTCCCATTAGACTTGTATTCATTCCCTTCATCTCATAAACCTTGCATTATCTTATCCTACTTTAATTTTCATCCCCTTGCATATATGTCATGGCGTGTTGATTATCCTACTTTAATATTTCAAGATAATATTGTGTTTAGGGCTGCCCTTTGGTTTGGTTTTTACCGAACCGACCGACTACCGACCGAATTTTTTTGGTTTGGTATACCGATTTTCACAATTCGAAAATCGAAAATCCGAAACCGAAAATATCCGAAAAAAGTTGGTTTGGTTTTGGTAAAAACCGAAAAAAGTTGGTAAACCGACCGATTACCGAAAATTATTATCGAAAAAAATCGAATCGATTATTACCGAAAAAACTAAAACAATTACCGAAATTTAGTTATATATGCTTATATAATACTATTATGTTAGTGGTATAATAAATATTAAACTACTAATATCTTAAACAACTATAAAAAAATATAATTGTATAATGTTATCATATTAATATTATCAAAAGTGTGAGTTAAGATATAGAATCATTTTCTAATAAAGTAAATGTTCTTATTTTTAGGAAAATAAAAATCTCATCTTTAGATAAGTAATGCATATATATATATATAGATACACTCATATTTATCGGTATATATACATACTAAATTAATAGGATATGTACTAATACATATTATTAAACTAATCATACTAGTATATATTATTACTAGGGTAAAATACTAGTACTATAATAAACTACTAATATTTCTCGTGCAAATATATATTCATCAAACATTATATTTTATGTATCATATTTGATTAAATTTTAATTTATATTAGTATTATTATAATTAAACTGAAAATGAACTGAAGATATACCGAAGTAAACCGAAAATGAATCGAGGATATACCGAAGTAAATCGAAAATGAACCAAAAATATCTGATACCAAAATTACCGAAATCGAACCGAAAACTGAAATTTACAAAAAATTACCGAATCAAAAAATACCGAAACCAAAAAATACCGAAATCGAAAAATACCGAATTTTTTGGTTTTGGTTTGGTAAACCCCAATACCGATCCAAACCGACCGATGGGCAGCCCTAATTGTGTTGATTAAAATGTGAAATGTTGCCACTTGAAAGTAACAAAGCTTAATTATATTTTACTTCCATCTAGAATAATGTTGTTGCATTAGATACTACATGTATATGTAGAGTAAACTCATCTTGAGGTGCTTACATAATAATCAATCTTTTGAGTAATATTTGTAGATGTTAAATTATAAAGAAATTATTATGTATAACTGATACACTGTCAAGTGGTATAACCAACTTATGTGTTATAATATAGGTAGATGTTATTAATATTATATCCTAAAAATAAAAATATATTGTCCAACAATATCCTTACACATTAGATTGGTTACACTACGTAACGGTATATTGATTATACCCAATAATTTTTTCAAATTATGGTTGGCTAGGTACAAAGGTTTGATTTCGCTCAAGTATAAAATCTCTTAGGTTCTCGATGAGTAGTTGGAGTGCCCAAGCTTCTCTTTGACAACAATGGTACATGCATAGCGGAAAGCAAGATCACCGGAATGCACTAGTGTGATATCGATCTTATGAACTTCGATGATAAAGTCAATGAATAATATCTAGGAGTAAATGGGCAAAATTTTGGTACCTTAATGTTGTGTGTCCCTAGTTATGTCTTTGAACCTCTTTTTATACGCAAAGTTAGCATGAGATAGATATTTTTTGAAGAACCACGTCTACCCGATGAACAATAAAATGTATTAGTTACTAATCCATGCTTGCAATGCAAGCATGCTTTGACCCTAGGTTTAGGGTATTGTACAACAATAAAGTAGCCCTTAAATGTCAATTTAATGACACGTTGAGGGGGTTAAGTGAACTGTGACCAGGGCATGGGTGCACAACTCTCCAAGTACTCGAGTGCAGAGGATAATATCTCCATAGTGTTCACATTGGTAGAAGAGAAGTGGCACTCTCGCACCATACCGACCACCCCAGGCGGCCTTATTCGAACAACGGATGCGGTATATGCCCTGGAGTCAAGTCGCTGGGCTTGCCCAATGGTACTCCACTTGGCCTCCCCTCACACTAGAGCATGTCGTTGAACCATGCACAGTAAGCTCACCAACCTTAGGTTGGCTAAAGGCATGGGGAATGAGATATGTGGTAACCATGCATTGGTTACATTGATTTGGTGAGTTTGGGTATCAACAATACCATTTATCACAATTTTAGAACGTCTTTAGAGCTTTTTATTCATGTATCATTATTGTCCTTCATCAAATTAATTATCAAGTTAATTATCTAAGTCTAGTGAAAAAAGTTTTAATAAACATTTTTAAATGTGAGATTTTATCTTAAAAAATCTCGATATTATTGGCAGTAGATTCTCAACTTTTATATAATACACTGTTAAATCACTTATATATATAATTTATTTTCACATTCATTAACTTGCAATAAGTACACCATTTGACAAAAGCAAATCATGGATGACAATTTTTAAATTTATTTAGTTTTGAAGGAACAAAATAATTACTTTTAAAGGTGTCTTGCGAATATGCCATTTGCCATTTGCCATTTGTTTACTAGATGTACCTCTATTTTTTTTTAGGAGAGATGTACCTCATTTTCTATATCACATTAATACCTCTTCATTTGGATTACACTTTCTTAGGGGCGGGCACGGTACGGTATAAGCCCCATACCGATATCATACTGAAATTTTTATTCGGTACGGTATCGGTACGGTATGAACATTTTTAAAACTTGTACCATACCATACTAGTGTTTTATGAATTCGGTATGGTTTCGGTATATACCAATATTTTAAACTTTTTTTTTTTTTGTCAAAAAACAATATTTAACAACAAAAAAGAAATACTTTTTCCCAACCAAAAGATAAAACAAAACTCAACTTGTACGTTCCTTTCATTTCTGTTGTGAACTATGACCGATGGTATTGATCCTTAATTAACCATCAAATGACTAATTAAGCACATATATAATTCTAACCCAATTTATCATCAACTAGTGTAAACACAGAATTAGAAAAGAAAGCAACTTATCATAAATCACACACCATTCTATATATATATATCAATGCCAAAGAAACTACAACAATGACAAAATGAAGAGTAAAACAGTAAAACACAACAGCAACTTAGACCTAAGTATAGAAAGCATGATAATGCTTTCTATTATAGTCTATAGACTTGCCCAAATAGCCACTAATATGGCAACACTTAATTAAAAAATATTAAATAATTAAATTAAAAATATATCGATACGGTACGGTATTTCACGGTATTGAAAGTTTCATACCTATACCATACTGATTTAGACTCAATACGGTACAGTATCGGTACGGTATATAATTGGTATTATTTTTTGGTATAACATTGACACGATACGGTATGGTACGGATTCGGTTTCGGTATTTCGGTAATAAATGCCCACCCCTACACTTTCTATATCTATGTAAATTTATTTTCTTGAAACTATTGTTCATCATGCCACGTGACACAATAATTTATCCGGATATACACATGACATGAGCGCAAATGAATGAAGAAAAACGTGGCTGTTTGGACAGGTGTCGAAAACTGGGCCCACTAACTACTCTCTCCTCTTTAAAGACCACCACCACGACCAGCAGTCCACCACTCAGTCTCAAACTCACAAACTCAAACTCAACACAAATAAGCGCCGCCACTCTCTCTCTCTCTCTGTTTCTGCTATGGCTGCGTCTTCGTTATTCCACCCCTCGCTCTCCTCTCTCACCCCAAAACGCACCGCGTTTTACCAAAACCCCGCAACCAAACGCCCCCCCTCCTCACTCACCGTAACATGCACCTCCTCCACATTCGATCCCTCCTCCTCCTCCTCCGCCGCCGCCACCACCAACAACTCTCCGCCTCACCCTGCGTCCGCGAAACCCCGCCGCGCCGCCGATGAGAACATCCGGGACGAGGCTCGACGCCATCGCGCCGCGCCGCACGACTTCTCGGCTAAGTACGTTCCGTTCAACTCGGGCTTCGACTCGCCCGAGTCGTACTCGCTCGACGAAATCGTCTACCGCAGCCGCTCGGGCGGCCTCCTCGACGTCCAGCACGACATGGACGCGCTGCGCAAGTTCGACGGCGCGTACTGGCGCCGCCTCTTCGACTCGCGCGTCGGCAAGACCACGTGGCCGTACGGCTCCGGTGTCTGGAGCAAGAAAGAGTGGGTCCTGCCCGAGATCGACGACGACGACATAGTGAGCGCGTTCGAGGGGAACTCGAACCTCTTCTGGGCTGAGCGTTTCGGCAAACAGTTCCTGGGCATGAACGATTTGTGGGTAAAGCACTGTGGGATTAGCCACACTGGGAGTTTCAAGGACTTGGGAATGACCGTTTTGATCAGCCAAGTGAACCGCTTGAGGAAGCTGAAACGACCTGTAGTCGGCGTTGGTTGTGCCTCCACGGGCGACACGTCGGCGGCTCTCTCCGCCTATTGCGCCTCCGCAGGTATTCCCTCAATTGTGTTTTTACCAGCAAATAAGATATCAATGGCTCAATTGGTCCAACCTATAGCAAACGGTGCATTTGTGCTGAGCATTGATACCGATTTCGATGGTTGCATGAAGCTGATTAGGGAAATCACGGCCGAATTGCCCATTTACTTGGCCAACTCGTTGAATAGTTTGAGGCTGGAGGGGCAGAAGACTGCGGCGATTGAGATTTTGCAGCAATTCGATTGGGAAGTTCCTGATTGGGTTATTGTTCCTGGTGGTAATTTGGGTAACATCTATGCATTTTACAAAGGGTTCAAAATGTGCCAGGAATTGGGTCTGGTCGATCGGATTCCTCGGCTTGTTTGTGCTCAGGCCGCGAATGCGAACCCGCTTTACTTGTATTACAAGTCAGGGTGGAAGGACTTCAAGTCCGTGAAGGCCAATTCGACGTTTGCGTCGGCTATACAGATTGGCGACCCTGTTTCCATAGACAGAGCTGTGTATGCATTGCAGAAGTGTGATGGGATTGTAGAGGAAGCAACTGAGGAGGAACTAATGGACGCTATGGCGCAAGCAGATTCGAGTGGGATGTTTATATGCCCTCACACTGGGGTTGCTCTAACGGCATTGTTCAAGCTTAGGAATAGTGGGGTTATTGGACCCAGTGATCGGACGGTGGTGGTTAGCACTGCTCATGGTTTGAAATTCACGCAGTCTAAGATTGATTATCACTCGAAGGCGATCCCGGACATGAGCTGCCGGTTTGCCAATCCGCCGACATCGGTGAAGGCGGATTTCGGGGCGGTCATGGATGTTCTTAAGGATTTCTTGTTGAATAAGGCTCCCAAGTCTAAGTGAGCTTTGCAAGGATTTTGTATTAATGTAGTTATTATGCCCCTTTTATTATGTTTTGGTTTTGGATTTGGTATTGCACGGGTTGCTTTTAATTAATGAGGACAATCCATTTTGCTTTTGTTCTATATGTTTGGTGATTCAAAAGCCAAAACAGTCGCATAGCTCATAGCAGGTAGAATCAACATGGATGTAACCATGCTGATCGCACACAGGTGTAACATTAGGTTATGTAGTGTTTCTCTAATTTTTGTTTTGGAATTATTCTCTGTTTTGCTGTATTTATTGTGTTTTGAGAAATTTCTTTTTCCCACATGCTCGGAAAGGTTTGGGATGAGTTTCCCATGGTGGTGTCATGTCATAGTTTTTGCTTTTATGATTCTTTCATGATGTTTTGTTATTTTTTTGTTTTGAACTTTTAACAATTTACATGCTTGGAATAGTTTGCTATGAGTTTCCTTTGGTGGTGTCAAGTCAAAAAGTTTAAGCATCCTGTCGGTGTGGCCTGTGGAATGTGGATACGATATAAATGAAAATAACATGCATAATTTGAGACATCACCTAAAAAGCTAAAACATGGGTTAACTCACTGCTAGACATAAACACACTGAGTGTGTAACAGTTGGTCTATACATATGTTACATGGAACTATGGAAGTCGTTATATATACATCTGTTGCATTAGAAAACGGTTGCAGAAAACATTTTCTGGACATTGCATTTAGGCATTTAGCTTCTAATCAAGAGTAAATGAGAAAAGCTGCTTACTGCCGCAGCACAGTTGATCTTTACTTGTAGCTGAAGTTGTATGAGTTTTAGAATACCATTGAAGTTGTATGAATTTTGGTTTCTCAGTACCACTCCTATTTCAAACAGAACCTGTTGGTTTATTTTGATGGTTTTTATTTATCGAACCAAGAAGCAACCACAATTCACAAAGGATCACTGAATGGTTCAACTGGGAAAATGATCATAACGTACATAACATATGCTGAAAGTTAATTCTGTTAAGCTGAGAGCCTGAGAATACACATTAGCAGAGTCATTTCCAAGGGTTCCACCAATTCAATGGTAAAAGATGGTACAATATGTGCTTTCCCTTTTTTTATATTACAAACAGAATATCATAATAAGGTGTCAAACAAACTAATTTGATGGGAACAATCTGATAAACACCACCAAAATCAGTGAGTTGTAACAAACATAAACCTTCAATGTTTAATCTCTTCCTGAGCTACCTACTTCAAGAGTAGTCATACAGTGATATGCTCTTGTCATCCGAGACACTAGCAAGTCTACCAGGCACTCCTGCTGGTCGAAAGGCGACTCCCCATACTTGGTCAGTGTGGTTGCTCATTGTCTGCACAGCCCCTCTCATGCCGATATCCCACAGCCTCACAGTTCTATCACTTGAGCCTGTTGCAATGGCTGCCCCATCTATGCTTACATCCACACTCAGGACCCAGCTTGCATGACCTGACATGGCCCCAACCAAGGTTTTCCCCTCAGCATCGTACATGTGCACATGGGTATCATCCGAGCCCGTGAAGAGTAACCGGGGCTCAACAGGAGAAAACACAAGAGACCGCACGGGCATGAAGTGCCCTTCCAGGTGGTGCATGAACTTTCCACGATCTGCATCGAAAACAGAAACGGTCCCATCCATCGAGCCACAAGCTATGCGCCTTCCGTCAGGACTCCAGGCAACTGATAGCACAAACTTCTTGCTGCTGCTTTTATCAGCCGGCTTGGGTCCTTCTGGGCGAGGAATCGACAATGTAGCAACCAGATTCCATGTGGTGGTGTCCCAAACCTTGACTGATGCGCTACCCCCACCTGCCACAGCTAGCATGGTACCCTGATCCAAAAGCCACAGTTGGCATCAATTTGAATATAATCAAATGGGTTTGCTTCAATCCCTCCAAACTTGCTTTAGAAAAGAAAAAAAAAAGGTTTTTGAATCAAGTTGGTCTGATGAGAGTAATGCCAGACACCAAAATAAATCTCAAACTTTCTGACACCAAATGTTATTGCTCATTTGTTCATAATCCTGGTTACACTGTGAGTAGTATTGCCATGTGCTGGAAAACTTAATATTGGCAAATTGCACAAGCAGGCAGGAAAACGCAAAATATTCTAGAAAGTGACATACCAACCAGATCTATTATTCAAAGTCCCAAGTCTAATTTCAGCAAAAAACCAAATTAAGCAAAATTTTATGCTTAGAGACATAATTACATAAACAAGCAAAGCAGCATACATACACACACTTGCTCACAAAAATGGTAAATAAAATTATAAAACAAACAAGTGCAAGCGAGAAGACCCAAAACTTCAACATTGCAATGGTGTACCTGGGGATTGAAGCGTAATTGCCAGACTTCAGAGGGCGGGGCTTCGAGACTGGCGATGGTGGTGTTGGAGTCGACGTCGAAGACCCTCACAAAACTGTCGAGTGAAGCAGAGGCGGCGATGTGGCCCGAGGGGTGAGCCGCCACCGAAGCCACGCCCAGGCAGTGGCCGGTCATCTTGCCCCGGTTCACCAGCTCGTCCGGTTGCCACAGCCGCACGGTCTCGTCCAGTGACCCGGTTAGCAGCAAAGCGGGTCGGCTCTCCGTCGCCGGGACCCACGTGACCGCCCATACCGACTCCTCGTGCGCGTCCTCGATTGATTTCAGCCCCGCGAGCTTCATTGATGGCTTTGCCTGAACAACCCTAGTGCTTAGTTCTTCACTCTCTTCACTCTTTACTTTCGGGAGGTTTTGGGTATTATTGTTTGGGTTTGGTGGCTCGGGCCGACACGCCCGGCCCACAACCGAGTGGGCCATTCACACATGTATTGATGAATTGGTTCATTTAATTAATTTCAAATAAATTGTATCTTTGCTCAGACCCATAAATAGAGTTCAGTTTATAGTCAAAATTGCTAGTAAAAAACTGAAATAACTAGTTATAGTAGGCATGAAAAGGCCAAAAGAATTTGTTATTTTTATAGATATGTTTATAAAGCACTTTCCTAAGTATTAATTCATGAGAAATATGAGTCAAATTTTGAACGTGTGCCTATTAAAAAATGAGTAGGTGACTCATAAATAATAACTTAGTTAAGAGAACCCACTAGAGCCATAGTGAATTTTTAAGGTTTTTTATATGCAATCACGAATTAAATAAGTGCACCTTCACATTAATTTTTTTTGAAGATAAGGACTTCACTACTAAGAGCATTTAGGTTCCAAAGAATATAAAATAAAAAAAAAAAAAAAAGCCGACTATTAGTATTACTGGCCGGCTTGCCCCCATCTTAGATTGAGGTGTTCGCCTCCATGTGAAATGGGGTTGCCCCATCGCCATCTACGGTAAACTTTTCTTCAATTTATTTTTATTTCAATTTTTTTAATTCTCAATGCTCTTAAGAGTAAAATGTTAATTTTAATTTTTTTCTTGAAGTACTAATATTTTTACTCTGTCTTATTTTTCCACTCATCTTATGTTATAACTTGTCAATTAAATTTTAAAAAATAACAATCTCTCTTCCCAATTCATTATTCTCTACAATACCCTTAATATCCTCTCTTCTTCCTCTCATAAATTCCAACTTTATTCTCTCACCAAGATTTGAATCAATCCTATAAATTCATACACGTATTTTGCCATTTTATACATTAATGTTGCATTTCATTAGGGTTTTAATTAAAATTCTCTCAGCCACCGGCTACGTACCACAAACTTGATCAAACAAAAACCCATTGTCGTTGGGAACTTGGGATTAACCCACCAGCACCAAAGACGAGACTGGTATTAAGGCCAACCCTCATTGCCACTCCCATATTTTCCTTTTCAACCAAGCTCTCATTCTTTCCAAAATAGATCAATACCGACTCCACATCAGTCATGTACTCATGTGCTTCGATAAGCTACAGAGGAAAGATAAAGGCTATATATGTAGGCCTTTGTAACACAAGGATCAACTTAATATTGATATTTTTATTAAATAGTGGGTGAAAAATATGAGAGAGGGGTAAGAATAACAGCATTATTTTTGGAGTTTACTAATCCGATTTGTGGGTGCAGGTAGGAGTCCCCTATTCATATGTGAGGGACCATATTAATTAAACTACTTTAGACCACATAAATATATGAATTAAGTGTAACTTGATTAATGGTTAACATTGGGACTGCTATGGTCATTAAAATACATAAAAGGGATATATGAATGGTGTTCATGAATATATGCACTTGGGCTAAATGTATTTTGCAAGCAGCAAAAGTTGTTGTTGCTCAAATTCTTGCTTCTCTTTATTTATTGCTGTCATCAGTTTCTGCAGATATGAAGTAGATGAGGGGGCATACAAGCTTCACGAAAAAAATTGTTAATTAGAAAGTCTCCTTTGCCCAGCAAGTTATTTATACATTTTCTTGAATTAAAGCTGCGGTAATCAGACCACTTGTGTAGTACTCTATTTCATAGATGACTTCTCTTTTAGTTTAAACCACCCCACCCCAGCCCACCTGGTCCACTGTTCTTCATATTTGACATAAAGCATTATTGCATTAATGATGCCATTTTTCTCCAAGTTTAATTAATAAAAAACATGCATGTCAAATTGCCAAGTTGTCAACCAAAGCTTCAAAACTTGTAGCTTAGACAATAACACCTCTCTTTACTAGTAGTATAGGCTTAATGCTTAATAAAGATTGCATACAAGAAAAGCACCATTAATTAGTAACTAGTTCACTACTATCAAATCAATTTGAGTCTGCTCTCATACATATGCTCAAAGTTCAAACACATAATCTTGTACAGCACAAAAGGGCTCCAAGAGGTGAACAAAAACCACATTTAGAGCCCAATACCTATATACATTGATACAGTACTGTTCAACATAATATCATCAACCAACCAGTAGTACAAGTATGAAATCCACAACTCAGCATTTTCCAAGTTAATGCATGAGCTCCAAGATGTGAGGAAAAAAAAAAGAAAAAACCACACTCAGAACTCATTGCCTGTAACATGATTATGATACTACGTACGTACTACCATACCACCGTATACATACACACTTATACATCATATATATCAAAAAACAAATGCAAACCGAAAATCCAAATTCACATCTTTCTCTGCAAAGGGTGCTCCAAGAGATTGAACAAAAAACACAATCAGAGCTAGCCCTTCTCCTTCGATCTCTTCTTTACCCCCCATTATATTCTGTACCATACTATAAATGTGTTAAATTAATGTGAGTGAATATATAATGTGTGTGCCTTCACAAAAATAACAAATAAAACCCAGTAGAAAATAGTGAAGAAAAATTAACCAGTGCAGCGGGTTCGGACCCTATCATTGTTTTTGGGCCGGACCATGGCCCATCTTCTTTTTCTCCCTCATCGAGTTCATCTTCTCAAGCCTCCACTCGTCTCTCAGCCTGGCGATGAAGGAATCAGCTTTGGTGTTAACATCTGGGCTCGGACAGAACACAGACCCGGCCCCACCACCACCATCTCCACCGTCCATCACGTTGACTCTCTTTGACTGTGATGATAATGATGCGTCTTCCTCACCTGCCAATGAATCAACGTCATCCAATTCAGGAGACCCACAGCGGGAGCTCTGAGCGCTCCGTATCTTAGCAAAATCCCCCCGGACAGAAAACCTCAGCTCCGGCCTTTTGAACGGCGGCGAAGGAGGAACCAGCGGACTCTGGCAGCCGCTATTCACATTGTCGTCGTAGAAATTGTTCGCCTTGGCTGGCAGCGGTGGCCGGCCGGCGCCGGCAGATGCACGGCGCCGGGAAGCACTCGGCGGTGGATGAGGTGGTGGGGTCGGTGGTGCCGGTGGGGGCATAGTGGTCCGAGTACTCCGACTTTTGTGTTTTTGCATTGGCGGTGTCATCGGGGGCGGTGGCGGTGGAGGGGGCGGCGAGACCGAATGGATTTTTTTAGTTTTGCTTCCTTTTTTGAACAGACTCTGAAACACGGAAGAAGGTGGCGGCGGAGGTGGTGGCGGCGGCGGCGGTCTTGTGTAATTATGATCTTCTTGTTGTTCGAGCGGAGAGTGATCATGAGGGGCAGAATCGGAAATGTCTCTGGTGGTCACCTTCTGCTTCTTCTTTCTCTTTCTTTGGTTGTTCAGCACCGAAGCCCAAACCATTGCTATCTCCCTCTTCACATTACTCTTTCTGCGTTTATGCTCCGACCGAATCCGAATGGGTGATGGTGGAGGCGCTGGCCGCGGCAGTGGCGGAGGTGGAGGCGTTGGTGGCGGAGATCGAACATTTGCCGCAAATTCAGCCTCATTCTCATAATTCAGTACTTCCTCCACGGCCTTTTCTGTACGTCCAACTGTCTGATACGTCCTTCTCGTTTTTTGATGACGTGTCGCTGTCGGCGGAGGAGGTGGTGGAGGTGGAGGCGCTGGTGACTTGGGTGGCGGGAGGGAAGAGTGAAGTACTTGGAAAGTATCAACCGGAATCTCTTTAGCATGATCACACTCCTTGGAGCCGCTTTGCTTTGTATGGTGTCGGTGTTGCATATGGTGATCATGGTGTATAGTCGAGGAAGAAGTGCGATACTTGTTGATTTCGAAGTCGTCAAAGAACCGAAACCGAGACTTATCGTCTTGGGTTTTTTCATCTTCCCATAATGATTGTTGCCTCAGATCTGGGTAGGAGCTACTGCTCCTCCTCAACCTGCCAACACCGTTGGATTCCGGTCTCCTAATAGGAGGAGGATCGTAGATCTTATTTGTCTCAGAATATCCGAACCATTGCTGTGGAAGTAGTACTGATTCTGATTCTGGTATATTGGTGTTGTTGTCTGCAACATTTGGAGGGTCTTGTATACGATCTTCCTCGGCAGGTGATCCGTCGTCGTTTTTCTTAGCGAAGATCCCGCATAGAATTGCAAAGATGACAAGAAAAACGTTGAGGGAGTCCCAGCTTTTCTTGACTGAAGTAGTGGGTCGAAGAATTTGGGAAGTGAGGGACAGAAATGGAGGGATGACAAAGAAGAGGAAGATTAAGGTGATGATAGGCAAGAGGATGATAAGAACTGGTGGTTCGAGAAGCGGAGACGACGAGGGACGGCGGCGAGGCATGGAGGAGGTGGTGGTGGAGGTAGTAGGTGGTGGTGGTGGTGTTGTTTAGACTGTTTAGTCTTTGTCTAGTTGCATTGCATAGCTTTTGATGAGTTGGCTTTGGGTTTGCTCGTGGAAAACGAGTATAAAACTTGGGGAAAATGCACGTTTATCCTTTCCTTTTTATTACCTTATTAATGTAACATGATTTGTGTGATTTCATATGCTTAATTGCTCAAGTATATTACGTACAAAAATGTTGGTAATCTAAACAATTAATCATGTAAATTTGAATGTATAAACACGCACGACACCACAAATTTTTTAGTCAAAGAGCATTATCCATACTACATAATTTTTTAATATTCTAAACTAATTAAGTGTTTATGTAGGTAAGAGATTAACAGAGAAGCATTTCAAAGATAATGAAGCAACAATACTGTTGATGCCCAAAAATGGTAGAGCAGTCAACGTCGAGTCGAACCACGTAGGCCCGTTGACCCACCACTGAGCGGATGACACGTCGAAGTGGGGCAGGAACGGGTAGCTGGGGTCCGATTGGTGAGTAATGAGAGAGAATAATATCCAAAGCACCCTGCACAGGTACACAAAAGTGAGCGGGAAGGGCACCGGTGTGGTGCCGGCCAAAGCTCCTCCGACGCTCAAGTCAGTGTTCAGAGAGATCTGAGAGCAGAGTGAGTGAATAGTATAATAATGATTTCAGTTCTCTTTTTGTGATTAGAAGGTACCTCTTTTATAGTACCTTTGGAAGAGTGTCAACCAATCCGGTGACGACACGTGTCCTTTGTGGTGACTTGCACTGTACGAGCGCCACGTGGCACCGGTCTCGAGGATCCGAGCGAGTTGACACGGGTCGGGGGCCCGGGAGGCTTGAGCTTGGAAGGCCGGAGCCTAAGAGGCCGGGGCCCAGGGGGCCGGAGCCCATGAGGCCGGAGCCTAGTAAGTCATGGGCTAGGAGCCCAAGAAGGGCTTAGTCTTTTGGGTCTAGGCCCAAACAGCATGTGTGACTTGTCGTTATGCCGAGATGATTAGTCATACGAACAAATACATATAATATTAGTGTGAACCATGAGGAGGGGTATGTTATAACTTGGTATTCAAGCATGTGGATTAATAAAACTCAGTCATATACATTATACATATTTTAAATTGTTTTATTATTTGTATAATAATAGTGTGAACGACTCAACAAGAGTTGTTGCTGCCTATAACTAAGATATTAAATTTTGTTTTTTTAGGGATTCGAAATCGAAATACATGTTTAATAATTTTTTGAAAAAATTTTACCGAAATTTATCGAATTTATCAAAATTTTCATATTTTCTATTTTCTCTAATTTAAAAAATTTACCAAAAATAGCTCGAGACTCCAAATAATTCACTTAAAAAGTCTACGGACTCGTCTTGATGATTACTAATTTCCTATAACCTCAAAATAGTCAAATTACTTTCAAAAAAATTATGAAAAATCCTACTCTTATAATTTAATTTTGAAAAAAATAATAATAGCAAAATTCTTGAATTTTCATTTTCTAAAATGCATTTTTACACAACTAAGCTCTAGAACCACAACCAAAGGTCTAAGTTAGTTAAAATAAATTTAAAGAAATTTTTAATTCCTTTAAACAAACCTTAAAACAAATTTGAAAAATTTAAGTAACAAAATTACCATAAGCCAAAATTTAGGTTGTTACACTTAGTGAAGATAAAGTTTGGCTAGGTGAGAGGCACAGAAAAAAAGGAAGGAACGATTAAAAAAAAAAAAAACTGAAGAGAGAGACACGGGGAAAAAAAGTAAGGAAAAAAAAAAGGAGGGGACTTTGGGGACTTTGGGCAATTAGAAAGAAAAAAAAATGTTTGAGATTTAGTTTAGTTATTTTAATCCTTAAACTTTAATACATTTCTATATAACAAAATAATTAAAAGTATCCTAAAGGGCGTAAAATCTAATATCCTAAAAAATATAAAGTATATAGGGTTTAATACATAAATTATAGAATATAAAAAGTATTAGGATATATAGAATATATAGAGTATTAGGGTTTAGATTTTAGTGTATAATTAAATTAAACAGTATAAAAAATATACTAATTTTATTTAATAATATTTGCTGTAGCGCACATTATATTCACCTTATATCACATGAAACCTATTATATAATTTGATTATTCAATATTTTTTATCAATTTAGTAAATTATGTGTTAAATAAATATATGGTAAAGTTTTATTAAAAATTTTCATACTTTAATAACAATTTTCGTCATTTTCGTCTAATTTTTGTCGAAATTTAAAAATTTTTGAAACTTTTATCGAAATTTTTGTTAAAATTTTTCGAAATCCAAAATTTAATTCTTTGGCTATAAGCCTATAACAAATTAACAATAATACAATGACAAAATAGAAACTCTTTTAAAACCTCAAGTGTGAGTCTTTTTATCGAAAAAATGTGATCTGCAAAAGATACAATATTAATTATTTGAAGTTGTTTGGAAATATTTATAAGGCAGAGAATTCCTGGAGACTCAACTCAGAGAGGTGTACACAAGTACTTTCTCTTCTCCTTGTTTGAACATATATGGAGCGTGGTTGCAATCATTGAAAGTAATATCCTTTTCTATTAAACACCAAGAATGTGCCTTTAGGTGGTGCCACTCTGTCAAAACTCAAAATAAGATTTTTAAAAAGACCCACCCCCCCTCCCCTTCTTTTCCCTGTCGTTTTACTTTATACTGTTTACATACCAATGCGATTCAGATCTTTGCTAATTCTTTTACTATTGATTTTGTGCTTAAGTTGTAAAAGTAAAACTAAGTAGTTTTAGACCATAAATCATAGATCTCAAAGTAACACTGTTTTAGATATAAACAAAACATTAACATAAAAATTGATCCTTCAAGGAGGATAATATTTTTTAACACCACAGATATCTTATATTGTTAGCCATTGCCAAAGTGTGACAACTAATAATAGTACATAGAAATCATAGCAGGAGCTGAAAGAGCACCAAGCAATTCTGTGAAAAGCTATAATTTGAATCCTAGTGTCCCACGCATGCTTATGTCACAATTGAAAGAGCACCGTAGAAAAGAGCAGATAGGTCCATATTGGGTTGCAATCAACTTTTTAGAGAAGTGTTTGATGTTTTCCACCAAACTAATTAAATATCACTTGGCAATATTGCATATCATATCCTTTGGTGTGAGCTGTGAGGCTGTGCCTGCTACGCGTTTTGACACTGCGTTTTGTATGATTGAAAGTTGGAGTAGGGGCTGGTTTTTTTTGCAGACAATTGGAGTAAAAGGGACAGGTTGAGAAAGGACAACCACCACTGGCCACGCCAAGACTCTCCAAAGCCTAGCGTTTGGTAGACCCTTTCCTTTAAAGTTTAAACGTTTTCTTTATTTTTTCTTCACGTGAACCTCGATAAATACAATTGACTAATCCTATTGGAATTTGGCACATCCACTCTTTTACTTAGCCAAATTGCAAGGCATAAGGACCCCATGTACTTGTGGCATTATATAACACCAATGTTTATTTATAGCAGGTGTGGAATGCGAGAGGTTATTTGATTGCATAGCTTATAATGTGAGTTGAATCTTCAAACACTTTCTTACATATCCTATTAATCTTAATTGCTTCGTGTGTTTGAGAATAATTCAACATAACACAAGAATTTGAAAATGTTGTTGAGTTTTAATTTTGGTATATTTGTCCATGTTGTTGAGTGATTAGAGAAAATTTCAAAATTTTATAATTTAAACATGAGTGTCTAGTGAAATTGTGTGTCTATAAATAAATTTCTAATGTCTGTTAATCTTCTCATTTCAAATTGGCTAAATATATAGAAAATACTATCACATGGTTTTACAAATTTACATGCTTAAAATATAAGTGGTTGATGAGTTTATAAATTTATGATAAGGTATTAATAAATATGCCATCCAAAAAATTACTCCTAAATTAAAGTGTCACTGTGTTCAGTGAAGTGCTGCATGACTTGGGCCTGCACGATCCAAAAAGGAAAAAGCAGCTTGGGCTTGCTTGAAATTCTCAACAGCTCTATTGGGCTTAAACGGTGTCGTCTGTGCAGGTGAATGAAATGGCTTGCCATAATTTTGGCATAAAACTCCAACAAAACCCTACTTCATTTGTAAATGCCTTAAACCCCAAATCAGTGAATCACCTCCTTGGTCCTTTGGTTGAAGAGCTTCACTCTCTTCTGGGTTTTGTGTACAGCAGAGAAACAGAGAGATGGTGTGGTTTCAGTGTGAGGATTGTGGAGACAACCTCAAGAAACCAAAGCTGCCAAATCACTTCAACACCTGTTCAGCTCGCAAGGTCTCATTTTTCACAATCCTAATTACCTGAGACTATGTTGGTTGCCAGGAAAATTTTGGCATTAATAAATTTCTGATCTTTTAACTTATTGTTGATGTTTCAGCTATCATGCATCGATTGCGGAGAGGTATTCGGACGAGAAAGCGTTCAGGGTCACACACAATGTATTACTGAGGCGGTGAGTCTCTCATCTTTTGCTTAGCTTTCATACTTTAATTGAATGGTTTGGTTTAGTGGATCAATATCTATTGCTGAATATTGGGTAAAAAGAGTTGATTTTGTTTTGTTGAACTTGGTTCTATTGTCTAATTGTTTTGTTTTTTTGTTTTTATATTTGTCATAAGCTTCAGTGGAGTTTACATCGTATTTCTTTGTTTTCATTTTCAGGAAAAATATGATCCAAAGGGACAAGGGAAAGCCTTGAATGGTGGGGGGGGAGCCAAACCCAACAAGGATTCAAAGCAGCAACCCGATTTTGATATTACTGTTGGGTTATCCGAGCGCCCTCCATGGTTTTGTAGGTATATTCCTCTTGTTTTTATTTTTTTGGTGATTTTTTGTATGTATGCTTCTTTAGGGACATTCATAATACATTTCATTAAATTTTTGTATGCATTCATTAAATTAGTTTGTTTTGAATAAATGCATCATCTATTGTAGATATGAAACATGGAAGAGTGGGAGAAGCAACAATATACATTGACATTGTGATATTGGTACCAACTATCTTCATAATAAAAAATATGAATGATATATTATTTAGCTAGTTATTCTGTGCTTGCAGTCAGTTCTCTTTTCACGATTGGTATCTGATCATGGTTTTCTGGATATATCTGTGTCTTTGCAGTCTTTGCAACACTAAAGCTACTAGTAGGCAGACCCTGTTGCTCCATGCTGAAGGAAAGAAGCACAGGACTAGAGCTCGAGCTGTCAATGCTGCAAAGCAACAGCCTAAGCAGCCAGAAGAGTCTACTGCAGATACAAAACCTTCACCTGAGGAAAATACAAAGAGTGAATTGCTTGAGAATAAACAAATAGAACCTAAGCATAATAGTTTTGAAGCAGAGAATGGAGATTCACTGCCAAAGAAAAAGAGAAAATTGGATGCATCCGAGAATGATGAATCAAGGAAAAAGACCAAGGATAATACGTCAGGGGAAGTGATTCAGAATGGGAAAACAGAAGCAAATGGAAAAGAGATTAAGTTGAAGAAAGATAAGGTGGTAGAATCCAAGGAAGAACGCAAAAAGAAAATAAAGTGGAAGAAGATGATTACATCAATCTTAAAATCGGTATGTATTCTGAAAAATATCATTTTTTGAATTCCTATAAATTTGTGCAATGAATCATGCACACTTTTCAGAAGAAATAGAAGGAAAATATATTCTTACTATTTCTTTTTAGCATGCAAGCATTAGTGAGATGAACTTGATGGTATGAGAATAGACAACTTTCCATTTAGTGGGATGGAGACCATTATAAAAGAATACAGCAGCTTTGTTTCTATATAATGACTTCTTGCATGTATTACATCATTGCCAGTTTTTAATTGTATATTTAATCGGCTCTTTTAATTTGGATGGGTGCAGAACGATGGTGTTCTGAAGATGGGGAAATTGGAAAAATTTGTTCTGAGTGCTCTTGAGGAATCTGGCATAACAGAAGATGAAGACAAACTGCATAATACCTTTGAGCACAAGGTTAGCCTATCTAATGTTTATTTATTGTCTGCAAATAGCAGTATCAATTGAACATCGACTCCTTTATATATATATATAGATATTTGTTGATGATATTGCTCGTTTGGTGCCAGATCAATTCAAGCTCCAGATTTAAAGTAGAGAAAAAGTATGTTCACTTGGTGGCCAAGGATTAAACTACAGTTTGTAGCGGAGTAACTGAGAATTATAGCATGTTGATGTAGTTTCTCCTATGCAGCCTTGCTGGCCTTCATATATCACTCATTCAAATTCATATCCGGATGGTCAGCTGGTCTTCTGTTTGTATGCAGAATTATGAGTCTAGGATTTGGAGGAGCTTATGTTATCCATTTTTCTTGTCATTTCTTCTGTTTGAAAAGTTTTCAGAAGAAATATTCTGTTTTGTCATTCTTCTATTCTCTAGGATTCAGACATTGTGGTAATTGCCTCAAAAAGTATCCTTTTGGACACAGGTTTAAGAAGGTCCCTTGCATTTGTTTTGAGTTTGGTGAGAAGCTCAATCTAAGTAAACCTCGAATTTTACATGTAGCTCCTCCTTTTGGCAGCAAGTATCTTAAATATATATATATATATATATATATCCAGAACAGCTTGAATGCTGTAATTTTTGGATGGTCCTTTGAAAATGCTTTGAAGATGTGATAGCTTCATGTATGAACCAGGAGTGACTTGTTACGTCCATGAGAATGCAGTTTGCTCCTCTCACGAACTGGGAATGACTTAAAATACATGAACAGAGCTTCAGATGTCGGCTCAATTAATTAAACCCCACTACGCAATTCTGTATATAATTGGTAACAAGGGCACTGTATCCATTTGCGCATGCAATGCGAAATAATGAATACGGTGTTGCTTGTCATCCAACCCTATCAAACATACGAAAAGTTTTGGGAAATTTTGGAAATTGGCTCAATTTTTGCTTCCACACCCCCTCAGGCATACTCGAGGATTATATTTCTAAGACTCCAAAAAAATGGTTAAATATCTTTCAAAGGCCCAAATTTTGGTAATTTTCAAAATTTCCCTAAAAATATTTTGGCAAATTATTGTTGGTAATGTGTTGAACTGGTCATGGTTATTGATCACAGCCCCTCTTTGAACCAAAATGGTCGCAGGCCAGAAATGTGGTTTTATCCATGACAGTTGAGTTATTTTCTGTTTGGGCCCCTGAAATGCGTTCAAAGATGAGACGTATTCACAAGGAATGACTCCTACCGTCCATAAAAACACTCTCAGGAACTGGGAATGCCTTAAAATTCCATAGCTCTATATTGGCACTATAAAACTCTGTATAATTACAATGTTTGCAAACACAATTTCTCTTGCATCCGTTTGTTCATACAAATATGAAAACATGAATATGGTTGCTCGGCGTCCAAGCTTGTAGTATAGAAGTCTGAAGAATTGTTGGGGAACAGTCTTGGTTCTTTTCACCTGTTTTTTTTTTCTCTCCCTTTTGAATGAAAAAGTGGTCTCCATGTCTATACAGTCCCTTCCAATCAAACTATGCTTTCTTCATGCTTGCAAAGATGTGAGTAGCACAGTTTAAATTGGATTGAGCGAGGCTAGAATATCAGAAACAATACTATGACCAACAACACAACAGAACAAGCTAGTGCCTGCAAAAATTTGATAGTTATGCTATTCAAGTCACTGAAACACAGTTGAAAATATAAATTTTAAAACTGTAGAAGCATGAGAGAGAGAGAGAGAGAGAGAGAGAGAGAGAGAGAGAGAGTTACAGCAATTGCAGAGGCTGCTAGTCCTGCTCGCTCCCTAGGATCCTTGCGATAGTAATTTCCAAAATAGAGAATTGTGGCATAGTACCACATAACTGGGAAGACAAAGCCTAAAAGAAAACTGCAATGCAAAAAATAAGAATGAGACAAGGAGAAATGAAAACCAAGGAGAGAGAATGAATTAAAGATACTCACGAAAACCATCCTATCCCACAACCAAAGCATGGAAGCTGTTTCTCGTATATACCCGATGGAAAGTCCTCTGCATCTCTAATGAGGGTGTACCTGCCTTTTTCCGGATCTGCAGCATCTGTTGCTTGCCCTACCATGACCATAATACCACCTCTCACTTGTCTGGATTAACAATTGATAAAAAAGATCCAGTTTCTATAAAGGTCTTGTTTATCCACATAAAATAGAAACTCCATATATATTTCAGATCAGATGAATGAGTTTTTTTTAATTGAAACTACATGGAAGTCTGATCATTAATCAGGGGAGTGCTGATAGCACACAACTATAAATTATAGCATGCCAAGAATTAGATTAAAAAGCCAAATAAACAGACAACGCCAATCCCTTCACTAGGATGTAGACAAGTTGATTAAGCTTTTTAAGATGCAACCAGATGAACTAAAAGAAACAAGAGAAAAATTCAAATGCTATTTCTTGATTGAATATTTGTAACTAGTTAAACTAGATTCCACTGAACAATTTGTTGAGAGAGAGACACACACATCAAAGTCCATTAGATTCATAATCTCTGTTTAATCTCCCATATGCAGTGAAAGTCCAACCAAAAAAATATCTAGACTTTAAAACATCATGGATGGAATAGCAATTTGATGTTACAAACACATTCCATAGTCCATGAGGGGAAGATTGATATTTGTCACAGATATATGTGAAAACACCTTATAATCTGCATAAGTTCAAACATGTCTGTCCTAAAAAAAGAGGTCCAAACAAGATCAGTACCTTTAAATATTGAATAATATCGAGCTGACGGTCTCAAAAGTTCAAGATGCTTTTCAGAGGATGACCTCACTAACTCAAGGCCATTTCTTAAACCCTCCGTCGAAGCATCTGCAAAAAAAATAAATCTTGTATAAGAGTTGGAAAGGATGAAACTATGAGACTGAGCATATTAATTCAATCATTTTAGTTCCGAATATATAAGCATCATTTAATAATCAAGAGAAGTTTGATTGTACTTTGATCCATGTGTGCTAGAACAGATGAATTTGAGGAGTCAAAAGTCCCGACTTCTGTTGCCACACCTTGATATACCTGTTCCACAATTTCACTTCAGACTCAATTTATCCCAGCAACTTTTGTTCATGATCTTTGAGAAATCGTTCATCTTGAGTTGCTCACAGATCGAACAAAACACAACAAATGCAAAGTTGGAAGCCTGCACTATAGTTTTGCAATTGTTTAAAGCTTATAGCAAGCCCTCCGGCTTATCATGGTTAAAAATTATTCAGAAAGCAACTTTCTTAAGGCCTGCTGCATGAAAATTCATCCAGAACAAATTAGAGCATACTACGGAATCATTAGCTTAAAAATGGAACTGAACACAGGGGGATAGGATAGACCCAGTAACATTGCTATGCTCCAGCTCAGGTGGAAAATTAACACAAAATTTTAAATAGTACTGATGGACGAGTACTTGGGAGTTGGGGCATCAACACCGTAGTTCTTGGGTCCTCAAAAGTGTTCATTCTTAAAGGTCTACATGTTCATATCTACGTATGGGTTGCAAAGCATCCAAGAATTCCAAATCAAACCACAGCTTAGTGGCGGCATATACCATATGCATCCACCCAGAAAATTTGCGCACATCCCATTTCAGTTAACAAATCATCGAACAAGAAATGTAAAATAAGCATACAACAGCTGGAAACAAGCATAGCAAGATGAATTTTTGAATACCCATCAAGAATTAACAAAAATCTTCCAAAAGCACAACACTTTATTTGCATTCCAACAAATCCCAGATTAACAGATAATTCAAACAAAGCAATCATGAAAGAGAAAATTGCAGACAAAACAACTGGAAAAGAAGAAAAGCACTCGCCTTTGATTTGCAAAAACTGGGAGAAAACTTCTAAGGAACTTTCCTCTGCAGATCAAAATCAGAGAGGGCTCTCTTTGTGTTTTTGAGAGGTCTTGTACAGGTCAATCAAGGCTCCCTTCAGTCTCAGCATTAAACAACTGAAAGCTGATAAAAATTGACTCACCCTTTTGTCTTTCTTTTATAAAATGAAAAAAAAAAAAAAAAAGCCATTTACAAACTTATCAAGTATCAACTAGTATTTCTTTATTATTTTGCGTTTTATAAATAAATCTTTATTGAGTAGTAGTTTAAAATTATTTGCAGAATGGTAGGTGGAGGAATAATCAAGTTTGATTGGATAATAGTGCAAATGACAGTTAAGCCCCTATTTGACTCTTGTTTTCTGCAATATTGTTGAATTTTATTGGTTAGGGGTTAAGGCCCTGGAGCGTCTACAAGACTACAACTGAGATATAAATTATAATTTTCCACTTTTCTCTTTTTCCAGTTTCCGCTTTATATATTGCCTACTTGTGCCGGCAATGATTGGGTAGATGTATATTCATTATTAAGAGGTTTTTTCTTTGTTTCCTTTCTTTAAAAAAAGAAAAAAAAAATCCGAGGTTTTTGCTATCTTATTTAATTAGGATCTTAATCTTCATTATTAATATTTGATTAAACATAATAAATTATTTTATATAATCGTAATATCATTACATATTATAACAAATTCATATTTCATATAATATATGGGTGGACGTTATTTATACTATATCATAAAAATATAAACTCTTTATCCATCTATATTATAATACTAAATAATAATTTTTCATGATCAAACTGACAATTTAACAATGTTATGAAAAATGCATTTTTTTGATAAAAGTTAAGGAAATTGCATTTGTTGTATTTAGTGAATAATAGATTTTTTATACATACTTTTAAATAAAATTATTTGTATTAAATTTTTCAGCATTCTATCGTCTATCTTTATGTGATACCCTGATATATCACATTTTAATTTTCTTTTAAGGATATGGTTCTAGAATTGGTGCACTTGGTCCCCTATATTGTCAATGTGGTTAAATAGGCTCACAGCCTCACACCATGAGAACAACATTAATGGTCCTATCAATACCATGTTTTATTTTGGTCATATCAATATCAGGGATATTTGATTGACTGTGACTTTTTCTTTAATTTGTGTGAGAGAGATATAAAATATATATATATATATACACCTTTAAAATTTGAGGAAAAAAAAAAATCGTATGGCCTTATAAACAATCCATGCTCAAGAGAGTTCAACTACTGATTTATCATATATGCATGATTAATTTATGCCTACCAACTTACCAAATGGAGACCAACAACATTAGTAGTAAACTTGAATCAATGGGAAAAGTTGAATGCCATTTGGCTTGGCGGTTAGCTTCCTTAACAATAGCCCTTTTAATTAAGGATATATATAAATGTAAACTATTTAAAACCTCCTATTTAGAGCTAGGTTCTCTCATAACCCCCACCCTAAATCAACCTCTCCCAAAACCCCCTATTATAAACTTAACCTCTCTCAAAACTCCCTAGTCAACCTATATCCAGCTAGATTTGACCCCCTCTATTTTGAAAATTCCGATTATAACCCTTAGCTATTGAAAATCAGATCTGAAATTTCATTTCTCATTTTCACTCACTCTCACTCTCACTCACTCACTCACTCACTCACTCTCTCTCTCTCTCTCTCTCTCTCTCTCTCTCTCTCTCTCTCTCTCTCTCTCTCTCTCTCTCTCGTGTCTCTCCCCTGCCAGCAAGAACTCACCTTCGCCGCCCCTGTCACCGGCGCGTCCGGCGGCGGATGAAGGTGGTTTTTGGCCCGTTGAACTCGTCTATCTCCTCTCTCTTCCCTTGGTATTCGTTTCACCCAGAAACACGCCGAACATAAAACTCAGCCCGTGCACAGTGGGTCAATGCCGACGGCTCTCGCCGTTTCTGGGGGCTTCGCGGCCCAACTCCGGCTCATAATTCTTCCTCTCGTCAAGCCCGTCACGATGGTGTTCTCTGATCATCGATCCATCTGAGTTCTCACGTCACGTCGAGCCCGTGATGATGGTTCGCATGTTGGCTTCTCCGACGGTTTTTGGGCCGATTCTAATGGTGTTTTCTGTCGATCCAGGCATCAATCTTTGTCCCCTCGACCTGCTCTTGCTATTGGTTGGGTTGTTTTAACTTAAATCTTGGTTTTTAGGTTTGGCTGCCGCTGCAACCGCTAGATCCGCCACTTGTGGCGGCGGGTTGGGTGTTTTTTTTTTTGCTCTTCAGCCTCCCCCGAATCATAAAAACTCAATTCGAGGTCCGAGAATATTTTTGGGCGAGTTCTGTGATTTTCTGTGTGTTGATTGGGGCTGGGTAGCCATCGTGTGTGGTGGTCACCGCCCGACTCGGCCGTTGAACGATCAATTTTATGAACCCTGTTTGATTTGTTGAACTGTCTGATCTTAAACAGGTACCCCGACGATTAAAAAGTGCAACTGAATTCAACAAATTCAAATTCAGTTTCAGTTTCTAGCTTAATTAGTGTAACTGTGTAAATTCAGTTTCAGTTCTAGAAAATTCAGTTTCACCCCAAATTCAGTTCTAGCTTAATTATGTTAATCGGATAGAAATGTGGGTTTTTTAATTGATTTATAAGTATATACAAATTTACTTCATTTATTGATGAAACAGTTTCAGTTCGTGAAACATGAGTTTTAAATGAATTTTGAATGAAATTATGGTTCTGAAATATGATAAATCAAATTTGCAGGTAGAAACAGATCGAGATAGTGACGACTATCGTGTACTCGTCGCGCGTGAGGTGATCGGACGACGTTGTATTATTGGCTACTCCTCTCATCTCAATGGCTTGTTGTATTGTTGTTTTTTTTTTTATAAGGTTGCTGTGTTCTTTTTAGTGAAACGGAATTCAGTAAAGGTGTAACTGTTTTAGTGAAGTGTAATCATTTTAGTAAATGTGTAATTGTTTTTTAATTAAGGTGTAATTGCTTTTTAATCAAGGTGTAATTGTTTCATCACTTAATTCAGTTTCAGTAAGTGAATTCATAACTGAATTCTTCAATTTAGTGTAACTGAATTTCTGAAATTCAGTTACAGTGTAATTGAATTTCTGAAATTTAGTTCCAGTGTAATTGAATTATTGAAATTTAGTTTCAGTGTAACTGAATTTTTGAAATTCAGTTTTAATGTAATGAAATTCAATTTCAGTGTTTGATTTTAGTTTTAGCGAAATATTGAGTTTTAGCAAAAACTTCGATTAAAAACAAAAAAACAAAACAGTTTCACCAAAATTCAGTTACAGTGACGTCAGCACGTGTCAGCATGCGTCAGAAGGGTAATTTAGGATTATAAGTTATAGGGGGTTTTGAAAGAGTTTCTAGATGGGTGGGAGTTTAGGCAAATTTTTTTTGTGATTAGGGGGTTTAAAATTAGGCACTATATATATAATTATAAATTCCTGCATTCAAATTTTGGTTGTTGAAGGAGCCATTCATTAGCTTCTTAACTTTTACCTGGCTTTCAGTTTCTGATTGATCAACAAATGCAATTTCCTTCACTTTTATCATCTCAAATCAAAGGGGAGATAGGGTTATACATCTCAAGTTCCTTAGTTTGCAAGATGTGGTGACCTGAGCCTTTTCTTATTACTTTCTCTTTTTAATATCTCAAGTTTCAATGAACATTGCTTGCAACTTGCAAATTGGTGATCAAATAGAACGAGTGAACGACCAATCTCCTCATGCAATCTCTATTCTCTAGAAATTAATTTGTTTATATATATTATATAAAAAATTAGGATTAAATATCAAATTTCAATAATCTTTTAGTATAGTATGAAAACCATATAATTTTTCATTTGAACTACAAAATTTAAATGTAATTTTTAGATTAGGTCACAATTATGTTGACCCTTTTGATTTGAGCCTTTTCCATTTGACATTTTTGTCCTTTGACCCACATATGATGGGTGTTAGTTAAAATTTATAAGGTTTTGAAAAAATTGCTCTTAAAGCTTTTATATTATCTTGAAAATTTGCTAATGTAGTCTCAACTTCACATTTTGTTGTGACTGTACCACACTCACAACTTCAAATTTAGTTGTGACTGAACGACAGTCACATCTAAGTTGTGAGACAGTCACAGTTAAGTTGTGACTTAATTAAATTTTTTTAAGAGAAATTCTACTACAGTATAGTATAAATAGAGGTCAAAACAATACTTTTACTCAAAATAATACATAATATAGTTGTGTGAGTTCTTTTTTTCAATTTATCAAGACAGTCACAGTTAAGTTGTGACTGATTTGATTTTTTTTTTAAATTCAACATAGTATAAATTAATGTAATATTTGTGATTTAATATTATTTTTATTTTTTTATTGTAGTGGCATGTAATGTAATATTTGTAAATTCTAATACGTTTTACTTTATTATTTTATTTGACTTTTCAACTAGTACCTAATCTAAGATGTTATTTAATTTTAGTACCTAAACTAAAAAATTATTGAAATTTAGTAGTTAAAATCAATGGACCTTATATTATATGTTTAGGAAAATGCTGTAACATTGACTAAAGTAATTTTCCTTTGAACATTTATAACAAAACTTATTATTATTAATGTTTTCTTTATCCTTTTTCTATAATTAATTCATATTTATTACAATTTATTTGATTATTAAGGCACTATAAATGAGATTATATGAGGAAGCCTTAAAAAAAAAAAAAAAGTACTACTATTTGCAGACCTAATTTTCTCTCACTACACACTCATTTCTCACTTCACACCACATTTTCTTTTTAATTTTGTTAATTTCTTAATACACACCTCAAAATTTCTTAAAATACCTTTATTATACAACAAAACCCAGCACACCCCTACCACCCCAACCTTGACCCCACCATCCGCTGTTGGTTGTCTAGCCTTCTGCCACTATCGCTAACGACCGGCCGGCCTCCCTTCCCTTATCTCTCCGATCTGTTGCAGAGGCCTGCCTCCAGATCGATAAGGTCTGGGGATTGGTAAGGGTTTCCAATGAAAAAGTCTCCACGATTTTTAATTTGTTCGATATATCTTGACAATAACCAAAAACCCATTCAAAAGCTCAAAACTTTCCTAATCATTTTCCATCCATTTTTCTCAGCAACCAAGCAGAGAGAAAAGAAGCTTACTTACGGCCTTCCAGCCACGGTAGAAGACGGTTTCGAGTTCGAGAGTGTGAAAGGAAGGGTCGGTGTACCATGAGCTGGGTGGAGTCACAGCTCGCTCTATGGGGATTTTTAGGTTGAATTGACCCACTAGTAAAGTCTACAGCAGATCAGAGAGAAATAGACAGAGGAGAGAAAAAAGGTGAGAGAAAGGCAAAGAAGAGATAGAAAAAGACAGAGGGAAGGAGGTGGTGCGAAAAGAGAGAAATAGATAGGGGAGGAGCTTGTTGGAGGTCTGCCGCGATGACAATGGCCCGGCACCGAAGGTCCACCTTAGGGTTTTGTTTATTTAATTTATTTAATTTTTGCCCTTTATAGTCTTTTCATTTTGAGTTAAGTTTGTAATTTTAAAAATTAAAAAGATATGGTGTGTAATGAGAGGAAATTGGGTGAGCAAATAGTAGTACTCTAAAAAAAAATAATTCCATTAGGTCCACCCAAAAGCCCAAACCAAGCCCACAGAGAGTGAAAGTCCATGAAAGTCCCACAACACCCATTCACCAATTGCCATGCTCACCTCACTCCATATCCAGGTCTCCGCCACGTTCGAGACTCGACCCGAGAATTCAGCACACACACACACACAGTGAAAGAGTCACTCACACAGAGACACAAAGACACAAACCCACTTCGTAGCAAAGCCACGTTTCCTTTTGTGACCAATTTTTCCTTCTATTTATTCTCTCTCTTTCTCGGCGGTCTCTGCTTGTGAAATATCAGTTCTTTCAGGTTCATTCGGGTCCTTCACGAAGTTCCAGAGACAGCTGAAGATGGGGGATGAAGGGGGTTCCTTCCACGTGTCAGAAAGCAACGGTCTTGATCATGACAACGATGATCAGAACCGTGAACTAGACATATACCCCCTCAGTTGCTATTACTTTGGATCCAAGGAACCCCTTCCTTGCAAGAACGAGACTTTAGCTGATCGTCTTCTAAGGATGAAGTCCAAGTACTATTTTTTTTCGTTTTCTGTTTGTATTTTCAATTGGGTTTCTTTTATTTTCATTAACTTTTACTTTTTCTGCTTCAAAATGGTAACTTTGTAACTTTTTTCTTTTTGTGTGGTTTAAATTTAGCTATGCTGCATATGGATTAAGGACTTGTGTAGAAGCAGTTATTTTGGTTGGTTCTCTGTCCTTATCCAATATTTTCTATTTATTTATTTTTGATTATGAGTTTGGAATTTATTTGATATTCTAATGGGATTAGATGCCACCAAATTGATTTTGAGATTTTACATGAATACTGTTTTCTCAAATAATAGTTGTTTCCGAGACTTCTCTGTCACAAAATTTAATATTAGCAAATTCTCAGTAAGTAAAAACATCTTGGGCATATGAGAACTGAATTGAAAAAAATGTAATTTTCATTATTTTTGTTAACTCAGGTTGAGTTGTTCAAACATCCTCATATACTGCTGTTGCAAATAAGAAACTCCATCTTTAAGCTTCCTGGAGGTCGCTTAAGACCTGGTGAATCAGGTAAAGTCATCTCAGCTTGTTGAACTCTGCAGAAATTCCTCTGAGGTTTTACTGAACTGGGATGATGTGTTTGAACTCTCAGACATCGATGGATTGAAGCGTAAGTTGTCAAGGAAACTTTGTGTCAATGCTGATGGTGATGGGATTGCTTGGGAGGTATAGAAATGGAAATGTCTGTATGACTCTGATATTGTGGCATTCTCTTTGATAAATTGTTGATACAAATCTTTTCAATGTTTAGGTGGGAGAATGTCTTGGTGTATGGTGGAGGCCTGACTTTGAAGCATTGCTCTGTCAGGACTTGCCACCTAGAGTACAAAGCCCAAAGGTAGCTCAACTGGTCTCCTTAAAGAATAACATTTTTCATTCTTTTAGGCTAGATGAATCACATTTTTAGCTGATCATATGTTGTGACAGTTGAACTGTTTTATGAACAACCGATCAATTATAATAAGTACACATCAACTGCCACATCATCATATGATTGCTCCAAAATGTTTGCCTTTTGCATTTCTTACTCGGATAAAATTATTTGTACTGATATTTTTGGTACCACCTGTCTACTACATCTTTAATAGAAGTGAGGCTACTTATAAAAATGGATCATATCGTACATCTAGCATTACTCTTCTTACTCCTCTCTTAAGCTCCAACTGGGTGGCCAAGCACAGATTCTTATGTTTGTCTCTTGTGTGTAGGAATGCACAAAACTCTTTCTTGTGAGGTTGCCAGAGAGTCGGAAGTTCATTGTACCAAAATACCAAAAATTGCTGGCTATTCCATTGTGCCAGATCAATAAAAATCAGGAGGTAATGAACTCCAAAATGGTGTGGTACAACATGTTTATGAGTATTTAGATGTGTGATGGAGAATTGGAGATTGAATGAATCTATTGTTAACCTGTTTTTAATTGTGGTTTTGTAGACCTATGGACCAATTATATCAGGTGTTCCGGAGCTGCTATCAAATTTCACCTTCAACTTTATAGAAGATTGAGATCAACTTGATCACTATTGTAGAGTGGACTGTGTGGTATGTGTGTTGGAGAAATGTTAATTCCTGGGTATCTATGCCTCATGGAATTTTGACAAACGTTTGTATAATGTATATGGTGTATCTTTCTAAAGGTCTATCATAGTGAGATAATTGTAGTGTCGTTTGAAACAGCAATACAAGTGATACTTGTTATGTTTGTATGAATTTTCTATTTCAGTATCTGGTTACTGGAGTGAAAAGTCTCCAATTGATCGAGAGAGAGAGAGAGAGAGAGAGAGAGAGAGAGAGAGAGAGAGAGAGAGAGAGAGAGAGAGAGAGAAGTGTCAAAATAGATATAAATATGGAGAGCCCGTATCAACTATTTAAATAAAAATAAAATTATTTGCACCACTTTTTCATAAGACTAAAATTTATGAAGGATTCATCGAATATGGTACAACAGCTCTCTTGGAAATTGGAAGAAACAAATAGGGCCTTCCAAGAGCAAGAAGTATAAAGAAAATAAAAAAGGAAAAAGTACAAATGTACAATCATGCCTAATTTTGTTAAACAAATGTTGGAAATAGAAGAACATGGCCTGGAGACCAAGATAGAAAGCCGGAAGCGATCAGTCCCTTTGCTTTACCACCATGAAGAGCAGAAGTCAAAAACGAATTTGGACTGTGCAGCCAAAAACAAGGCCGCCTTCATCAAACTGAGTTTTTATGAGTACCCAATTGCACTCTGCCCTGGGGCTTTTTTGATGCAGTTTTCTCTCATCAAATCTCTGACTTTCTCAACTTCATCCCACCTGCCTTCTTCTGCATAAATGTTTGACAACAACACATAATTCCCCGAATTCCATGGTTCGAGATTGATAAGCTCTTTGATTGCAAGTTCTGCAAGCTTTACTTCACCGTGAGTAGAGCAAGCGCCAAGCAAAGAACCCCATAAAGCAGCATTTGGTTTCATAGGCATGCTCTTAATCAAGTCATGAGCCTCCTTCAGACATCCACTTCTCCCAAGAACATCAACCATACATCCATAATGCTCTAGTTTTGGCTCAATTTGGTGAGTTACAACCATGGAAGCAAACAAATCCTGTCCTTTCTCAACCAAGCCTGCATGAGCACAACAAGCTAAAACCCCTACAAAAGTTGCATCGTTGGGTCTGTCACCTTTGTTCATCATCTCCTCAAATATGTTGATCCCAAGTTCACCCTTCCCATTAAAAGCAAGCCCCGAAATCAGAGCGTTCCACGAAACAACATTTTTGCGAGGCATTTGGTTGAAAGTAATACAAGCAGTATCTAAATCTCCACATTTACAATAGAAATTTACAAGTGCATTCCCCACAGATATAGCTTCTTGCAGAAGTCCTCTAGAATCTGCATAAGAGTGTATCCACTGCCCAACATCAACAGCCCCTAAACGAGCACAAGCAGGCAAAACTGCAACCACAGTTGCCTCGTCTGGTTCAAAACTCTGATCCAACATCTCATGAAAAAGTTCTAAAGCTTCACTATCCCTTGCGCTCTGTGCTAAGCAAGAAATCATCGAGTTCCAAGAAACAACATTCCTTTCACCCATCTGCCTAAACAAATGAAAACCCATATCGACATTACCCGTCTTGCAAAACCCACGAATCATCAAATTCCAAACTATGACATCTCTGTGAGATAATGCATCAAACACCTTCTTAGCATCCTCCATTATCCGACAAGTCACATAAAGTTCAATAATCCCAATCCGAATTGAACTAAAACATTCAAACCCAACTCTCAAAAGTTGTCCATGAACACACTGGCCTAGTCTATAATCACAAATGTTCGAGCACGACTTGAGCAACGGCGCAAAAGTGTACTCATCAGGCTTAATGCCACGGTCTTTCATAAGAGAGAATATGTACAGGGATTGCTCAAAGGGTTCACAGAGCGAGAAGCCTTTGATCATGGAATTGAAGAGGAGGATGTTGGGGTTGTGGGCTTGGTGAAAGACGCGATTCGCGTTGTTCATTTTGTTGAGAGACCAGCAAACGGAGACGAAGTGGGAGAGGACTTGGTTGGCTTGGTGGAGGCCGTGGCGGAGGAGGTGGCCGTGGATTTGGCGGAGTTGGGTTCGGGTTTTGTGGCCATGGAGGAGGCGAAGGACCCTCCGCTCCGCCTCACGGCAAGCTTTGCTCATGGTTTTGGACTCTTATGCGTGACAGTGTCTCACTGTGAAGCTGAGAATTGCCAGTTGAAATTTGAGAAAATTGGAAGGGCTGGCGGGAATTGGTGCTAACTGGTAACTGTTATTTAAAAAGGAATGAGATCTTACGACAGTTCAGAGGACGTCGTTTATAGGCGACCCTCTTTTGATTGAAAGACACTTCCACTGTTTAGTCTGTTCCACAAAATCATGGGACGATGGCCAATGGGACCATCATATTATTAATGTTGTCTTGTTGATCCATATCATCTTCTTGTGCCGACAAACATATGAATACTTGGAGATAAAGCTCCTAGCCTCCTACCAATTAGAGAAGGTCAAAAATAAATTCACAATTAATTAAAACAATGTGAGGTAGTTGGAACTTGAAAGTCAAGAATTTGCAATTATGGCGTGCTTCAGCCTTCTATTAGCTTATGAGAGAGAGCGTGTATGTCTCAGTCTTTTCTTAGTATATGAAAACGAGCATATGTAGTTCTTTGAGATATTTCATTAAACATTTTACTATTTTATTTAAAAAAATATATAAAACAATTAGGTCATATTGGCATATTGCACATTTACTCAAGATTAAAAGAAGAAAGTAAAAGTTATTGGAGTCAATTGACCCCATTTGAGGACCCACCATTGATGTGGGCTCTGCGGTTCTAGCCATGGTAAGAACAACTGTCTAGTTTGATATAAAAAAAAAAAAAAGAAGAAGAAAAAACCCTACAATACCCACCAATGTTGATATCGGATTTTTCTGATTCACTCAAATTTTTGAGCACAAAAAAGTGTTATGAATTTACTATATTCATGCCTATATACATATACATATGGTACTATATACATATACATATGTACCATCCAACACTGGCGTACTAGAACAGCAATGCAATGGAGAGCAAGAGACAAAACAAGACTGCAAATCAATTGGCAGCTTACTTGGTCTTTTCCTCTTAAAAGTCACTTCAATAGCTTTTCTTTGTGTGAAGGCATGAGCCATTCTATTTCTTGTATATCATTTGCCTTCCATCTATTTATGCATGCCCATAGACAATATAGTTGAGGAGACTGCTATATATTTGCAATTTCAGTGCCTACCAATTTGTCTCATGCATAGCACACCAATATTATGCTATTGTCACACCAAGTTATAAACTGGAACATGGGGTTTGACCATAACTGGACCTATCGAAAGCAAGCGTGAACACAATCACGCATACTTTCAAATCTATTTCCATCGGTCAAGACTCAAGACTCAAGAGTGCGAATGTGCAATAGTGCATCTCATTTTCATAATGTGTCATCACATCCTCATACTCACACGTGCTTTGATTTTTCATTTTCCTTTTCCTAAAAAAGTAATGAAATTACTTTCAAATTTTATAAAAGATATTAACTTTACAACCAAAAATGAAATCTTATAATTGAATTAAAAAAAAAAAAAAGGAAAAAAAAGGTTGTTGTTGATAGAATTAAAACATCGAACTCAAAATCAATTGGTAATGGATGGAGAAGCTTAAGACTTATAAGCACATATGCTAAGCTCTAAATTTTCAATGTGGGACATTGCTCTACATTACTCTCAACACGCTCCCACACGTGTGGCGAGATTTTTGAGCCTTACACGTAAATAAATTGTATTGGATGACGTGACAGTAAACTCAAACTCTGATACCATGATAGAATTAGAACATCCAATTCAAAATCTATTGACAATGGATGGAGAGCTTCAAGACTTATAAGCACATATATTAAGCTCTAAATTTTCGATGTGAAACATTATTCTAAATTACTCTCAACAATTGTATATTAACGAAGAGTCCACCTGGCTTCATCTACTTCCCTTCCCTGCTGAGAAGCGTAAGTGGGCTTCTTCCAAATTTCCACAACACTAGTACTAGTCCAACTGGTCCCACCTTCATTATTATTATTAAACAAAATTTGTTCATATTCTGTAAAAATTAAAAAATCTGTATTCTCAAAGACTCGCTTCGTCTCCGGACCAAGAGGAGAAGAGCAGAAGAGCTTATTAGAGCAAACAACCCCAAGGCTCAAAGAGAAAGTGAGCAAAGCCACCAATCATGAAGAAGGGAAGCTTAGGCCCTAAGCTCAAGCTTACTCTTCCTCCTCCTGATGAAGTTTCCATCGCCAAGTTCCTGTAACTCTCTTCTCTCTCTTTCTTTCTCTATCTATGTATATATATTTATGTGTGTATTGTAGCTAATTGAGTTGGGTACTGGGTTTTTGGTAGAACTCAAAGCGGTACGTTTATGGATGGCGATCTGCTGGTTAATAGGGAAGGGGTTCGGATCGTCTCTCACAGAGAAGTTGAAGTTGTAAGATTTTCAAATTTCATGTCTTTTTTCCTTTGTGAAAAATAAAAATTGAATCTTGGAAGTGAATTAGATTGAATTTTGCCAATCTGGGCAGCATTATTAAGACTAGGAAAATGGGTTTTACTTATTACTCAAGCTTATGCACCGTGAGTTTGTGACTTTTGAATTTCATTTAAAAAGGAAGGGTTCTGAAGTGTTTTTCTTTTTTGTTGTAAATGTGAATGCAAATGCTCAGCCACCACCCATTCAGCCATCAGATAACCAGATGGCTTTAGCAGATCTCTACGTGATTAAAGTCATTGGAAAAGGAAATGGAGGGGTTGTGCAATTGGTTCAGCACAAATGGACTGGCCAGTTTTTTGCATTAAAGGTATTGTACAAGACCCTTATTTACAAATAATTTGTTCCTTCTTTTTCTAGTCAAATCACTCCCTGTGTACCGTAAGAACGTTAGTGTCCTTACCGTGGTCCTCTTATGAGCAATATCTTCTTGTGACATGACTCAAGTTTTGATTTTCCAAATATGTATGTGTCCACCTAAAAGTAGATATAAAAAATTACTCTATAAGTTGCAATTCACGTATTTGAGATGCGTAAAGTGGACTAGTGGAGGTCTCCTGAAGAGCCATTTAGATTTCTTACTATTTTGGGAAGTTTTTTGAGTTCAGATTGCTTTGTTATAAAAGTCAATACCCAACATGTTTTGAAATTTACATTATTAAGAATTATTAGGTTTTCTTAGTGGATCAACCACTTTCGAAGGTTGTGTTTAGTTTTGGGTGGACTTGTTTATCCTCATGCTTCATAGATTACAGAGCTATCCAACAATATGCCAGTTGTTGGATATTTGTGCATGTTCTATTGTTTTCTTCGTGTTGTCCTTGCTCTATCAGTGTTTCTTATGCATTTTCCCACATTCAGGTCATTCAAATGAATATAGAGGAGTCTATCCGCAAGCTGATTGCTCAGGAATTGAAAATTAATCAATCATCACAATGTCCAAATATTGTTGTATGTTACCAGTCCTTCTATGATAATGGTACGATTTCAATTATCCTAGAGTACATGGATGGTGGATCTTTGGCAGACCTTCTGAAAAAGGTCAAAACAATTCCAGAGGAATATCTTGCTGCAATTTGTAAGCAGGTAAGTTACCTGAAATTTATGTACAAGCCTTGAAACTCTTGGTCTTTGTGATAGATATCAATTTAAACATGTTATGTTCTTCCTTTCTTATTAATGCAGGTGCTGCAGGGTTTGCTGTATCTTCATCATGAGAAACACATCATTCACAGGGACTTCAAGCCCTCTAATTTGTTGATAAATCATAGAGGAGAAATTAAGATAACTGACTTTGGTGTGAGTGCAATAAAGGCAAGCACTTCCGAACAGGCAAATACTTTTGTTGGCACGTACAACTATATGTCAGTGAGTAACTTAACTATATTGCTTTAATAAACGTCTTGTTTTTCTCTTGTTCAGGGCTATTGAGGTGCGGGCCTATTCTGCCCACACATGGAACTAACTGTATCTGTTAAAATTTGTTTTGTAGCCAGAGAGAATTATTGGTGGCAATTACAGCTACAAAAGTGACATCTGGAGCTTGGGGTTAGTACTGCTGGAGTGTGCAACAGGTCTATTCCCATATTCACCACCAGATCAAAGTGAAGGATGGGACAACTTTTTTGAGCTTATGAGTGCCATTGTTGAACAACCACCACCTTCTGCACCTGATCATTTTTCTTCGGAGTTCTGCTCATTTATATCTGCATGGTAAAGATTAATTTTGCTTGTTCAGTACTAAGTTGGTAAGATTCTGAAAAGTAAGCTTCTTGGTGCAACTATCTGAAATCATATAGAATTACTTGTGCTCCATTTTTAGAAGTAGAAATCATGGTCATGCTGTAACTTCATAATCATATGAGCCCTTATCTTCCTATCTAATAATTGAAGGTCCCATAATAGCATTATGGAACAAGTGTTGTGTCTGTGGTTGTATTAAAGTTAAAAGAATATTTGATCATCCAATATTTGTTTTTTCTTTGTCACTTCTGTCCTCTCCCAAAATATTTGGAACATAGACCAACAAAAAATTAAGTTTTCTTAACTTTTATTTGTCCATGGTTGATATTATAGTTACTGTGTTGTCTGTTAATGAAGTTACTATTTTGAACTTTGTTGACATTTCTTTTTCAGTCTTCTTTTTGTCTCGAATATTTGTTCTTTCTTTTACCTTTGAGTTTACTAATCCTAACTTGGGGATCTTTTCTTTATCTCAGTGTACAGAAAGATCCTAAGGATAGATTGTCAGCACATGATCTCCTAGTATGACCTTTGAAACCCTTTGTCCAGTTTCAATGTTCATTGAACAAGTTAGCAGGATTTTGTGGCTACTTTCAACCTGATGTGTTTTTTTTTGTGTTTTTTTTTTTTTTTTTTTTTTTTTTTCTCTTTTTGTGTGAATTCAGGCGCATCCTTTCATCAACATGTACGACGATTTGAAAATTGACCTTTCCTCTTACTTCTCCGAAGCGGGATCTCCACTTGCAACATTTTAAAAACTATCTGGTATGTTCAAATCTTGAGTTCAGTCCAAATCTTGGATTCAATATTGAACTTGAAATACAAAAATTCCTTGCTTTTCCTTATTGTCCACTGCTTTGGTGTCTCATCAATGGTGCTCCTTTATGCTCTGAATTGTTTGTATGATAAATTAGAATTAATCTTCTTTTCTTTGTTATCCTACTTTAGAATTGAATATTTAAATTTTAATTCTTTGTTTGTAGAAGCTCTTTTCTGTGAAATGTTTATTATTTTCTTGCTTCTAGGAACCCACCAAGTTTCCAACAAAAAAAAAAAAGAGAATTAAAGTAAATAATCTAATATTTATTTCTAACGTATGCCCAGAGACCTTGCTCAATTAAAGACTAAAGTCTATTTCCTTGCAAATTCAGGGAATGATTGGATTGTAAGATGACTCTTCTGCTCTGAGTGCTGCCTATGTGAGGATCTGGACTGCCTAAGTGTTGGGGACCACACATGTAATGCCACAAGTAAAGCTTTTGGCCAAGGTCATTAGTCAAGCGAATGACCAATTCTTTCCATGGCTTAGTTCCCTTGGTAGTGTAAGGGTATTTTTGTAATTGACAATTTATATATAATTTTTTGGAATTTTGGATTTATGACTCCCTTGTGAACTAGTCATGTCTCCTGCTATATTTGAAATGCTCTAGAATGCTCTTTGTAAATGACTATTTGACAAGAATGTTAGGCTAGTTCACCTGCTAAGTCCATTCCCTTGTACTCTCTTATACCCAATTGTAGTATAAAGCACATCAATAAAAGTAAACCATTTTGCATTCAAAACCATGCCTCTACTGTGTGCAAAATTTACCGAGTTGCATTTCAACTGTTCTTACTTTATACCCAAGCACTGTGCTTATTCTTAATACCCTCTGTTCACCTTGTCATGAAAGTTGGTTATATAGGGTAAAAGTCAGTAACAACACTTTAGTGATAAATACAGTAACCCCCTGTTTTGTAATCTGTAATTACCAATCAATATTCTTTTGTTAACAGGCATATAAGACTGAAATAGTTCTTTTAAGGCAAACAGCTACCACAAATTCAGAGAACCCACTCATTGAGTTCTAGTTGTCATTATGACTTAAATAAAAGAAATCTCAGGCTGTCACTGAAAGGCCAAGGACTAATTTTATACAGGATAAGAAATGATGGAGAAATCCAATGCCAGAGTGGGAGGAGCAACTTTCCATAAAATTTAGGTTTATGATAGTGGGGGAAAAATACCGTTTGTGTCCTTGCATGGTGAGCCTATGAGACATTGTAACCAAGTTTAGCAGAGGAACTTGAAATATGTGTAACAAAGTTTAGCAAATTCATCATGTTATGTTAATGCACATTTCTGATGGACTGTGGTTAATGTTGTTAAATTGTTGGCTAGTATTATCTTCCCCCTCTTGAGAAGAGCTGGCAACTCCTATACAATGAAGGTATTATTTTACTTGAAACCCCATTAAACGACTGTTTAGCCTGCATGTTGTCTTGTGAATTGGACTGCTGACGGCGCTGTTGCATCACTAGCCAGGCGGAGGATGTGCGTGGCTAGTTGGGTTTTTCCAAGGATGGTCTCCCTTGTCACTTTGCCTTCTAACTCCCTCCCAGGGTTTCCTCCGAGTGACTCTGTGCTTGGAGTTGCTGCTTGGTGGCTGGTCGTTTTTGGTTGATGGTTATTGCTTTGTTTTGGTTTGGTTTTTTTCTGTATTAGTATGTTGGTTTTGCTTTGCTGTTTCGTTGTTGTTTCTGGAGAGCAAAAGACTTTTGGACCCCCTTCCATTTATTATTTCTCCCATCTCTCCTCTCTTTTGATTAAAAAAGAAAAATATAAAATTATTATGAAATGGACCCTCAAACCTGTGAAGGGTGAACGCATAAACAGACAATCAACCAAGGGAGAAATATATATATATATATATATATAAAAGACGCAGAATACCATTGCAGCAACTCACTGGATTTCTTTTATACACAGATTAATATAGCGAGAAGTAAGCAGAGGACAAAAGAAAAAAAATAATTAAAAGGCTATACTTGTGTGTTGCCCATTTCTTTATGCAGAAGAGCATCATGACCAAGCTCAACCCAAGTGAAAAACTGATGGGCTGAGCCTGGAAATCTTAAAGGCTATAATAATCTTAATTATACTATAAAGTATAAACTGGCATATCTCTGAATTCCACTCTGAGTTCCAGATTTCCAGTTAGCTTTTTTTCTTAAACTTCCTTGTAGCTTTTAAGTCTACCACTACTACAGTGACGTTGTCTTTGCTGCCCTTTTGGATGGCAAGCCTTGAGAGGTACTCTGCTGCTGCTTGAGCAGCAGGATCAACTCCCTCACCCCTTTCCACTGCCAGAGTATCACCATTCTTTTTGTGCCACAGAAGGATCCGCCTCCGCGCAATGTCGCACGCCTCCTGGTTTGTTATGAAATCCCATAAGCCGTCACTGGCTAGAATTAGGCACTCATCTTCCTTTTCTCGAGAAACAAACACTACCTCTGGATCCGGAATAATCCATGGTTTCAAGTATCTGTCCCCTGATTAGATTGAAAATCTTCATCAGCAAGACATCTAAATCCAAATGGTGTAATGTATTCTTACTATATTTGAACTCAAACCAAATGTATATACAAGTATATTTAATTTCAGTGTTTTATGACTGATTGGAATATAGAAAAGATGGGCGTAAAACTCATACCAATGGACCTTGACATTGCAAGAACACCAAATACCCTGGAACCATTCCACTGAATGACCTTGCCTCCTGCAGCCTCTATCCTTGCATATTCATCTTCTCTACTTGGCTAAAGACAGGGATAAAGACAATCAATTTATCTAGAAATGGTAACTTCAATGATGAACTGCAAAAAGAATGATAAAATGGAAAAGTATATAAATTTAAGGCCTTACTTTGTGGTCTACTGACATTGGCACAGACACTTTTCCTCTACACAATACTGCCCTCGAATCACCACAGTTTGCCACTATAATATGGGTTGGACAAATAATGGCTACCACAGCAGTAGAGCCAACAGTTTCAGGTGCAATATGTTGGAGACAATCCCCAGAAGCACAAGCACAAGTGTTGCTCTCATTTGTGCTTCTGGGAGCTCCTCCAATCTCAGCATCCACTTTCAAGAAACAATTGGAGAAAGCCTCCTTCCACTGCTCCTGCCAACCATCCCCAGTACTTCTGCTGTCATGCAAGCCAGCTTTTGCCATTTCTATCTCTTCAACCAACACGGAGTGTAAACGTTCGTGACAATAATTAGCAACCTACAGAAGAATGCCTACTTAATTAAGAGAACCCGACTTGAAGAACTCAGCATGAGAAGTTCTTTCATCAATGTAAAAATGGACAATCTGAAAGAAAACAATTAGAATTGTGGTTATGCATACCTGACAACCTCCATGTCCATCATAGACTCCACAGAAATGGGCAGTCAAGTGACTTGGGTTTTGATTCATGCCATTCAAGACACAGTCATCCATTAGCATTTGAACAGGAATCTGCAAAAATCTTGGTGCAACTGCAACAGCATCTTCCATCTCCGGTCTCCCTCCAATGATAGATGTGTAACCCCAAAGGGGTGCACTATCCAAATCGAAAACTTTCTGGCTGCAACTCCTCGTTCTAATAATTTTCTTTCCCCGAGTCTCCAAAATAAGCGAAGTAGATGCATCAGAAGTATGAGATCCATGGCCATCCTCACCCTCAAGACCACCCCCAATTCTGACTATGTCATGCTCACCACTGCTAGTACTAGTGTCATTAGCCAAAGATTTGAAGCATGAATTAGCTAGAACCCCATCACATAATGGCATGAACTTATTATATTCCTTACTTCCCCAATTAATGGTTTCTGCTCCTCTGTTTTCATCATGTGAACTATTATTGCTTCTGTAACTTTCACTTCCACAAGAAAAGGACTCACTAGGCGAATTTGGCTTGGCAGTAGAGTTGGATAACAAGGTTGATGTATTTGCTATTAGCTTGAGCCCAGTGATTTCCCTTTGCGTTGTTACTGCTGACTCCTCATGGATCAAATTACCTAGCCTATATGGAACTGCAACTGCTGGAGCTACCTCCTCCATAGAATTCCTTCACTTGGTAGTAATAACCTTAAAGCTTCCAATTCCAAACCCTCTCAAACCAATCAAATTTACTAGTCTTCAACTACTTTCTCCCCCTTTTTATTTGCATTGGTTTAGAAAAAAAATAAAAACAAAAAACAATGAAAAAATCAAGTACTGTCTTCAGTAAGAAATGAATTTTCTATAATCTAAGACAGATATCATAAACATTTAGATGCCTATGACAAACAGATTTGTGAAGATTATAAACAACTGAATTGAAATGGGAAGTTGAATCTGATGCACTAAACTGTTTTTAAACTTCCATTTTGTGGTGATCAAAGAATATGTTGAAACTACATGGTATAAATAGAAAACTTCAGACCCATTTGAACCTCTTTAACTCTGGACTCTTCTTTTTGGCCCAAAAAAAAACTCTGGACTCTTCTCTATCTAACCTCTCATACATCAACCAGAAAGGGAACAGGATAAAGAACCAGGTCTTCTTTTTCTACCTTTCTACCAACCCATTTATCCATAGGAAGGCAAAAACAAAAATAAATACATGAACTTAATCACATGCATATGAGATTCACTGTCCTATTTCTAGCAAATACAAGCAAATCCAGTCAGGAAAAAAAGAAACCCAAAACAAAATCCAGTCATCCAGAAAACCCAGAAAGGGAAATCATTGAAAAATGAGTTCCCTGGATCTGAGGCAACTCATTTCAGCCAGTTGAAATTTGGGTTTTCTCTTTCTTCTCTATAACTTTCATGTCTCAACTAAACCAACTTCAACTAACAAATCAAAAAGCAGAGGAAAAAGCGAAACTGAGTCACCAACCATCTACTTTATCTCATAATTTTAGCTATTAATTCTCAATTTCTCAGCTCCCAGAAAACACTAGTAGTAGTACAGACAACAAATAAGTTGTTTGAGAGTTGCTCACCGTTTTCAAAATTCTCTGCATGCAAAGTTCAAATAAGGAGCCAAGAAGAGGTTGGATACATCATACATATAAACTTATAAGAAATGAAAAGAGAAACACACGTGTTCGTGATTTGTCAGAGACTGGAATTAGCCAAAGCAAGGCATCTACACGTTATCAACTTAATAAAAGGAAAAAAAAAATTCATAAAAGAAGAAAAAAAGTGGGCCTGAAATATCCTAAGAAATAAGCATCATATCTTTCAAAAAATGATTCGGAAGAGTCTTTACCTAAAACAATTATAATAAAAAAAGTAATATAGGACCATTCCTTTTTTTTTTGTCTGAAATATAGGACCATTCCAGGAATTCTTTTAAGCATATAACTATATAAGATACTGTTTGTTGGCACCATAGCACAAACCCCGTTATTTTAGCCTAGTCATAAGACAAGTACGCAAAAGATAATACATATTTTTTGGTTTTTGGATGGTATAAATATAATATCTTCCATCTTCAAATGGACACTAGTGATAAATCTCCCTTAACTTTCATAATAGGTCCGTTGCATAGTAAAAAAAGAGTGATGTTATTTATATACTTTTTTTTTTCTTTCTTTTTACACACTATTCTCCTTTATTTACTAAATTATAATTCTAACATCTAATCTAAATGATCATAATACTCTTGTTACACATCTCAAACTAGCTATCACCACCTCTAAGTCCACACTCACCTCGACCCCACCATGGTCGACGTCGGCGCTGCCCTATGCCAGTGCCTACCATTCTCTTTCTTTCCTCTCTCTTCTCTCTCTCCCTCTCTTCCTTTCTCCCCTATGGTATATCCTCTCTCTTTTTCTCTTTCTTTTTTGTCCCTCTCTGTCCTCATCTCGACCCCTCCCTTAGCCACCCCACCGCCGACAAAGTAGCCAGTGGTTCAACCTTCCAGTTCTCTCTCTCTCTCTCTCTCTCTCTCTCTCTCTTCTTTGTCCTCTGTTCCAGATTGGTGACGCCCAGCCTTGCCCTTCCCCTCAGTGCCCAGCCTCACCTCGCCCCTTCGCGCCAAGCCTCGCCCTGCCCCGATCCTCCCCACACAGCCCAGTGACCTCGCCGAGGGAAAGAAAGAGAGTGTGTAAAGGAGAAGGAGAAAGAGAAAGAGAGAGGAAAAGAAAGAGGGAGAGAGGAGAGAGACCACAATGATTTTTTGGCCGGAGAAGCCACAAGGTGGGAAAATCACTTTGGTGCAAGGGGTGGGTTGGATGTGGGTGTGTCGTGCGCAGGGGTGGAATCGGGCTGGGTTGGCTGTGGGTGTGTGTGTGTTTTATTTTTTTGTGAGTGGGTATTTTGAAATTTTGGGAGTGTGTTTTAAGACATTGTACAATTTAAAAAATTTTATGAAGTGTGTATGAATCAAGGAATAAAATTTCGAGTTTCGAGGAAATTTCGATAGAAATTTCGACGGAAATTTTAAAGATTTTTAAATTTCGACATAAATTAAACGGAAATGACGAAAATTGCTATCAAAATACGGAAATTTTGAATGAAATTTTAGCATATGTTTATTTAACATATTATCTACTACATTGATAAAAAACATTGAAAAAACCAAATTATATAATAAGTTTCATGTGATATAAGATGAATATAATGTTCGCTGAAGGCAAATACTGTTAAATGAAATTAGTATAATAAATAAATGAAATTAGTATATTATTTATATTTTATAATCTATACACTAAATTCTAATATTAAACTCTATATACCCTAATACTTTTTATATTCTATAATCTATATATTAAACAGTCTAAACCATATATACTTTATAATCTATATTCTATATTGTTTAAGATATTGTATATGATATTAGAGTTTAGCTCCTTTAGGATATTTTTAATTATTTTTTATATAAAAATATATTAGAGTTTATTAATTTAGAGTTTAAAAACAATTAAACAAAACCCCAAAACGGCCAAACGAAATCCTAAACCATTTTTTTTCTTTTCAATTGCCCAAAAATCCTAAACCCCAATCAAAAAAACCCTNAAACCTTTTCTCTTTTTTTTTTTTTTTCTTTTCTTTTATCTTTTTTTTTTCTTTTTTTTCTTTCCTTCCTTTTCTTTCCTTTCCTTTCTTTTCTTTCCCCATGACTCATTTTCTCCTTATCTTTCCTTCCTCCTTTCTCTTCTCATTTCTTCTTCTTCCTTCCGCCTGTGCAGCAGCTTCTCTCTCTCTCTCTCACACTTTTATTCTTATATCTCTCTCTCTCTGTGCATCACCATCACCAACTCACCCTCACCTCTTTCTCCCTCCTCTCTTTCTCCCTTTTCCCCTACTGCCGCTGAAACCCATCGGAAAGCAACTGCTTCCAAGCTTCAGCCACTCATCTCTTCCTCCCTCTATCTCTTTCTCCCTCATCTCCTCCATGTCGTCGCCCCTAACCGCCGCCCTCTCTTGCTCCACAGATCTGAGATCGTTGAAAATTTCGGCGAAATTATCCCGAAAAATTGACGATTGTGCGTTTCGATTTTGAACTCCCCTAAAATCGAAATTTAAACCCTTGGTATAAATAAAGGGTGTGAAAAAAAAAAAGTGGGCAAGTAACAACATTCTAAAATATATATATATACATATAATCATTTTGGAGTTCTTTTTTTTTTTAGGGGGTTGAGTTGAGACTCTTGAAGTGGAGAAATTGGACAATTATTTTAGAAAATTAAACTTTTTCTTGCATGGGGAAGAGTAATTGGGGTCAAATAATAAGGTCCATTGATTTTAACTACTAAATTTCAATAATTTTTTAGTTTAGGTACCAAAATTAAATAACATTTTAGATTAGATACTAGTTGAAAAGTCAAATAAAATAATAAAATAAAAGGTATTAGAATTTACAAATATTATATCACATACCACTACAATAAAAAAAATAAAAATAATATTACATCACAAATATTACATTAATTTATACTATATTGAATTAAAAAAAAATCAAACCAGTCACAACTTAACTGTGACTGTCTTGATAAATTGAAAAAGAGAACTCACACAACTATAATATGTATTATTTTGAGTAAAAATATTGTTTTGACCTCTATTTATACTATACTGTAGTATAATTTCTCTTAAAAAAATTTAATGAAGTCACAACTTAACTGTGACTGTCTCACAACTTAGATGTGACTGTCGTTCAGTCACAACTAAATTTGAAGTTGTGAGTGTCATACAGTCACAACAAAATGTGAAGTTGAGATTACATTAGCAAATTTTCAAGATAATATAAAAGCCTTAAGGGCAATTTTGTCAAAACCTTATAAATTTTAACTAACACCCATCATATGTGGGTCAAAGGACAAAAATGCTCAAATCAAAATGGCCAACATATTTGTGACCTAATCTAAAAATTACATTTAAATTTAGTAGTTCAAATGAAAAATTATATGGTATTCATGCTATACCAAAAGATTATTGAAATTTAATATTTAAACCTAATTTTTTACAAATAATAAGATACGAATATGTAATATCAATTAGATTAATAATAGAAGATGTTATAGAATAACACTGGTCTTTTTTCTAGGGAAAAAAAGTTGACAAAACAAAAATTAAGTTTTAAAGTAGCTTTTTTGTTATACTGAAATAAATTGAACACTTAAAACTATTCTAATTCTAACGTACTTTTCTAAACTTCCTTATCACTTGACAATTTTTCATAACAAATGGGAAAAGAAAAAATATATATATTTAAATATCTTCAAATGAGTAATTTATTTTTTTCTTAAAATCAATCATCCTACCTATTTTTGGTCACATCACATCTGACATCTCATACTTTATGATTAGCAAACAAAAGCTACCACAATTTATTTGTTTTTAATAGTCGACAAGGACTCGTTCTTGGAGACATAAAATTAAAGAGGAACCCCCAAACGCAAGGAATTTGCAGTTTGCAGACAATGTATTAAAATTTCAATTGAGTCTAAAATATATGATGAAATTCTCTTTTTCCCTTTTTGTTTATAAACCGTGCATGAAACGATGAGCGACTATGAACTTGTCACGTCATGTGGTTAAGGGTTTGGAGAGCAAAGTGACGTGGTAGAGATAGAGTGGAGTGTTGGAGGAGATGTACCACTTTTAGATAGATAGATGCATGCACTGAGTAAGGTCGGTCTCAATTCTCAAACTGTGTGTGACAAACAGAGAAGAAAGTACCAAACTACCAATCTTTTGTGGGATTCTTTTGCCATGAATTTCGTGCCAACCAAAGTCTGACACAACACCATCCTCCTCTAGTTTCAGGACAGGTGTTACCAATCATGGGTTGGGACTTGGGACTTGGGACTCACACGCAAGCAAATAATACCACAATGTCCAAACACTTATCTTTCTCATTTGTCCCACTAGATTTGGAACTCCATTTGTTCTTTCTATTTTGAGGAGATGCAGCAAATCCAAACATGTCACATTTGGCAAGCGGGTTTTAGAAATGGTTTCACGTCTACAATTCAATAATAATGCAAGGAACGTGTACCGATTTGCTAATAAAAGTGAAGCCCATTTGTACAAATAATTCTTTTTTTTTTTTAGAGAGGTGATACATATGTAGACCTTAAACTCTTAACTCCAAACTTAGATGATGACCCTAAAATTGAATTTTTGAGCTCCTAACTCCAAACCCGGATACTTGAGCGTTTGAGCCTCAAACTCAAAGCCATGGACTCGAATCTACTTACCATCACATGCCAAGAGGTTAGAGTTGTGTTAAAATAGTGTGAGAAAGATGCTATTATTGTTCCTCATTCTAATTTTTCTACCCGTCTATTTTCTAGTTTTCTTAAAAAAATTATCATGCTTAACTTTAATCGATTCATCTATATTCTCAAAAGGTAATGATAAGAGAACTATGTCTTTATACCACATTTGTGATATCATATGATATGACTTTGTAATCTAAAGAAAGAGAAGAAAAGAGAGAAAGAGAGAGAGGAAGAAATTAAGGGCGGCTAGAAGCCACATTATGTGGTATAAGGACATTTCCATTCTCAAAAGGCTCTTTACTTAATAATTTTTTTTCTTAGTAGCTAATAGGTGGCGGTCATTGCCTAGGCCCAACCATGACTTGTCATTGCCTCATTGGCCCAAGAGGCCAACATGTGATTGGTTGGTTCTAAGTACTTCTAAGAGGCCAATGACACTAACCAAGGAGAGCTGGTGTTTGATTTTGCTAGTCTCTGGGCCAATTGTGCATTAGCCAGGAATGCTAGTCAATGGAAGCCTGGCCTCCAAAAGAAGTCAACATGCTTCGCTAGCTATGTCTACCTTAAAAAAAACTTATCCTTAAAGTTTTGTTTAAAAAAAAAACACAATATTAATCCATTCAAAAAAAGCTCGTATAACTCATAATTATAAAGATCAAATATCCAAATGATATTATTGAATTAAGTGGCATTTGATTTCGTTGTAATGTTCATGAGAAGAATAGAATAGAATAAAGTGACACACATGCTCAACACATTGATATTCTACAACTTAGAATTTTTTTTTTTTTTCAAAAGTTTGCAAGGGCCATAGCCCCTCTTGGCCCGTTCTATGTTCTGCCCCTGCGCATATGGACTGTAACCTTTACAGCCATCTACTAGCGAAGTACAGCTTAAGCTGCATGCTCCTTGCTTTATGCATATTTCTGATGATTCTGATGATATAGCGGGGGAACCAAGGGGCTGCAGCACAAATACAAAAACGGTTAATATGGGCACAAGATATAATCCACCTGGAAGCAACCCAGGCAACTCAACAATTTAACTCAAGAAACAGCATCTATCAACCCCAAGAAGAAAGCCGTACGAATGTTGCTCAATGTCTGCCATAGAAAATGTCCAATCTCCTTAAAAAGTTCTTGTTTTTCCTCTTCAAACACAATAATTGGTAGTAAAAACATGATTGAAAAATGGAATGGGAGACGATTAAATACAAGCTTGTGAAACAAATCCCTGATGTTGAGTACAGATTAAAATGGTTTTTGAAATCTTAAATGCACTGACCATAATCAAATATATAGCAAATGAACTAAAAAAACAATTTCAAGTTTCATACCAAATGAAGAAACCAGAATCAAGTGAGACACAAGACACTAGGCAAGCCTGGAGGAGTGAGCTAAGCATCAAATTTGAGCTTATAAAGCAAATAACCTCAAACAAGCTGAGCACCAGTGCCACCTAAACAAAATATAAACCAAGGGTTCCAGGCAAACTCAGTTCATGGTTCAAAACAAATTCAGAACATGGTTGGTGAGTAGCTATAGGCTTAGGAAAAAAGACTTACCTCACCTGTTTGAAATCAAGGTCCACAAAAAAGCACTTGAAGATGACATCTGAGCCATTCGTTTCAGGTACAGTATATCCTGACAAGACCATCTGTGAGCCTCATAGATCATTATTCAGAAAGCTGAATACACACCAAAAGTAATAGAAGGTAGCCTGGAAGCTGACTTAGAGAGAGGACCAAGACCTTAAATGGGCACAAGCCTTCATTTGTACCAACATTACTGCATTCACTGCTTCAAATTTAGCAGTTGACTGAAAAGATATCTGTAGGAGAATCATAAACCAAAAGAGATACACAAGGCGAAACCTCTAGATATGGGTTTGCCAGCTAGTTAATATTACATTGAATTAAGAGCTGATTTTATTAGGAATATAAAATGTATGTACAAGAGGGCGTTGTTCTCTGATTTGTAAAAGCTACAGCCAGGATACAGTGTTTGCTAAGATATAATCACTAAGACATACTAACTAGTGCCTTGAACAAAAAGATCTTTACAGTCAAAGTCACCAACTTAATACAGGAGCAAAATCCAAAACATCCGAAAGGTTCACTCAACATTCAACTTGTGCAGGAGCCTACAAAAGAATCTATATAACCTAACTGTGGACCGGCAGCCAAATGACTATGCATGTAAACTGGGACTGGATAGTCAATTGACCATCCTTATAACTGGTCATTCTTGAAACAGCAATTTTGTTTCATCTGTCAATAGTATAATGAACAAGACTATACAGGGAAGCAACTTCAAACCATCATATTTAAGTCTGAAAGGTCATCCATTGGAATTTCAAGACCCATAAAATCATGATCTTGTAAATTGTCATCATCAATATTCAACCATGAACCCAAATCCTGCCCTTGACCGTCAATATCATCAGGAACACCTAATACATCCATTCCCGGTAATTGCAGGTTAGACAAGTCAATGGACTCTGGGTCATCCATTGCATCCAAGGCAAACTCATCCTTTTCCTTAGCATTGCTACTGGTAGTCATTTCACCTGACTTAGATTCAGAAGGCAATGTTGGTTTGGGTTGCTCTGATATCTTGCCAAGAAGGCCATTTACTGAAATAGATAGCTGAGTTGTTTTCTGCTTAGGCTTCGTTTTTGATTTTCTTTCCCCCTTAACATTAGATACTGCTGGCCGACCAATTTTAGGAGTTCCATTTCTAGATGACACCTCCCTGTTCTGCCCTTTTCCATCTCTATCCCTCTCACTCCTCTTTCCTTTTGCACTGCTCGATAGAGAATTTCCAATACCCGATGGGGCATGTGAAGTTCCAATAGTACTACCAACGTCATCGAGCGATAATTCCCTCTTCTTCACCCTGTTTGACCATGTTTCTTCTCTACCAGTAGTTTGTTCCGGTAGGTGATTTAAAGGTGGAAGCACATCTGAAGAGAGAACATTATGATTATCTGCATTCTGACTAAACTGTGAATGGCTTTGCTCCATGGAAGCTGCAGAAGAGACAAAAGAAACAGTACTGTTTCAGAAAACTGAAATCTTCAAACAGAAGAAAAATGACAAAGTGAGGAAAAAAGATATCCAGAAACTGCAAAGTCCCTCCAAGTCTTTATGCAATTGATCACACAGTAGTAAAAGAACATGCATTGGAAGATATATGGAATAGAAAGCAGAGTCCCAGTATTTTACTTAGGGGCATAAAAGAAAATACCTGAAACTTTACCTTCCAAACAACGGATAGAGGCATATGGTTTGGTAGATTCACCCTCTGCAATAGCCTCTGCTTGTCGTGTGACATTAAGGTTGGAAGAGCCAGAAAGAAGTATATCCCTAAATAAGGGTTCACTGAAGCAGCTTTTCCCTGTATCTTCAAATCTATGACATCGCTCTAATGTCCGTTTAACAAATGCTAAGGCAGCTTGCTTAGCCATTTTATTACTGGAACTCTTCCCACCAGTGGCATGACCCCAACAAGTCTATCAAACAATGATTTATGTTAAATGCAGCCACCAATTATGCAAGTCAATCATCAAAAACATAGCTCCAGCAGCATTTGAAATATTTCAATAACAATTTTATCTATATAAGCAAGACCTTGGACCAGAACCAAGGGCCTTCCTAGGAAGCATTAGTCTTTATTTATATGGATCTATTATAGATCAGTTAGGCATTGCAGCTCTAGAACTATAGTTGTTACACCAATATTTGCGTCCTAAACTACAAGGAACAATTAGATAAAGACCAAAGTAAGACAAAGGGAAGGTATAAATAGATTACCATATACTTTTCATAAGCCATTCCAACGAGTTTGTCAAGGGCACGCTGTTCAAGCTCCCTATATAAACAAAAAATTGAATTGTTAAATCATGATGTAAAGAAGACTAAGCAAAAGGACAAAAAAGAAAGATTATCACAAGATAAAGGACTAATTACTTTTCTCGGAGTCCTTCTGTTACTGAGGCAGACCTCAACAGTCCATCCAGCAAGCCTTTCTTGTTGGAGACCTGTTACATCAAAGATAAACTTTATATGGAAGTCTTAAGAACAGAGTTCATTAGAAAATCAAAAGCACAGTAATTAGTAACTGTAGCAAAAATGATTAACTTTTAAGTTTCTATACAGTTCTACTGGCCTAAGATAGATACAGGTCCATATATTCCACAGAATGTTCTACTGCAGCGATAAGAGCATGAACAAAGAATCCAATAGAAATTATTAGAAACTAAGGCATTGTAATTCTGTATGAAAATACCTGTTCTTGGTACTTCTCCTCTAATTTCCTAATTTCCTCACTGATGCCTTCATCCCCCGTCTGTGCCATGTCAGGCTTAACAAAGATCATGCAAAATATATAGAATTATTAACAGACCATAATACAAAAGGAGACAAAATATAGTTTTGAAACACTCAAGCATAAAAGGAGCTCTGCACTCCTAACCTCAGCAGCAGAAGAGAGAAAAGAAGAAGAAGAAGAAGGTTTTTAGGATACATCAAGTGAAACTAAACACTTGCAAGAAAGCGCAGCTGATTAAAGAATCACAAAAACGTAGTGTGTAGAGTAATAAAGCTACCAACCTAAATGGCAGGAAAATTGAGAGAGATTGTGGAACAAAAGAAAATTAGCATTAGTAAAAGAGTTCTTTTAGAAGTAAACCTACCTCTTGCTCTGGAAAAATTCCAATACTATGAATCTCCAGGAGAATTTTTTCATTTAGCTGCATGTTACCATACTGAAATTCAGAACAGGCCAAACCAGACATCACGTGGTCTGATTGTAAACCATTTTGGAAATGACCAAAGTTTGCACTAATTCCTTTTTTTGGGTTGCCCACTACACCTTCAGGTTCATCACGTTCTGGCCTCCCAGAAATCCTATAACCATTAAAAGCAGTGTGCCCAGGAAACTGAAAGTTAACTTGAGACTGATAATTCAAATCATTTGATTCCACCTCTGCATCCAGATCAGATTCAACTCCATATGCATCAAATGCAAGGTCTTCATTTCCACTGCTAGAATCCTCCTCAGAGATGAGTGCTGCTATGAGTCTCTGACAGAGGGGAATTGCAGTATGATCCCCAGTGCCTGGCACTAACTGTTCTGGATGAAATTCTCCACTCCTTGGTTCACATTCAATCAACCCAAGTCCATTAGGGACAGTAGAGCTACCATTTACACTAGAAGGAACATGGGCCGGAGTCGTCACATTAGTGTCAATGTTTGCCTGATAGATTAATAGAAAATTAGAATGCCTCATTGTCCACAGCAGGGACAAACAGAGGCATTTCTCACTCTTGAATTTGGTGAATTGACACTATTTATCAACATATTGCAAACACTAATAAAGCAGGCCATCACCTGTTGCTTTAGGTAGGCTATGTCTGCATCAGATAAAAAACCAAAATATGGCTCCATTTGCCTCCAAAATGAGCTGGAGAAGGAACGAGCTGTAGCAATAATCAAATTATTAATTCAATGATGACAATATTGGAATAAGATAAAAAAAAAAAAAAAAAAA